>CAIGQQ010006766.1:2178870-2210155 GCA_903798035.1 Danio albolineatus | reverse complement strand
ATAAATATCAACAGAGACATTTGAATGAGCAAAAAATAAATAAATAAATACTCAACAACTTTTTAAACACTTTTTTGTCGTCATCCTAAGAACAAACCTCCTTCAGCTCCTGAATTACTTGAGGAGTAAATAATCTTGGATTTAAAAAAAAATTATATCTATAATAAAACAATTGCTTTCAGTTTTTTTTTTGTTTCAATTTGTTTTAATGTTTAATTTACTGTCTTTGTTGTAGCAACGCTAGCGCCTCTTTCCTGAAGAAAAACATCTCGAATTCAACCTCACAATGTACGCGTAATTACAGTGCAATTTCTTATTCATCATTTCTGCCAAATCCTGCCAATAGCCATGTGGTAGCGCCCTCACAGATGAGACTGTAGTCAGGCGAGGCGAATGCTCCCTTTCCAAATTAGAGTCGTCCTGGCCCCGAGGGCTCGGAAACATGGGAAGAAAAAGTCAGAGTATGCTTTACGATGGACTCCAGAGCCGCTCCTTCACTAAAGTAATTAGGTCTTATTCTCTAGCGCACAATGGAGGCTTTTCTGTACAGCGGGAGGTGGGTAACAATTGCAGGTTGGATCCGGCCTCTCTCTCTCTTTTTTCTTCCAAAGATCTACGGTTTCTCTCCATAGATGCATCAGTCCAGGAAGTGTGTATTTAGTGTGTATTCAGGGGTCGGTCCGGTGCACAATAAAACTGAAATTAGAGAGGCCGAGAGAGAGCCAGCTGTGACACAGGTCGCCTTGTTCAGACACATGTGCATAATGGATCGCTTTCATTCCACGGCCGTCGCATTTGCACACGCAAAAAAAAAAGTGGGGGGGAGAGAGAGAGAGCGAGAGCGAGCGAGGGGAGAACAAATGGGCATGGCTGTTAAATTAAGTGTGGAATGAATGCATTATGAGCTATTAGGGCAAAGAAAAGGAGTGTCCTAAAAAACACAGGCGCATAATTGTGAATTCTGATGCTGGAGCGCGTTCAAAACCCCCGCGGCCTGGCTTTTGGATGCATATGAAGCTCTAGGCCTAGATTTGGATTGAAATGGGGGTTGTTGGGGTGATGGCTTTGTACAGTGAGGAAGGGTAGCATAAGCTCTGCTTTTCCAGCATTTAGGTCAAACTTTACCTCTGGTCTTCGCTCCATCTGGCCCTGCTGCTCGAGCGAAGGTGCCCAAAGCCACAGGGCGGCATTCTGGCATTTTCTAGAGCCGCATACCCCGTCGAGCTGAGATCAGCCCAGCGTGAGATTTCCTTAGCGTGGGCTTCTTTAATGCAGTGTTGCCTCTCAGCACGCCAGTTTACCGCTTTAATAGGTAAGCAACCCACTCTGGCGTCTGAGTTTCAGGTGTTTTCTCTGTTTAGCTGCGTTCTCTGGGGAGCCACAGCCTGAATGGATTAGGCCACGTTTAGACGGATGACTGCTGGCGACCAAAGCTTTAAATGTATTAATCCCTCTCTTATCAAGCAGGAAATGATGAATCGCCTGAGCCTGCTCCAGGCTAACCTCTTCTGTCGTTTGAACAGAATCAAAGCTTTAAATCACACACTGCAGCACCTGGCCATGTGTATGCGTGTGTGTGTGTGTACTGTGCCCTGTTTTAAAGTGATTTAGTAACGCTTTGATGGGGTGAGGGAGGTTAGGAAATGAGTATGAAAAGTAAATTAAGAATTCTACATGGGCTTTGATAAATAGAATTGCTGACTAGGGAAACTCATGCGGCTGTTGTCACGTTTCATCCAATCTGATAAATTCCACCCGTGGCTGCAAACCAGGAGCAGCAGTCAATCAATGCTTTTACGGCCTCTTTTTCATGTGAATTATGGGCTTTATAGCCCTATCTGGCACCTGTACTCTATTTCTCAATGCCCTTGCCCTGTACCTCAGTGTGTACTTCCAAAAAAAAAGAGGAACATCAGCACTCCGATTGCTCACTGCTTCGTTTGAAATTCTGCCGTTTCTGTCGTTCATCATTTATAGCTTCGGGTTAGTATCCTGTCTGTGCGGTCGGTGTAGCAAAAATCATTTCCACACAGAATCACAAGTACACGTTAGGCTTTGGTAAACTGTGGTAAAGGTTTATAAGTAGAAAACAGAATCTAAAGTGACAGCTTCTGCTTCGTTATTTGTTATTATCATTCCAGGGAAATATATGTACTGTATAGGCCAAAAACAAAAGGTGCATTAAAGGGATAGTTCAGCCAAAACTGAAAATGCTGTCATCATAAACTCACTCATTACTTGTTCCAGACCTGTTTGACTTTCTTTCTTCTGTTGAACACAAATGGAGAAATTTTGAAGAAGGCTGTAATCAAGTCAATACTATTTGTTTTTCCTACTCTGGAAGTAAGTTCATTTTTGTCTGAACCTTTAAGTTTAAATAGACACAATAAAGTTGAAATGTCACTTATTTAGAACTAGAATCTGTTTAAAATTACACTGCAGTCACAAAAATATGAATCAGTTATATATAATATTCTTCAGTTCAGTATGCTTTAAATAATAAAGTTTAATCAACTGGACACCTAGATGATTTAGTAAGTAAGTGAAAAACATTTCAAATGTAATTAAATGTAGTACATTGTACAAAATGATAAGATTTATAAATCATGAATATTCATTCATTTTCCTTCTACTTAGGCCCCGTTTACACTAGTGCATTTTAGTTTTAAAACGGCATTTTAGCATGAAAACGATCCGCGTTCACACTAGCGTTTCACCCAGCGTCTCTCAACAGATCTCCCAGATCTCCCAATTCTACCCCTTAGCCCTTCCCCTTATTTGCCCCTTAAGGGCAAAAACATATGCTGGAATAGTTAGCAGTTCATTCCGTACCTCTCGTTTTGATGTGAAGGGGTAGGGGTGTCCCAATTCTCTTTAGCTTGAAGGCATAGGGCTAAGGGGAAGGGTTAGATACCCCTTCAAACAGAGATTATCCAGGACCACACTTAAAACCAAAGGGTACAAAAATTTCCCAGAATACATCAGTTACAACAGCAGCATGGCTGCACACGGAGGTCAGGAGATTAGTATTTTTACAAGAATTGAATTGGGATTGGGCCTTAGTACCACCGTGCTGGCTAATGATGATCATTAGTTCAACATGGGCTCATTCTGAAATATGGATGGCTTTTCTGGTGCTGTCAGTTTATCCGGTTGCTCGCCAGGTATGTCAGCGGACTTGCGATGTAGAGAGGAGTTGACTATAATGATGGAGTTGGAGTCTGGCAAAGAACGATTCCAGAAATCTGGTAAGACAAAAACAGAAGCCAAAAAATAAAATAAACAAGTAAATAACAGGGTGAGAATGTGATCAAATCTGAAAACGTAAAAATCAGCAGTTTTTCTTTTTCTGGATTGCTTTTCAAAACTGTTCGTTGAGTTTAGAGAAGTGGGTGGGTGGGTCAGTCGATCTGTCAGTCAGTCAGTCATTCAGTCAGTCGGCAGCGGCCTCTGCTGGATTAACATGAGAACAGCAGGCACAAATATAATTTGCGAGAGAAAATTTAGATCTGAAAAAGCGTACACAGCGGCCTCTGGTGGATTTGCGAAAACAAAAAAAGCATTTTTTTTAAAGTTAAATGACAATTAGCCTCATGTTTTAAATCAAATAATGTAATGCAAGTTGAAAGTTGATTTGATTCAACTCAAAAACTATTATTTTATTTAAAGGTCCTGTGAAGTTCTTTGAAATGTGCATTTTTATTCGATGTTTGATGTAACCTCAACCGAAAGGTGGGACATAGTCTAGCTCCTCCCCTTTTTATAAAACTACCAATAGTGTTTTGCTTTGTCGCCGCTCTGCCAGTCAGAGTGGCTGAGCTCATGTGCATCAAATATAAAGCATCTTGAAGGGGGCGAGGCATGTCAGATACTAGAGAGCACGATTTGATGAGAAACTGAAGTAGGAGGTGCCGTGAAAAAAACGTTGATTCATTTATGCGGAAGTGACAAAGTGCCTTACTTGTATATGAGTTTTATATCTTCTAAGTGTGAATTTTGTCTCTGTTTTGGAGCCCACTAGCTATCGATATCTTAAACACTAACAATGCTGATACTAATAGTCTGTTTTAATTTCATGGGACCTTTAACTTTTGTTGGGATGAACTTCAGAATCCCACTAGAAGTAGTAGGCCATACAAGTAGTTGTGTTAATTTTTCAAATGCTATGAATTCAGACATACTATTTTTCTCACTAATGTTTTAACATAATACGTAGAGTGGAGCATGTGATTAAAGATCCAGTGTATGTCTATTTTTTCCAACTCAGCTAAAACATAGCGTGACACATTTATTGCTTCAGATTTAGCTTTAAAAGTCTGGTTTTTGCCGCTTGACTTTGTTCAAATGTGAATGAATGACATGAAAGTTCTGACCATATGTGAAGCTACATAAAAACCCCATTAATAATATAATGTTTAATAATTAACAATTTATTTTCCTGGAAAGTGGTTGGATTTGACAGATATAAATGTTTCAATGAATAAGTTCAGGTCAGAATAGTCATGTTGATTCATTTTTACGTGAGCATATGTTAAACTACCGTACATGGTTTGTTACACTGATGACTCAGATTGATGTTTTACCAACAGAGCAATATTTTGACTGTCAGTCTGTATCATTAAATTAGTTTTAATAATATGTCTAAATAAGAGCAGAAGCCGAATCACACAAATGTCTTAAAAGCAATTGGAGTATTTTGCCACATCAGAGAGACCCTTGGGAAACCATTATAAAGCATGTCCTAGATTTTTCAATATTTAGAGTCTAAAAGGCCACATATGGGGTATATATTGAACATTATTACTGTACAAATCTGTTTTTGATTTCAAAGATTACCTTTCATTTCACAGTTGCCGTTGGATTAGCATGATGTAATTTAAACCTTTCAAAATACACCCAGACTCATCTGTTAAACTGTCTGTTGTGGCATTTAGAAGTGATGGTTTGATGATTTTCTTCAGAAAGCATCAATCAAATTTAAATGTCAAGTCTTCATGGTGAAATTCAATGTCCCTTTATTTCATTTCATAAAGTTAGCAGTTCCTCTGTAATTTGCCAGCGCCAGAACTTTCCTCTTGATGGCTTAATGGTGCCTGCGGATGCATTATTGAATTCGCACATTTAATCATATTTACACGGCATTAATCAAATGCCATTTCGATTCATTTTCATACCCACACGAAAGAAGCATGCATAAGTGTATTTAGGACAATCAATACGTCTGAATGACTCACAGAAGCCGCTTTAGCTGAAAGCAGAAAAGTTTTGTTGAAAGTACAAGGCATCTAATATTCCACTAATAAGAAATAAGGCTGATTCTGAGTATTAAAGTGGACATAATATGCAAAACGCACTTTTATGAAGGGGTTTAATCACAGTTGTATGACAATAGTGTAAATACAGCCAGCATCTAATGGTAAAAGTTAATTAATTCTATTTCTTATAGTCACACTTGTTAAAAACAGTCTGCAGAAACACTTTGATTCACATTCTCCCTCTGTACATCATCAGAGGGGGAAAGCCCCGCCCATTAGTGCATACCTGTCAGCCCTCCCGTTTTTTCCCAGGATACAATTCTATCCCTGTAAAAGTATTTTCCTGTATTTCTCCCGTATTTTTTAAATCTTTCTATGAAGGTTGGCAATAAGCATTAAAGAGCCGATCCTCTTTATACACAACCCATATCGCCGAACAACCAGGGGATGCCTTCTTGCTCTTAAATGTGAATCTGTTCTGTGCTTTCATTTTATCTAGGCTTAAAAACACTTTGAAATAAATATATAAAAAGAGCGGGATTCCCTTCCTTTCCATTACAGGCTCAGTTGCAGTCCTCAAATCAGTCAGTTCATGTAGTGGTGTGACTGTCAGACGCGCTCCTTAGTGATAAACAGATGCTGTTTCTCAAACAAATTCTGTACACGCATATACACATGACATATGCACGTTATAATACTAACAATAATAATAATAACATCTAAACATGTCGATCTTGGTGGGTTTTCTTTTAAACACAACAAATTTAGTCTAAAATAGGAATACAAAGTCAGGAAAGCAATCGAATGCTTTCATTATAGATCTGTGCATTTGTAAAGTGACACCTCTGTTATTTAATGTAACTAAATACAAAATCTAAATGAGAGATTCATTTAGAGAGATTCAGAAAAGGTTAATAAGATTAATAACTTGATTCAATTTCTTTATTTTCCCAGAGATGGGTTGCGGCTGAAAGGGCATCCGCTGCGTAAAAAATATGCTGGATAAGTTGGTGGTTCATTCCGCTGTGGCGACCCCGGATTAATAAAGGGACTAAGCCGACAAGAAAATGAATGAATGAATGAATTTCTTTATAATAGCTAATCATTTTAATAGGCTAAACTTTCATTTATTTGCAGCTTTTTCTAATGTATGCTATTTATTGAATCCTTTGGAAATGCTAATAATAATAAAAAGACATATTACTGACCGTTTCAACTGTATATATACAACGAAACAGCTCCAAAGGAATAGATTTATTAATAAAAAACATTTTTTGGTTATTTTTGGTTATATATATAACCAAAAATAAAGGGAAAAAATATATATATATATATAAATTTTTTCCCCCTTATTTTCAAATTCCAATGTTGACAGGTATGCTTTAGTGACATCTCTCCCTCATTAGAATAAACAGCCCTGAGTGAGAATCAGCCGTCCGCTAGTGGTTTCACCTGCTATTACCTTATTCCCATATTGATTCTGTCGCTATGGTGATGCATAAACATTTGTAGCTCCGCCCTCTTTTGAAAAAGAGCACAATCTCATTTGAATTTAAAGCGACGGTCACTATGGATCAAAGACGAAAAAAGGACCGTTTCAAAGAGTTCTAAAACAAATATTTGTGTGATATTTTGAGCTGAAACTTCACAGATACACTCTAGGGACATCAGAGACGTATTTCACATTTTGCAAAAAGACGCATAATAGATCTCCTTTGAGACATTTGTTGTTGCTTTTGTTTTGTTTTTTGACCTCCACAGTATGAAAAGAAATACACACTATAGAAGTCAGTGGTTAGGATTAACCAACAAGAAAGAAGCTCTTAATAGGTTTTAAACAAGTGAAGGGTGAGTAAACAGAGATTAGATTTTGGGGTGAACTATCCTTTTAATATTCAGTACAGCAGCATTCTTGCTTTTGTGACGCTTCAGTCAATACTTTTTAGGTATTCCTTCATTAATAGTATTTAAAATGTACGATTTTAAGATCAAAAGAGCCTTTTTTGTGCTCAGTGCTTTATAATGTGCAAAAGATTAGAAGGAAAAACAACAAATAAGAAGAAAGCCAGACCAAAAGAGAAATCAAAAGAGTCTTTCTAGCATCTCTTATTGCGGCAAAAGAAGTAGGACAGCGATTTCTTTTATTCAACATTAAAGGATTAATCATTTCTCCGTGACATTTTCTCTCAGCTCTGAAGGTGAATGTTTGTGTCTCTGTGTTTTTAATATAATCTCTTTATCTGTCATGTTATTTTTATTTGCCACAGTTCTGCTCTGTGACGCTCTGATTTAAATGAGATTTATGAAACATTCACAACATCATTGCTTGATTTTATAATTTTGCTTTTTTTTTTTACTTGGATCAATAATGCTCCTGTCAATCAATATCAGTCTATGAGCTGCATCGTCTCAGAGTTTCACTCACAAATCCTAAATGAACGATTTTCATTGAAGGCGAGACGGCATCAAATATGGAGTGGTATTGACTGCTGGAACTGCAGTGAATTTTAATATGTCCCCATCTGCATGAAGCTTGGGGCTTTGTGGGTAAACTTGCGGACACCCGAGACAGCAGCGAAACAAGAACTCCATTTGAATGTGTGGAGGTCACAGGAAACATTTGCAAATTATCTCACCGATGCGTCTTCTGATCTCCACACGAGATACTGGAAAACCAATCTGGCCTACTGATTGGTATCTTATCAGGCTGAGCTTGGAAAAATGTTCACAGTTTGGTGCAGGGACAGGGGGAAAAAAAGATCATTCTCTTGTCTTTTCTAATTAAACATTGGGAATGCCAAACAAATAAGCTTACACTGTAAAAAAAAAAACCCTGATCTATTAATATATATATATAAAAAACAATCTGTTGAAAATACAGTACAAATCCTGAAATTATATTTAATGATTAACTACTCCTTAATTCATAATGTTGTAATGTTTTAAAACACTAACATCTGCACATCATATCTTTGTGACACTGATAAAAACACAACCATAAACATGTGGTGACAAGAAAGTCATATCATGAACAAATGCTCACCACAAACAACTTTTCCTACAAGCAAAGAAACATACTAATACATAGAAGTCACTCAGTGTCATTCACACAACTGCTAAACTTTAAAAAAAATAAAAGCATAGCAATTAACATTGTTAATCAAAATTAGATGTAATATAAAACTCTAATGTGCATAACTGATGAAACATAGTAATGTCAACAAAAAAGGCTTGAATAGTGAAATGTCATGCAGAGAATTTTGGCAAAGTCAGTTTATGGTTATTCACACTATATGTTAAGTAAACTTACTTTTGGTGGTTCATTCAGCTGTGGTGACCCCTGATGAATAAAGGCACTAAGCTGAAGGAAAATGAATGAACCAATGACTAGGGCCAGACGGAATCTGCGGACATTTTTTGCTATTTCTGCGGAGTATTTTGTTAAAAATCTGCGGATTTATGCGGAATGATTTTAGGAATATCATAGCAAAAACCCTAATATAGGAAATAAAAAGTAATACCTTTTTAACTTTTATTTAATGTTTACAATGCAAATCTAATTAGATCCACTTTATTTGGTAAACAAAGCAAGTCTCTCGTATAAAATCTCTACGAAAAGACAGAAAATAGTACTTTACTGTTTTGTAAATAAATCTTATGAATATTTTCATATTAGTTAATAATATTACTCAAATTAATTGAAAAACTTAATAAATATTTCCACACATTTATCCAAATAAATAAACAGAATGAATGATGGGCTAAAAATCTGTGGAAATCTGCGGGATTCTGTGCGCGCAGATTCCCTGTGGCCCTACCAATGACTTATTGTTTAAGCAGGTAACATTTTTACTGTAGCATTTTTACAGCTTTTTATCATAAAACAATGATTGATTCCTTTTTAGCCATTGGAAAACTGAAGATGGAATGATAGTATTTCAACAACCAAGAGAAACTGTGAAGAAAAAAAACTGTCTTTGGTATGGCATTTTAGAACATTGTTAAAAATCAGTCAAATTTAAGGTGAAAAAAATGGAAGCTGTGGTTGCCAGAACGTTACAGTTAAAAATACTGTTGAACCCGTTATAGAAGTGTCTACATTTTACAGTAAACTAATGAATTCCATTCATTTCTACAATCATACATCAAGATTTAAAAAAACTAACATCTGCACATCATGCCTTTGTGACACAGACAAAAGCATCTGACAGAAGCATTAGGCACACCTGTCAACATTGGGATGTGAAAATAAGGAATCCCCCCCGGTCAGTAATACTTTTTAATATTATTATTTACAAAAGAAATTTTAATAGAATACATTAGCAAACAGTTTAGCTTATTAAAATTTGCTATTATAAAGAAATAGAATCAAGTTATCAAATCTTATTAATCTTTTCTTCACTGTATATGTTACACATTCTGAATAAAGAGCAGTGAATGAATCTCATTTATTTAGATTTTTTGTTTGATTACATTAAATAACAGAAGTTTACATCTATCGTTATAATGACTGCATTCGATTGCTTTCCTAACGTTTTATGCTCATTTAGGACAAAATTAGTTGTGTTTGAAAAAAAAACCATCAAGATTGACATCTTTAGATGTTATTATTATTAATTATGTGTTTATGTCTGTTCAAACACGCACCCAAAACCCAGTATCCACTTTCGCTCTGCTTCTAATCGAGTGTGCAGAATCCGTTTGGGAAACAGCATCTGTTTATCATTACGGACGCGTCAGCTGACAGTCACGGACCTCTATATGACAGTTTTGAGGATCGCATAGAAGGAGCGACAACACTTGTAATGAAAAGGGAATCCCGCCGTTTTTATGTTTATTTCAAAGTGTTTCATGCCTAAATAAACCGAAAGCACAGAACAGATTTACATTTAGGAGCAAGTGGCAGCCCCTGGTGGTTCGGCGGTATGGGTTGCGAATAGGGAGGATCGGCTCTTTAATGTTTATTGACACCCGTCGGAGAACGACTATAAATACTGGAGAAATATGGGAAAATAACTTTACAGGATGATAGCGGGATAGAACTGTAAAATACGGGAGAATCCCGGGAAATACGGGAGGGTTAACAGGTATGGCATAAGGGCTTTAACACAAACCTTTCAAAATAAAAGTTGTGCATCACAAAAACACGTCGTAGGCCACTCAAAACAGTATTGACAGCCACTTTTGGATCGCTAATTCCTGTTGAGAAATGCTGTAAACGAAAGATCTAAGCATCCTACCAGATACAATATCTGTAAAGTTTACAGTGCAAATCAGTTGCCAGAACTTTATCTCTAAAAATACTGTTGAAACTGTAAAAGAATTTCAAAAATGTACAGTAAACACTGCCATATTTCATTAATTTCCAGAATTATACACCAATATGTACAGTTTTTACATTTTTACCCTTTTTTTCCAGTGTATCACCACCTTTTTTTTCACTGTTTGATTCCTTAAGTCATTGGAAAACTGTTGTTACATTCGCCTGCAGATCGTATTTTGCAGTTATGTGTAAAAAGCTGTGAAAATGCTACAGTAAAAATGTTACCTGCTTAAATCATAAGTCATTGGTTCATTAATTTTCCTTCAGCTTAGTGCCTTTATTCATCAGGGGTCGCCACAGCGGAATGAACCACCAACAGCAAGTTTATTTAACATATAGTGTGAATTTCGCTCTCTCCATTGCTTTCGCTCTCACTCTTTCTGTGGGTCTCTGTGAGGACAGTCTCTCTAGCGAGGACTAGTCTGAGAGAATGTGTTTTCTTTTTGCTCATGTTTAATGCTCTTGTCTAAAGTATTTGTGAAATTGCAACATGTTTGTCTGTGAACTCATCCAGTTAACTGAGACCTGTTTGAGTGATACTTCGGAGAAGGTGAAGAAATGAGCAAGTCGCGCGATATACATATATAACACTTTGAATCCTTTGTGTATTAGTTCATTAGCTTCAGGAGAGTGTGCTGTTTTGTGTATGTTTTAGTTAGTTAAGATGTTTGGTACGTTGAAGATATTTATTTTCTGGCTTTATTTTTGATATTTAGCTTAGTTTGTTCAAAACAGTTAGTATGTTTTGTTTTATTTATTTCTTGGATTTATTTTTCTTTCACTGTACAACATATTTTCACAGATTTCACTGGACGTATGGGCAATGAATACTTGCAGTGATATTTGGCTTTCAGTTGTTTCTCCATCCGTTGGTCACACACATACAAAACTATTAAATGTTATGTCAAAATACTCTTAGTTAATATTAATATCTAAAAGGACGTAACACTGTTGAAACGGTTTCATGCTCTCCTCACTTGACAACCAGGAGAAACTGAAACTGTGAGGGGGAATAAAATGTTTTGACAACTCTGTCTTTGATATAGCGTATTAGAAGCTATACTGCGAGTGCCTGTATGTCAGATGAATTCACATGTTATGAAAGACGTTTCCACGATTCAGCTCTTTCTGTTTACACACGGCAGCAGCCTCATGCACGATTCTTTCCTCGGTCGCATGCACTGAAGCTCACCCTGAACAAACTTGACTTAAATTTCAGCTCGGAGATGAAGTATTTACATGCTTTGTTCTTCCAAGTGGGTTGCTGTGCAGACACAGACTGTGGGCAGTGTTGACTTTGTTCCTGTTATCCTTTTGATGAATGCTGCTGCCGCTGTGGGCATTACCTCCCTTCGTGCGGGGCCTATTGATCAGGGCCATTGCAATCTAGTACCTGCACAGGATTACTGTCTCCACCGTTAGTCACAATCAATGACTCCGAGACAGCCGTGGCTAAAATGTCCTCGCAGGAGACAGAGGAGCTCCAGGTTTTTTTGTTTATTGAAGATGACGCGCATGTGGGGAACAATAGCAGACGTCTGATATTTGGCAGACTTTACTCTGATAAACTGCTTATGTGAGTTCTCATCACAGTTGAGATACTTTTCAGAAAAGCTGCGTTTTGGGAATTCCTCTAGTTATTCGCACAGGCTTCTGGCTTGGGATTGATGTAGCTTTGCCAGCTTCGAAGGGTTGAGTTGAACTCAGTGAGTTGATTTAATGATATTTCAGGAAACATAGCCATAGCCACTTTAAAACATGAGTTTTTGGAGTGCTTTCTGGTTGAAATGCAGGGTTCCACTAAATTCAGTCATTTTGTCCTAACACAAATCGTTTAAGTTAACTTAATTGTTTTTTTTTTTACAAATTTAAGTGGATTGAATATAAAACAATTAAAATGCCCCCCAAAAAACTTAATAATCCTGTTGTTTCAGATCATTTTATATAAGTAGTTTGAACAAGCAGCAAAAATACATTTGAGGGTATAGTAAATATTAAAAGAGTATCTGTAGAACAGTGATTTTACTTTAGGACAGTGATTAACTACTTTTTTATAAAACACATTATATATCCAGGGCATCATGGTGGCACAGTGGGTAGCACGATCGCCTCACAGCAAGGTCACTGGTTTGGTCCTCGGCTGGGTCAGTTGGCATTTCTGTGTGGAGTTTGCATGTTCTCCACATATTCGGGGAGGGTTTCCTTCGGGTGCTCAGGTTTCCCCCACAAGTCCAAAGATGTGGAATAGGTGAATTGGATAAGCTAAAGTCTGTAGTGTATGTGTGTGGATAAGTGTGTATGGATGTTTCCCAGTGATGGGTTGCGGCTGGAGGGGCATCCGCTGCGTAAAACATATGCTGGATAAGTTGGCGGAGTATCCGCTGTGGCGACCCCAGGTTAATAAAGGGACTAAGCCGAAAAGAAAATGAACGAATGAATGAATTATATATCTATAACGATGCAGAGATGGAGTTCCATGTGCAGCTTCAATATTAATACAGACAGGGGTCAAAACAGGAACAAAACATAAATAACAATGTCAATCCAAAAAGTATAGTCCTAGAAACAGGCAAAGGTCGGGGCAGGCAGAAAACTATCACAATCTGAACGCAATCCAAGAATAAAAAAAACAGACAGAGCAAAACATGGAAACATGGAACACAAGAACAATATTGAGCAAGGAATAAATGTATCTGTAGGGATGGCTGACGTGAAACTGATATTTCGACAAAGTTTCGAGATCCCAAATCTCGAAACAGAAGCATGACCTAAAACACCCATGTCATGTGACCACAGTGTTTCGAAACACCTGGTCACGTAACTAAAACGATTCAAAGCATCGGCCATTTCACAAGCGTTTCGAGACCTGGTTAATCTACGTCTGACTGACAGGGTCGGAAACAAAATCTCTATCTTATGTAGCTATCAGATGAACTTTGATGTAAACAGCCTAAGTTAGAATCCCGACAAATAATCTTAAATTCTGACGTATTTTAGTAATGTTACAATGTTATGACCAAAATAAAACATATTTATTCACAAAGTGTTTATTCAAATGTCGGACCAATGTTAAAACAAAACATGTTACGAGAACAGAGTATTTAAAAACTACCATCTATTGCTGCATCAGCCTGGATTCAAACCATTTTATCTCTGTATGCTAGTCAGGAACTCTCACCTCTTCACTAAATCATTTTGAAACCTCAGCTCTACAACAAGAGGTTTATTACCTCAATTTGCTCAACTGTTTTTTTGCTGAATTTGTTCCAGAGCAATATATAAAAAAGTGACCACTAGGTGTCGTGATGGGTTTCGAAACGTTTCGAAGTTCGACACATTTACTTTGACTGTTTCTGTTTCATGAAGCCTCGCTTTGCCCGCCACTATGTCTCTGTGGTGCATAAATAGTCCAAGTAATCAGTGAGGATGATCTACCGCTGTTTGTGTAGGGTGATTTTAGAACTGGTGTGTGAGTGCCGGGCATGATGGGATATGTAGTTCGGTAAAGTGGCATGTTTGTAGATCTCCAACGATCTGCAACTGCTACATACAGTAGATAGCTGGTGATCATAACAATATCTGTGTTAAACATAAATAAAGAGTTTTTATTAATTATACATTTTTCTTTTGCAATTATTGCTATGTTTCTCATAATATAGATTTTTATTTTACAATTTAGAAATGAAAGCCCACAATTGTGCACCATTTAAAATTTTTATTTTGTATTTTTTGTTTACTTTTCTAGATTTTCTCTTAATTCTGAGAAAATGTGGAATCGTAATTGCATTGCAGATACGAAGGGTGGCATCTTCCTATATATCCTCAAAATGGTTTTCTGCTCAAAAACAGTGCGATTAATGAGAAATGAAGAGTTCAGATGCAAAACCTTTAAATGCCATCTGAAATTTCCTTCAAAAACGAACAGTTGTCCTCAGTCTCCTATGTTTATTTTAAGTTATTTCACGTAAAGGCAATGAAAATTGCCATAAAAGTGAAATTACTGATCCTACTGACAAGAACCTGAGAAAAATGCTCATTTTAGAAGAAAATGTTGGATAGCATTTAGAGGTTATTGCATCTAAACTCTACAAATATAGTAATTATTGAAAAAGAAATGCTGATAATTCAAATTTTCTTAAATAAAATAAAAATATGTTTACCACGGTTATAAAATCTGTATCTTTATTATTAAAAAGTAGTTAATCATTATCCTAAAGAATGAATTAATAATGAATGACTAGTTTTTATAAACTGTCAATCAGAAAGCACTCTATGGAAAATTCTTAAAGAAGGAGACCTATCGTCATTAATTTCACAAGTTATCCTTCTTTTCCAAAAATATGTGACCTCATCTTGATCAAGCTAGGTAATAAAATCAATTCTCCATTTCAAAAATAATAAGTAAATCAGGTGCAATAGCTCTTCTTGACATGTATTCTCCAAAATTCCAATGTGATTGATTGTCATCGTTGAAATGCAGCCAACAGAAATGCATTACAATGCAGGCCAGCATACAACGCCAACTATTTTTCGAATCATATATCCACACCCCATAATAATAATCACTCCTGACAAATCAAAAACCACGCATTTGGATGAACGTGTGATTAAAAGTGACAGCTTATGATGTGTTTTGGATTCTCCTCCTGCTCTCCTGCGCATAAAGGCAGCCAATGCGCTTTCGGTCTGACCCTCACAACCCTATTTTAAATGCAAATACTGAGTGTTTATCGGAGCTCCTTTGCCTGTTTTGTGGCAGTGAGCTGTTGACCTTAAGGAAATGTAAATTTGCCATCAGTAAAGCAGCAGCCATCTGCCCTCCATCTGCAAAACAGAGGGAGAGATATCCCTTACCCAGAGAGAGAGAGAGTGGGAGATGGACAGAGAGATTATACTTGTCTAATCAGAATAATGTTATTAGACCAGCAGAATCAGTGTAATTTCGTTAGACGATAACCCTAGTTGGCTTCAAGATGCACCATTAGAGGAAAGAGCAAAAGTATCTTGGCCTAGAGCTTCAAGTCCAAAGCCATTCAAAACATATTCTGACATGCAAAGGAGGTGAAGCACAAAACCATCCGTGGCGAAATCTAAATTCCAGAGCTCTCGTGCGGAAATCAGCTGCTTATTGACTCCATTGATTGAATTCTCATGCTCCTCTTGACCTCTCCATCTCTGTTCTTGCTTCCTGCGAATACCAGCTTTAGAATGATTGATCAAATTCTTTGTGCTCGGTTAATCTAGACAAACTGAAAGACAAAAAAAAAGGGTCAGATCCCATTGTGTGAGCTCTTCACCTTAGCCAATGAGCGAGTGTTTCTAAATATTTAGCTAATGTCTGTGTTGTGGTTCATTCCGTTCCCATTGATTGAGGAGTCTGCAGGGATATTTTTGTGTTTCTTTCACCTTGATGTAAAAGGCGGCGAATAGGGGTCTGCAGACAATGCGACACATTGATTGACTGGAAGCTGAAATTAACTGGAGTTGCTTGTTTGTCCGTTCACAGCTGCAGGCTATAATTGGATCTGGAGTGAGTGACACTTAGATTCTAAAAGATACATCTGGCCAGCTGTCAGCATCTGTGGCTCTGTCTTCATTCGGTGGCCATTACTCAGAAATTAGCCTCCAGAAATGGAAGGAAGCTTTTCTATTGGAGATTTTTTAAAGGGATCACTCAAAAATAATTTTCTTTATAGTTTTGTTTTATAAGTCAGTGACTTTATTGACCACAATATCTTTTAAATATTTTTTATGTACAGTTGAAGTCAAAATTATTAGCCTCCCTGAATTAATAGCCCCCCTGTTTATTTTCCCCCTAATTTCTGTTTAATGGTGAGAAGATTTTTTTCTACACATTTCTAAACATTATAGTTTTAATAACTCATCTTTAATAACTGATTTATTTTATCTTTGCCATGATGACAGTAAATAATATTTTACTAGATATTTTTTTCAAGACACTTCTATACAGCTTAAAGTGACATTTAAAGGTTTAACTAGTTTAATTAGGTTAACTAGGCAGGTTAGGGTAATTAGGCAAGTTATTGTATAATGATGGTTTGTTATAGACTATCGAAATAAATTTGCTTAAAGGGGCTAATAATTTTGACCTTAAAATGTTTTTTTTTTAAATAATTGCTTTTATTCTAGCTGAAATGAAACAAATAAGACTTTCTCCAGAAGAAAAAATAGTATCAGACATACTGTGAAAATTTCCTTGCTCTGTCAAACATCATTTGGGAAATATTTAAAAAAGGAAAAAAAAAATTCAAAGGGGGGCTAATATTTCTGATTTCAACTGTATATCCGTTAAAGATGAGCCATCTTATTTTAGAGTCAAAGTCAAATATTCAAATTTATATTTATATTAATAGAAATAAAATTAAATGCAATTAATTTGAACATTTTGAATAGCTTTTTTGTGAAAATAAAATGCAGTGTATTTATGAACACACATACATACACGCACGCACGCACGCACGCACGCACACACGCACGCACGCACGAACACACGCACGCACACACGCACTACCTGTCAAAAGTCTTCCAAAAGTCTTCCACCTATCAAAGTTTTAGGAGATACAAATAATAACTTGACCTCTACTTGATCATCTGGTATCAGAAGTGGCTTATATGAAAGAAAAAAGGCCTTATGAGATTATGCTAATTTTACCAAAATAAATGTTTATTTTACCAAAGTAAAATATGATCATGCCTTGATTTTTAATTATTTAATTTGGACAGTACGGTCTGACTTTGCTTACACAAAGGTCTTGTCATTTAACAGAATGTACAGTATAGAATATAAAGTCATGGTGCAGTGGAAAAAGAATTAATATTGTGTATGACTCCCATGAGCTTGGACGACTGCATCCATACATCTCTGCAATGATTTAAATACTTTATTAATAAAGTCTTCTGGAATGGCAAAGAAAGGACTCCCAGAATTCATCAAGATTCTTTTGAATCATCCTTAATGCCTCCTCCTTCATCTTACCCCAGACATGCTCAATAATGTTTATGATGGCCAATCCTGGAGCACCTTGATCTTCTCTGCTTTCAGGAATGTTGATATGGAGGCTGAAGTATGAGAAGTAGTGCTATCCTGCTTAAGAATTTGCCCTTTTTCTGTGGTTTGTAATGTAAGGGGTGGCACAAATGTCTTGATACCTCAGGCTGTTGATGTTGCCATCCACTCTGCAAATCTCTCGCACACCTCCATACTGAATGTAACCCCAAACCATGATTTTTCCTTCACCAAACTTGATTGATTTCTGTAAGAATCTTGGGTCTATGCAGGTTCCATCAGGTCGTCCTTAGTATTTGTGATGATTGGGATGAAATTCAACAGATGGTTCATCTGTAAAATCTACCTTCTGCCACTTTTCTAAATGATCAACTAGAAGTCAAGTTATTATTTAAGTGTTTGTTGCTCTTACAACTGGGATCGATGACAAGACTTTAGTCAGGTATTGTGTCAGTATTGAACACTTAACACACCTCACACAAACTCTTTTCATACCACTCACTGCACACCATCAACATGTAGCATGCACTGCACTTTAATCAAACCATACTTAAAACAATACTGCCTACAACTACCTATTCACATATTCATCGTCTTATACGTACTGCTGTCAACATTGCAATTGTACATTCTTTTGCTCCCCTTTGGGAGTATTTTGTTGCATGTTGTATTTTTGCACTGTGTGTATTTTGCGCTGTCTGCATTTGTGCACTGTCTGTATTTTGCACTGTCTGTATTTTGCACTGTCGTTGTATCTGCACTGTCGTTGTATTTGCACTGTCTGTATTCTGCACTGTCGTTGTATCTGCACTGTGGTTGTATTTGCACTGTCTGTATTTTGCACTGTCGCTGTATTTGCACTGTCGTTGTATTTGCACTATCTGTATTTTGCACTGTCTGGAGCCAGCACCTAAGCTTTTCACTCATCATAGCACACGTGCTGCTGATGATGTGACAATAAAAGTGATTTGATTTGATTTGATTTGATTTGATTTGTATGTATTTAAGTAAAATATTATTAAAACTCCTAAAATCACTGTCTCATTGTGGATAAACGGCTTAAATAATGAGAAAAATATGAGTTTTTAAATATGAAATCACATCGGTGTGGACATTGCCTCTGACCTTATAACTAGTTTCATCAATTAGCACTTAGTCAAGGGTGATCAGTTTCGCTTTTTGGATTCAATTTAGAGGAGTCAACCTTTTTTTATGTTGAAAAAATATAAGTCTCTAAGTTTTTAAAACTACTCTACGCAGTTTATGAAACCGGCCGCAGTGAATATCTATAGCATGTGACAATGTATATAACAGTGTGTGTGAGTGTGTTTATTTGTAGATATTAGAGAGGTCTGCGAGTTCAGCGTGTCTCCATGTCCTGCTGCTCTGCTCTGGCAGGAAGTGCAGTCCGCGGTGAAGGGATGGACAGCAGCATCAGAGGCATATGGGTAAACTGAGCCGCACAGCTGGAGCCTCCTGCTGCGTCCTCATTGGCCCCTGCAGCCTGTTGCCACGGCACCGAATGCCCAGCCATGAAATATGGATTCAGATCAAGCCAGCATGTTGTCATAATAGAAAATAAACCCAAACCTGAGAAAACACAGGACTCGACACAACTTCAGAGGGAAACGTACAACAACGAGCCTCGCAGTGATCACGCGGTAGACTTTTTTTTCTCTGCTCCTCCACCTGACCCCACTGCTCTATCAGTATGTGCATCACACACACTATCCACCATATCATAACTGCTGGCGATGATCTCGGTTTAGTTCTGCTACGGGCTGCTTTATATTCACTGTCAGCTTGCCAGGTGTAAATTAGCCATGATAAGCTCTGCCCTTCACCGCCGTACTTCTGCTGTTATGACAAAGTCCGCCAGTCAAAGCATGCTTCAGATCAAACAAAGAAAAACGCTCGCCGTTTGTTCTATTACACACTGAAGTTAAAAGAGAGAGACAGCGAGAGAGAGAGAGTGTGTGTGGGCTGGTTTTGGTGGTTTACAAAATTTGTATAATGACATGGGTTTGACCTAGTTGTACTCTAAGTGCTCTATTTACGAGGACATGCCGTGTGTCCTTGTAATTTGAAACACTTTAAAATAATACTTAAAGGGTCTTTTCACATTAAAAATTTCCCACAGGTTTCAAGTGAGGGTTGGGTTTTGAGGTAAGGCCATATAATAAGCAATTTTTACTGTATAAATATTCGATTGAAATACCATAGTTTTCGAAAATTATGTTTACCTTTTTCGAAACACAACATAAACTACAATCATACCATTATTTGCCGGTAACACCTAAACAGAACATATTCATTTATAAAAAACTTATCAGGCTTTTTTTGGAATAATTATTTGACTTCTAATACTTTAAAGGGCACCTATTTTACCCCTTTTTTGTGTCTCCAGAATGTGTCTGTAAAGTTTCAGCTCAAAATACCAATCAGATTATTTATTATACCTTTCAAATTGTGGGAAATTTGAGCTGTTAGGACATTGTAGCTGTTTTTATTGCCTGTTTCTTTAATGCAAATAAGCTAGTTCTCCTCGTCCACCGCGCCCACTTGTGTGTCATAGCCATAGAGATATGTCTGTATTGTTCTGATGCTTGTAGCCTTCAAGTAGATAAACAGCAGAGTGACAGACAAGAATGAAGCAGATCTCCCTTACTAGAGTAAGAACTTTCCCAACTGTTATTTGATTTATTTGTTGTGGAGTTTATTCAAGCCTTTCTGCAACGATGAGTCACACACAATGTCATTACACGTTTAGCACATTTTTGCATGGCAAATGTGACAGGATACACATTAATATCCACTGCTGTATGGACATCCATTATTTTAATGTACAAAATAAACCTGATTTAAGTCTTCAAACCAGGATTGAAGCATCTTCTTTTATAACTGTACTGACACTATGCGGCTGTGGTGATGAATTACGTCGCGATTTTACTGTATTTATTACAAACATGCTCTGTTTTAAGATGAACACAAACAGTGGAGATCTTTTAATTCCAGTGCATGCTTTGTGCATGCCTTTTCTTGTAGATATGATTATACGCGTTACTACGGAGAGATGTTAATATGTTAATGTCAATCAATTCGGTGGGTGGGAAAAACCACACTTCTACGTCATGTTGCAGTGGGCCTCAAAATGGGAGGGATTTGGATCCTATTTTAATGTCAGGAAATTTTTAAAAAGAGGCTTATTGTGTTTCTATCACCCCAATATGACTGTTGACAGACTATACCTACAGACAGTTCTGTCCAAACAGCTTAAAAAGATCATTTTTATCATAGCTGCCCTTCAAAGCAATTTTTACTGTATAAAATGCAATAACCCTATTGAGAGTCCTCTTAAACCACCAATACCAACATAAGTGTGTGTGTTTACTCCCGTTTTACCTTCAATCCCTATATTTGGCAAGCCCAGCCGGAGAGCCGTATACACACATGCTGCTCTTTGAAAACGGCCGTATTATCTTTACTATGCTTCACGTCACATTGAATTTCCCCTCCATTTGTGCGTTTCAGCAATTAGCCATGGGGCCCAGAGCAGCTCTTCCCATAATGAAACCCCCCTGCGGCTTGCCTTTAGCTTTGATTACCAAATGCCTCAGCAAGTACTTTCTATTTAGTGATATTAAATCCGACTCAAAGGTGACCAGCGTCAGCGCTGTGTCTTTAAGAGTTGAAGTTATCCTGCAGGGAGAGAGTTCGAGCCACGCTCTAAAGCATCATGCTTCATAAAGCTGGGAATTGATGCAGAGCTGTTACAAGTCGGATGCTAAAAAGATGAATGTGCTTCCAACTAAATGGAGAATTTCATACAACATGTATAAAATGTCACTGATATTAGCGAACAGGCTATTAGGAAAATTGCACGGGAAATGGAAAACATATGAGAATGATCACTTTAGTTGACTTAGTTTTTCAGTGTGCACTGCCCTCTGAGAAATAAAGTTACGAGAACTCTCTTTGCACTTTTGGACTAATAAGTTCCCATGAAATCAAAACTAACCATATGTTTTTGTTATCTCACATTGCCAGTTTTGTGGTGAACAATTCATCTGTGCATGCCATTAAGAAAACAAAAAATTGCTTGCCCTTGTAATCTTTAACATTCATTCATTCATTTTCTTTTCGGCTTAGTCCCTTTATTAATCCGGGGTCGCCACAGCGGAATGAACCGCCAACTTATCCGGCATTTGTTTTACGCAGCGGATGCCCTTCCAGCCACAACCCATCTCTGGGAAACACATTCATACACACTCATTCACACTTATACACTACGGACAATTTAGCTTACCCAATTCACCTGTACCGCATGTCTTTGGACTGTGGGGGAAACCGGAGCACCCGGAGGAAACCCACGCAACCACGGGGAGAACATGCAAACTCCACACAGAAATGCCAACTGGCCCAACCGGGACCTGCCCCAACCGGGGATCGAACCAGCGACCTTCTTGCTGTGAGGCAAACGTGCTACTCACGCGCCACCGTGGCGCCCGTAATCTTTAACAGAAATCTGAAAATGCACATCCTGTTTTTTCTTTCAGCTAAATTGTCAGATTACATATATCTTAGAAATTGGGCATGGCAAACATATTTAACCACGGCTCTTCAACTGTCAGTTTTGACAACAAACAGAAATGGTGAGAAGGAGGTGTCTGTAAGGTTGTAATAAATCTTCCCAAACCTTTTCCCCCATCTTCCACAATGAAATGTCTACTTTATTACATCCATTCAACTCGCAATCGAAAAAACAAGCAGCATCCACTGTTTCCTCATTTAATATTCTGTTTCACTAGGAACTGCATCACAATACGAGAAAAAAAAAAAGGATTGCAGCTTCCGGTTCATGTGGACTTTAAAGGACTAATTGTTTTTTTTTTAGGTTAACATTATAGACCACATGGTATAAAACACAAAATATAAAGTATTATAATTCATGGTTCCGTGTACATTTTGATAATTTGTTTTCCTATTTCAAACAGAATAGGAAATAGAAAAGGAAACAAACAAAAAAAGGCAATTTTTCGGTTTTTCTTTTGCTCACGGAAAAACTATATTTTGGCTTGATTTGTGTTTGGTGGAAAATTAATCGACAAATAGGAAAATGAACAGACGAATAGGAAAATGAATAGACGAATAGGAAAATGAATAGACGAATAGGAAAAGAATAAACGAATAGGAAAATGAATAGACGAATAAGAAAACGAATAAACAAATAGGAAAATGAATAGACGAATAGGAAAAACGAATAGGCGAAAAGGAAAATGAATAGACGAACAGGAAAAAGAATGGGCGAATAGGAAAATGAATAGATGAATAGGAAAATGAATAGACGAATAGGCGGGAAAATGAATAGACGACTTTTCAATTCATTATACACATGTAGGCGGTGCTGAAACCGTCATGGTGGTGCAGTGATTGCCTCACAGCAAGAAGGTCGTTGGTTTGAGTCAGTTGACAATTCTTTGTGGAGTTTGCATGTTCTCCGCGAATTAATGGATAATTCAGATTCAGAGTGTTTCAGCATTTTTAGAGCTCCATAAAAATGAGAGAAAAAAATAAACAATGTAGTCTTCATCTTTCAAATTTTTAGTTGTGGATATATCATGTTAGTAAAGCAAAAAAAAAACACTTTAAGACTTTTGAAAAATACAGTGATCAAAATTAGAGAACATCAATGGTTGTAGCAAAAATTTCTGAAGGTTACAGCGGTCAAAACTTTATGGGAATTTTACAGGCCTTTGCTTTTAATGACTTTAGCACATCTGGACAGCCTGCTGTCAGGGGGTTTCAGTCACTTTAAAAGGCTCACCATTTTGCAAAGTCAGAAACTGTAAAGTCAGGCCACCCGATAAACAGGGTTTGTCTGATAATTAAAATGGTAATAATAGTTGGCTAATAGTTGACCCAAAAAATGAAAATTACATTTTGATGATTACTCATTTATTCTTTATCATGTGGTTTCTTTCTTTTATTGAACACAAAATAGGATATCTTGAAGAATGCTGGTGGCTGGAACCCATCGACCTCCATAGTAGTTAATAAATGGCAGCTATGCAAGGGTGAGTTAATGATAACAGAATTTACATTTTTGGGGAACTATGCCTTTAAAGAAATGATCATGCCAGATTAAAACCAAATGGAAAGCATCAGAAATTGTTTTTAAATAATGATCAGTGTTCATTTTCAAATATCTTTTCTATTTTTTTACTGCGTAACCCATGAAATATGCTTACAAATATGCTCTTAGGAAAATGTAAAATAGCAGTGACCTTGAAGTTTTGGAAATTGTTGGTTGTTCTCTAATTTCATGTCCACTATTAATAGAGTCTGAAAATCTATCCATTATGGAAGCAGCATTCAATCTTCTTTTTTTTTGATTGTCCATACATGTGACCAATGAGCCATTGAATGTTTTCCTATGCCGGTCATTTGTCGACTGTGTTGTTTAAGAAAATCTTGTGTGATGTATATTCTCTGCTGTTGTTGCTGTTGTCAGCTATGGATTTGTTGGTGGAACCTGTTCAGTCAGACATGTGACAGGAGGAAATGACACGTAGCGCATGGTGAAAACTTACCCCCATTTGACTTAATGGCCAATGAGCATGCATACACATGCACGCACACACTCGCACAGGAAATTATGTGTGAGGTGCCGGACTGCACGCAGCAAGTGGAGGTCTGCTTGTCATTACAGATTTATAGGTTGGTTTCTATCGACAGAGGCTCTCATGCCATTTCAGTATTTTCTATAAGCAGGAGCATAAATCTGTTACAGAGCTTTCAATTGAGAACACGGGGATTCATTGGTGCACTTTTACAAATCTTTAAAATAGGATATTAGGGACAAATATCTTGTAGACTGAATCAGTATTTGGAATAGACTCTTGTTTAGATGCAGCACAACTGAATTTTGTCATGAAATGTTTTAGTTTGTGTCACAGTTCATAGAGTACCCAACAAAGTCAGTTTCAAGGAAAGTCTCTTCACTCAGCAGTCATATTTGTAAGGCCTCCAGGCATTTCATCCAACATCAAGTCCTTCATAAATGAATGCGGGAATACTGCAATCTCAAAAACTACCAAACAAATTCCATATTTCAATAACAAATATTTCCAATGACAAAATCTCCAGTGACCTGCCCCATTACTTTTGTTATTTAACTGTCACCAGGGCACTTAAATTTACTTCACTATATTGCAATTGATTTGATTGATTGTAATTCTAATCTAATCATGACAAACTATATATCTTTGTAATACATATTTTATCACTGTTTTTTGTTTTGTAGGAAGAGTAATAGATTAAAACTCATTTACTGTCCCCCTTCAGCCTGTGGGACCATTTGCGGTAATGTATTTAAACACTGATATTTTAATCTAAAAATAAAGCAATCATGATAGACTATAAATCATTTGTAAGCATACAATTACTACATGTCGTATTTGGTGAATAATATTACTGAACGAAAGTTATTTATTAATTTGTGACGAAGATATTCATCAGAGTTGAACACAGCAATCCACATGCAAAAAAAAAAAAGTAGAGTAGAGTACAGGCAAAATTAAAATGAAATACCACCACTACTTTAATTTGATTTATGTTTTACAAATATTGTCAGGAGTATGAATAAGTAGGGTTCAGGTTCCTCAAATTATACACAGGAGTAGGAATAGGGGCTCTCTTTTATAGTCACTAATGGAAACCGGATGTTAGAGGTGATGATTGGTACTGCAGCCAAACAAAACTTTTAGAATATTTGGAAAATAATTTGGCTTAGATTTTTTTTTATTATAGGCTAAAAAGTAAAATATATATATTTTTTAATTAATAAAATAAAATATACATTTATTGTTTTATTATTTTCATAAACTTAAAGGAACATCAATTTTGTTTTATTTAGAATCCAGGCTCATTCTGAAAACATACTGCTATATATACATTTCTGGAGAGTGTCAAATATATCCCATGAGCTACTTTTTTTTTTTTGCAGTTTTTGTTTTCGTGAATCCACCAGAGGCCGCTGTGTACACTTTTTCAGATCTCAAATTTCTTTCACGCGTGCCATTCGCACCTGCTGTTCTCACGTAAATCAAACAGAGGCCACTGTCAACTGACTGACTGACTGACTGACTGACTGACTGACTGACTGACTGACTGAATGATCGACTGACCCACCCTCCTCTTTCCCTAAACCAAACCAATAGTGTTTTCAAAAGCACCAAGTGGCACATTCACCCACTTCCCTAAACCCAACCGACAGTTTTGAAAAGCAATCCAGAAAAAAAAGCCCTCGCCTCAATTTTTTATCACATTTTCAGATTTTATTGCATACTCACCCTGTTATTTACTTGTTTATTTTTTATTTTTTGGCTTCTGTTTTAGTCTTGCTTTCTGGAACCTTTCTTTGCTGGACTCAAATCCTGCCATCGTGGTCAACTCCTCTCTGCAGGAAAGCTGACCACATAGAGATAAGCGGTCAGCTGGTAAGTGCAAAAAGAAATGTGTGTGTCCCGTAGCAGAGACGAAATGCCACCGTACGTACTTCTGCCAACACAATTCACAATCTCCAGAAATGTATATAGGGCGTCATTTTCAGAATGAGCTTATTTAGCTTTTTGAACTGGGTGACAGTTAAGGATAGTTCACGTCCAAAATGATTTTTTTCATTTTTCATTATCATAATCATTTACCTCCTGTTGACTTATTCAGACCTTTTTTTTGTTTTGTTTTGTTTTGTTTTGTCAATAGCACAAATAAACTCAACCAGATTTGAAACAAGAAAGTGGTGAGTAAATGATGGCAAAACTGAAATTTTGGGGTGAACTATCCCTTTAAGATCACATTTTAGGGCATGTTATATCCAGTTTGCCTCAGAGTATCCCATGCGGAAAGATTGTCAAGTATTTTCACAACATTTATCCAGTTTAAGGCTGTTTTAATGATAACCACAAATGGTTACAAATGCTTGAAGAATACACACAAAACCTGGAGCAAAAACCAGTGGATGACACTGGAAAGAGACAATATGTGATGTGATGTCATTGTGATTCTGTATGTGATGCAATGTAATGTTTTTGTTAAAAGCATGCATTCAGTAGTTGTTAAATGACATGGATTTCTTGTAACAAACAAGCAGACCACCACAAACTCCTCCCTGAAAGTAATACAGATTGACGATTCCCTAATCTGACCGGAAGGCTGGACTTCCTTTACTTCAAGCATCACAATTTACCCCATTTAAAGTAATGTGATGGAACCGTCTTTATATAATTATTGCATTTGGTACACAATATTATTCAGCTGACCTGTATATGGTGTAAACTATTTTTTTGATGAAAAGTAATTTCAGAAATGGAGCAAGTTATTACATTTTGATCAAAGATAATACAGACAAACATGTTTTTTTTTTTTTTTCTGTGGAACATCGTGCACTGATGAATCACACACAGTAAGACTTAGAATGTGTGTTAAGAAAGTAAATAAGGTCCTTTTTAATTTCATGTTGCTTGAAAATCTAATTTCCTATGTGTTGTAATCAGGTTTGGAGATATGAAAGTCAAATATCTCTTTTGTGTCTTTATAAATCAAAGCTCTTTTCTAAAACAAACTTGATGATGAATCACAGCTGTGTTGTTGTGTTCCAAATCCCATTTAAATATATATATATATATAAAACAAGACGAAATGTCAAAAACTACTCCCACTCTCTCTTCAGCACGAGGTTGTCTGAAGAGGTGAAACCAATTTGTTTTCGATCTGTGAACACGGCTCCTTCTGATCCCATGCGTTCTTTAAGACAGGCCTTGATTATTGTTCTATGGAGGCCTTCAAAGTCAGCCTCAACAAAGACCATCTCACAGAGGTGTCAGAAGTACAAGGATTCACAATAAACACTGTCAGATTTGACAGTTTGCTCAGCATGTTGCTGTTTGAATGCTATATTGGCTAAAAAAAATTGTAATTTATGCATTAGTCTGTGAGAAAATTAGCCCTGCTTTGTTGAAATAGCATTTGTAAACTACTTTATTTCCAGAACATCACATTCTGATGTTTTGTGATTTTGACTTATGTTATTTATCTGAAAGAAAAAAAACTAAAACGAACCAGACTTAATTAAAATTTTTAGCTTTAGTTATCATTGGACATCGAATTAAACCAAGGTCCATTCTGAAAACGTACCGCTATATACATTTCTAGAGAGCGCCAAATAAATCCCAGGAGGTTTTTTTTTGCAGTTTTTGTTTTTGCAAATCCATCAGAGGCCGCCTTGTACACTTTTTGAGATCTCAAATTTCTCTCGAATGCCATTCACTCCTGTTGTTTTCACATAAATCCACCAGGGGCCGCTGTTGACTGACTGATCAACTGACCCACCCTCCTCCTTCCCTAAACCCAACCAATAATGTTTTCAAAAGCACAGATTGACTCACTCACACGCTTCCCTAAACCCAACTGACAGTTTTAAAAAGCAATCCAGAAAAAGAAAAGCTCTCGCCTTATTTTTACCACGTTTTCAGGTTTTACCGCATTCTCACCCTGTTATTTACTATTTATTTTTATTTTTGTAGTCTGTATTTGTCTTACACGCTTTCTGGAACTGTTCTTTGCTGGACTCAAACCTCATTGTCGTGATCAACTCCCCTCAGCATCTCAACTCCGCCAATGTACATGGTGGGCCACTGGCCAAACTGGTAACAGCAGAAAAGCCGTCCATACAGAGGTAAGCGGTCAGCTGGTAAGCGTGTTAATTGTTTCTTTTATATTCTGCTTTCTTCTCTGTCTTTAGTACTCCTATGTACAGCACTTTGGTCAACCTCGGTTGTTTTTAAATGTGCTTTATAAATAAATATTGTATTGTATTGTATTGAAAAGAAACAATGGCATACCGCCCCGTAACGTTTATTTAAAAATGAAATGCAGCCATACGTACTTCTGGCTACATAATTCATGATCTTCAGAAATGTATATAGGGCTTCATTTTCAGAATGAGCCTGTGTTGGAACCAACTGAAAGAAAAAATAATAATAATTTAATGACAACTAAAGCAAGTTTTTTATGCAACAAAATTGTTTACTATTTAATTTTAAATTTTAGGTAACTATAAACTATAATACTTCAGTAAACTATTAACTGATTTTGTTATAATACAAATAATAAGATAATAAAAGTTAATAAATGTGAAGCTAAACAGAAATTTCCTATGATCATTATTATTATCCCTTTTAAGATATATACAGAACAGTACTGCTACCTAATTATGTAACTTTCCTGGTTAACCTAATAACCCAGTTAAGCCTTCAAATTGCACTTTCAGATGAATACTAGTATCTTACATTATATCTAGTAAAATGTTATGTACTGCCATCAAGGTAAAGACAAAATAAATTACTCAATCACTTTCCTATAGCTTTTATCAGGGTTTGGCACAGCAGAATAAACCCCCAATTACTCTGGCGTATGTTTTAAGAATTAGTTATTCTTTAATCTTTAAACATGCCCATAATATTTTTACTAACTTTCAACTGTTATTATTTTAGTAGTATCTCCGTTTAATTAAACAAAAATGAGAAATATTAATTTGGCAAGAAGCTAAAATAATAATTATATATTATAACCCATAATCAAGTCATATACAAAATTATTTTGCTTTATCATTTAAATAAATAAATAAATAAATATATTGTTTTATCATTTAAATATTTATATATATTTAATATAGGGCGGCACAGTGGCTCAGTGTTTAGCACTGTCGCCTCACAGCAAGAAGGTTGCTGGTTCGAGTTCTGGCTGGGCCAGTTGGTATTCCTGTGTGGAAATTGCATGTTCTCTCCATCTTCGCATGGGTTTTTCCTCCGGGTGCTCCGGCTATATGTCAATTGAATAAACTAAATTGTTTGTAGTGTATGTGTGTGAATGAGTGTGTATGAATGTTTCCCAGTACAGGGTTGCAGCTGAAAGGGCATCTGCTGTGTAAAACATATGCTAGATAAGAAGGCGATTCATTCCGCTGTGGTGACGGTGGTCACCGCTGTGGTGATCTATCTATACAGCTGGGGTGCCAGAAAAAAACGTAAAATAACAGCCGTTAAATTACAGAAATTTACCATAAGGTAATGGTTATTAAATTACAGAAATTTACCAGAAATTTTAATTCACGTAACTTTCTGTAATTTAATATCCATTATTTTACAGTAAATATCTGTAATTTAATATCCGTTATTTTACGGTAAATTTCTGTAATTTAACAGCCATTATTTTGCAGTTTTTTTCCGGCACCCCAGCTGCTGGAAATAACCATAAAATTACAGATTTTTTTTTACAGTGTATATATATTTTAATAATAACAAATTAATTTTGGTTATGGCTTTAGTTAACTATAACAACTCTGAAACTATTATAATAGTATAAATATCAAAAATAATAACAATAATAATGTAAATATATAATAACTACAAATGAGTCACTGATACAATGTAAAATATTTTTTGCTGCCTTAAATTCTTTAGTTCTACAAATTAACTTTTCTAATCATCTTAACTTACATCAAACAAACTGCCTAAAATATTGTGTTAAATGTTGAATAACTCGAAAACATTTAGTTGAAACGATTAAAATAAGTTAAAGAAACATAAAAATATTTGTTGTCTTGACTTTTTGCATTAATGTTTTTAGTGTACATACAATATATATTTGTATGTGTGTGTTTCTTGGGGAAAGCCGAATTTGTGATGTTGTGGAAATTTAACAGCTTTATCAGAATATTACTCATTTAAAGGTAAACCAGAATCATAGCTTTTAATTTTAATTTCAGATCATGTTGACATTATGCTCTGATTAAACATCTGTTGCGGATTGAATGGCTGTGTGAGGCCGCACACTATCATATCACTCTGTGTGTGTGTGTGTGTGTGTGTGTTTGTGTGTGTTTGATCTGTAACCAAAGCCTGGTCTTCCCTCCTCACCTCTCTCTTTCTCGTCTCCAGAGGGTCGCGGCTGCGTTCTGTTCTCCTCATCTGCCACATCAAACGATCTCATTACCTGTCGTCATATCTGAGCTTCTCTCTTTCTTTCTCTCCCTTTCCCTTTCTATCTCTTTCCCAACCGTCTCCCTGCTTAACTTTAAAACACGGAATGATTGTATTTATAATAGCTGAAGTCATGCTAGGCTCCCCTCTGAAGTCTCTATGTGTGTCTCTCCACAGCCTCCACCATCCCGCCGCAGACGTCCCTCTATAAAATTCCCTTTTATTTATTGCTTGTTTGCTTTTTATTAGGTGGCGGCGCAGACCCCAGCCGTTCCCTGCTGTTTGATGTGCGCTGCTCTCTTGTCACTGATTACAATTCACATCTGCAAAAAGACAGAAAGGAAGGAAGACAGGCTGTTAAAAAGAAAAGAGCAGGCTGCCAGCGGCTCTGCAGAGGGATCACGTTTATTTGCCGTCTTCGGTCTCTGGTTTCTCCTTGGCTGTGTGTCAATCCGCTCTCTAGTTCAGTGGTAAGTACACTGCCCAGGGAGCCAGACGAGTGAGTCCAACTGTTAAGAATGATCACATTCACTTTCTAGATCTTGAATTTGGCAGAATGCATAATACAAAATGAGTATCTATCTATCTATCTATCTGTCTGTCTGTCTGTCTGTCTGTCTGTCTGTCTGTCTGTCTGTCT
>CAIGQQ010006766.1:2154722-2168417 GCA_903798035.1 Danio albolineatus | reverse complement strand
TATCTATCTATCTATCTATCTATCTATCTATCTACCTATCTATCCACACTTTGTCTGCCCATCCATCCATCTATCTATCCATCCATCCATCCATCCATCCATCCATCCATCCATCCATCCATCCATCCATCCATCCATCTATCCATCCATCCATCCAACCATCATCCATCAATCCATCAATCCATCCACACTTTTTCTGTCCATCCATCTATCCATCCATCCATCCATCCGTCCACACTTTGTCTGTCCATCCATCCATCCATCCTTCTATCCATCCATCCATCCTTCTATCCATCCATCCATCAATCCAGACTGAATTTAGGATTCTGTAGTTACAGTCTGTTAACTGCAGACTTTTTTCAAAATCTCCACCTTTTAAATGCTTCACTTTCAAATTCTTTGCGATTGAAAATGTAATTGACATTGATGTAATTGTGACATTCTTTTTTAGTTCACCCTTCTAACATACACATTTTTCAGTTCACCTCAGTTGCAATGAAAAATACGAAACTGACCTGGAATTCTCAGTCCATTTCTGAACGGCGCACAACCCTGGTGTTGTGCTGCTCTTTGTTTTGTTGTGTTGTTGAGTTGTGCTGTGCAGTGTGGTTCATGGCCCAGCGGTGAGGGCCAAGCCTGGCTCGTCACGCTCGGCTTGTCTATGTGCACAGGCTCCTGATCCCTGATAACCCAGATGTGTGCTTATTCAAATGGGAGCAGCTCCAGTCTTCCCCTTGCAAATAAGGGGCCATCCGCACGTATTGTCACACAAATTAAAAACGGCCGTTTGTCTGGCGGATAAGAGTCTGTGAGAGGTGTGTGCACTTCTCCATGAGAGTAAATGAGAGCGAGAGAGAAAGAAAGAAAGGTGTGGACTCTCTCCAGCTGAGAGCCTTTGATGTGCACGGCCGTTCTCCTCCTCCACTGAACCTTGCTACTTCCACTTCTTCCTGCTGCTGTCATCTCCGTCCCTCTGGAATAAAGGAGAGAGAAAGTGATTTTCTCCACACCACCACCTGCATTTGAGAGCCTTGAGATTTCTGAGGGGGTTTTTCCTTTCTGAATAAATCTTCACCCCTTTCTCCTCTGCTGGCTCGAATCCCTAACCGTATAAGCCCGTCTGATCCGTCCCAATAATAAAAGCATTGGCTGGCCAGTCTGTGTGAAAATAGGTTCGGCACATTTCTAATTCACTTTAATTACTGCTGCATTCAGAGCTCCAGACACACTGCTGACTAAGTTAACCTGTGAGCGTGCAAATAGGCACATACGCATGCAGGACAGCCTGTCGTTTTCCGGAAGGCCTCGTGGATGCTTCTGTCAAAGCGTATGAAGCTCTGGAGTGAGTTAGATTTATGTGTAAATAAGTCAGGCTGAGGTTTTAATCTACTGTCTGTCTCTTTATCTAGCCCTCTTTTGCTTTAGCCTACCCTCAGGTAACTCTGAAATCTCCCACAATCCCCTACTCGCACCCTCCCTCGCTCTCTGTCTCTGTGGCTAACAGCTGGTATCTGTGTGCTTCCAGCTGTGTGCTTGTATAAAATCTCTTGTAGAGTGGCATATTTAATTTTGAAATGCCCATTTCTCTTATTAAATGATTATGAAGACGGGCCATGTGAAGCAACCAGTGCTTGGGAACAGTTAACCAAATTCAGTGGCTCTACTACTAGCTTACATTCGTTTTTGTTGTTGATGTTGTTGTAATGGGGCAGAACGGTGGTTCAGTGGTTAGCACTGTAACTATACAGCAAGAAGGTTGCTGGTTCAAGCCCGACTGGACTAGTTGGTTCATCCCCCACAGTTCAAAGACGTGGTATAGGTGAATTAGATTATCTAAATTGGCCGTAGTTTATGAGTGTGTCAACGAGAGTGTGTATGGGTGTTTCCAGGTACTAGATTGCAGCTGGAAGGGCATCCACTGCGTAAAAAAACATATGCTGGAATAGTTGGTGGTTCATTCAGCTGTGGCCTGATAAATAAGGCAAGGCAAGGCAAGTTTATTTATATAGCACATTTCATACACAGTGGCAATTCAAAGTGCTTTCCATAAACAGAAATAAAATTAAAGTTTAAGAAAATAAAAACAAATAATAAAAAAACAGATAAAAACACATTAAAATGTGTTAAAACAAGTTAGAAAAGAATGAAAAAGAAAAGAAAGACACAATAGTGCTAAACAGTACAGCTAAACAGATGTGTTTTCAGTCTTGATTTGAATGTGCCTAATGTTGGAGCACATCTGATCGTTTCTGGAAGCCCATTACAGTAATCCACCCTGCTGCTGATAAAATCATGAACAAGTTTCTTTAAGTCCTCACTGGAAACAAAGCATCTAATTCTTGCAATGTTTTTGAGATGATAGTATGCTGATTTAGTTACTGCTTTGACATGAACTGAGATCTGACTCCAGAGTCACACCAAGATTCTTGACCTTATTTTTGGTTGTTTGACTCTTAGAGCCAAGGTACGCAATAAAGGGACCAAGCTGAGGGAAAAATGAATGAATATCGGTCAAAATTTCCATGTTCTCATGTTGTGCATCTGTACATGCATATGTACATCTGTATATGTTTGACTTGTTGACTTGTTGAGTAACAGTAGTTATGCTATGCTGTCAAAATTCTGTAGCTTTCACTTAACACATTGCTTTTTGTATTGAATAGGTTTAGATAAACTAAATAAACTAATTGATCATTTTACACAGCAAACTCCTCTCAGTACTCAATTTAGAGAGTATTTGGTCCCTCTTTAAATAAGGGCAAACAGGTTGGTAATAAGCTGCTGTTTGTGGAGTTGCTTAATCATCCTCTGCTGAGATTTTGAGAGATTCAGTGTATTATATTTCAGCTGATTTTATCTAAGGCTGTGACTGAAGTGAGTTGTAGTTTTGTGTTTCTCTCCTGTGTTTCTGTTTATTAACAACAGGTGTCATCATTAGTGCTCAACCATCACCTAATTAACCTTTTCATTGTCTTATTTACTTGAGTAACTTTAAATCAAATTAGAGAGTGACCACATACTGTCTAAACCAGAGATGTCTAAAGTAGGGCCCGCGGGCCGAAGTTGGCCCATTGTAACCTTTGATTCGAAGAGTGAGAAGGATGGAGAGGGTTGGGGCAAATGCCTTTTAAAGAGATGATCATTTTCTAATTTGACATAAAAAAAAGAAATTAAACATTTGAATTAAATGTTGTAAATGAATATAATTATTATTTTTTTAATGTACAGTAAATAATGTCACTCGACAGATAGAGGACTATGCAGAAGACATCAGTGAGCAAATCAAGGCAAAAACTAGTGTAACTCCTTTCTGTTTGAAATGAGATTTGTTTTTGTTTACTGTAATAAGTTCATTATAAAATGTAAAAATAAAAAATGTTGTATTAATTAATATAAAGCCATGTTTTAGCTATTTTTAAATATTATTAAATAAATTAGAAAATTACCAATGGCATATAAACTCTATTTACCTTCGGCCCACTAGTCTCAATTAAGTTTGGTGTTTGGCCCTTAATAAGAAAAAGTTTGGGCACCCCTGATCAAAACTGAGTAAACTCAGAGAATTTTGCTGTGTATATCTTAAAATTTATTAATAATCACAGCTCATTTGTAGGCATGTAACGATTCACCTGACTTATGGTGTGATACGATTCACGATAATAATCTCACAATTCACGATTTAGTCACAATTTTTAAACAAAATTATTTGAAACAAATTTAAGGTGAATAAGAGCCCTTTCATTTTTTTCTTAAAGTCTGTACAGTTTTTGGAAAATAATATATTTTCTGCCATAACATATTGCTATTTTAAAAAACAAATTCCAAAATAATAATAATAATAAAAACTAAAGAAGACTCGTTAATATAAACAAACTAAAACTGAGACTGTGCTGGGATTTTACATTTTTAAAAAGAAATATCAGCATATCTCTGTTTTCTGGTATAAGCTGATATCTGAGGTCACATTTTCAATGTCCCCAACTGATGGAAAAAACTCACTGGGGACTGAGATGGCTGTTGTGGAGAGGAAAGCCTTTTCTAAACCAGAGAGCAGTGTGTACAGAGGTGGTCAATAGGCCCTCTGCTCCAGGGGACTGGCCACTGGCATTAAAAAACTGACTTTTTATATAGTAGGATAGAGACAGGAGTAGAACATGATTATGAAGGTGAATAGATACTAATTGTGTAAGTATCAATGTGATACACTTAAGAGATAATCTTGAACATTTTTAAATATTCAATAATAATAAGCAAATTATTAAAATATGCATTAACTAATTTGAAAAGGAGGAGAGGGTAAGAATAATCCAACACCTGCTTCTGTAACAGAGCAACTTTCTCTTTCAGTCTGAAAACATCGTCACACTTTTACTATTCAAACACTGATGCACCGTGTGGTCTCTGTAGCACTCGCCGGAGCTGCATATCATCCGCTCCGTTAATAGTTTTTTGCGTATAGACGTCTGTGACAGTAGTTTTTCAATGTGCTAATGGTTTATGCGCATCATATTCGTTGTTCTGTTGACAAAATCCCCATGTTTATTGCATAAAGCAATGATCAGGATCCAGAATGATTGCTTTGCATAATTGATACTGATACTGTATTTTGTTTGTCTGGGCAGTATTTGCACACAGTTTGTGTTTTGTCTGGCAGACTTCACAGCGGTCATTTTGGGCCCCGTTTACACTAGTGCGTTTTCGTTTTAAAACGCATAAGTTTTGCTACGGTTACGCCATCCGTCCACACTATGCCGGAGTTTTCGAGCCGCGAAAACGGAGCATTTTGGAAATGCTGGAGAAGCCGTTTTCATTCTAAAACGCTGCTGCTCCGTCTCAGTGTGGATGGAGGGAAACGGAGACTTTTGAAAACAGAGGCGTGGCTGCTGAGATCCGCTACGTGATTGGGGCTTTTGGGTTATTGTGTATCCTTCCCTTATTCGTCAAGCGCACATGACTATGTCACCGGAAGACAGCAGACCAGCCTTCACTGTAAACACTGTATTTTCGATAAGCCTGGATGTTTTATATTCATTTGTTACTTTAAGTAACAACTCGACGTCGTCGTCTGTCTTCTAAAAGACCTCTCTTGCTTTCTTTACCATCACGTTCATCGTTCAACCAGCGTTTGTTGACTAACAATAACCAAATGCCGAGCGAGACGCATGCTTCCTGTTTATACTTGAACGTGCATGCCCAGAGTGTGCGAATGGTCACATGATATACGTTTCTGGTGGCGTAGTGTGGACGGAGATCTGTTGAGAGACGCTGGGTGAAACGCTAGTGTGGGCGCGAATCGTTTTCATGCTAAAACGCCGTTTTAAAATCTAAAACACACTAGTGTAAACCGGGCCTTAGTCAGCCGCTCCACCTCTTGCTCTCAGATAATAAGCAGGTAAAGTGAGTTTGCGCCTGTAAACACAGCACCTCCTCTGTTTAACTCATGTATCGCGATTTGTTCAACATTTCTACCAGTTTAAATGTATGCTTTCTTATTTTTAGCTGTATTAAATGCATTTGTCCACCTAATAGAAGTTGCTATTAATCAAAAAAAATCTTAATTATTTTTGGTTCTGGTAAAATTATAAATAATATCATTCAATAGATAGAATTTTGAAAAGAAATCCCTGTATTGAGTATCTATGAACAATATAGATTATGTTTTGAGCATCTTGGCAAGCAGTTTCAAAGTAACTTCTGCAACAATGGGAGCAACACATACTTGCACTTTTGTTATTATCATTTCAGAATCTTTTATTCACTCACTCCAGGCCTTGACTTCTGCAGAGTTCTGAATGTTTTCTTCTCACCCCTGTTCACAGGGCAGTTTCTCTCAAACCACTGCTCTGAAGAACTGAGAATTATATTGACATTAGTTGTCAAAAATGCCTTGGCCTTGAACTGTGGATGTTTTGATGATAAACACAACACTATCTAGAGGGTCATCGGTTTGTTTCCTGTTGACATGCTTTTACTGTTTGAGACTCTCTTTTTTTTTTGCTTTAGGCTTAAAAAGACTGCCTTTGTTGGCATAAAAGATGTGATCTCTCGTATAGTGAATCTGAACACAAGAATACACCCTTATGTCTTTGGTGTTTTTTGGGTGGGATCACACACAGTTTCAGCCTCAGATGACACACCCATGGACCACCCACAGTCAGTTAACAAGCCACCAGATTCATTTTGAGGAAGGTACATGATTTTTATTATCTACCTTATGATATATTTTTTTAAACGGTTTACAATTGATGGTTTTCCTGGCTGTTTTCTTTCTCTATATGGATACTAGATAATCAATAAGGGATAGTTTCATCAAAAAAATTAAATAATTTGTGTTTACATTTACTGTATAAAAATAAATGTATTTGATTTTTTTAAATGTCACAGTCAATTTGAACTTGTTTTGGTCTGTTGTCTTTCATGATTAAGACATTAGATAATGTCAAAAGGATTTTATTTTAGTTTAGTTTTCATTCAAAAAGCTATATTATATGTTATTTTATTTGGATTTTAATTTATTCTTTATTTTTTAAAGAGTTTAGTCACCTGTCTTTGGCCATTCATGTTAGTGTTAATGGACACCTAGAAGCCAGTAAGTTGTGGTAGATATTCAAGACTGTTATTATGCATCCGTATTGTTTTGGAGAGGGGAAAAACATATAATTTCATTCATGCTCCTTCAGCTTTGTCCCTTATTTATGAGGGGTCGCCACAGCAGAATGAACCACCTACTATTCCAGCAAATGTTTTATGCAGCGGATGCCCTTCCAGCCGCAATTCAGTAAGGCAAGGCAAGGCAAGTTTATTTTTATAGCACATTTCATACACAGTGGCAATTCAAAGTGCTTCACATAAACAGAAATAAAAAGTATAAAGTATAAGATAATAAAAACAATAATAAAAATGAGTAAAAACAGATTACAATGTGTTAAAACAGGTTATAAAAGAAAAGAAAGACACTGTAGTGCGATCTGTCGGACGTAGCACAGTGCTCATTCAGTAAAGGCACAGCTAAACAGATGTGTTTTCAGTCTTGATTTGAATGTGCCTAATGTTGGAGCACATCTGATCATTTTTGGAAGCTGGGAAACACCCATACACTCTCAGAGGTGTTTCCTAGATTGTGGGGGAAACCGGAGCATCCGGAGGAAACCCACAACAACACAGGGAGGACATGCAAACTCCACACAGAAATGCCAACTGGCCCAGCCGGGACTCTAACCAGCGACGTTCTTGCTGTGAGGTGACAGTGCTAACCACTGAGCCACCGTACCGCCCCAACGTATCCTTTATTTAAATGTGTTATTTATTTAAAAGTGCCTAAATAGTACTAAAATAAGTACTAAAGCACTTGAGGCAAAATAGACCTGACATGAAGGGCACAACATCAATAGTAGCTCTAATAGTTAAAAAGTACTGAATTATACGTTAATATGAACTACATTGTTCAAACCATGTGCAAAACTGGGATTTTGAACAGTGTTCATTTAAATTCTCCTTGTCGCAGACAGCAAGCTGTCCTCTGCAAATTTAGTTGCAGCCCCAGGAATCATTAAAGCTGCTATCGGCTTCTGACTCATGTGTGGGCTCTTTTTAATGTAATGATTTGGTCTCACCACCCAGAGCTCACTGAACTGCTCCTAATGAGAACTCCATTTCATCTGATATGTAGAAAAATTAGGCGTGTACCACCGTTAAGCCTTAGGTTTTGCCATGGTTGTTTTAAAACCACTGTACAAGTACATTGGTTACACACCAAAAGAAAAAAAACACACTCACACACTCCCTTAAGCTCCCTTAAGCAAGAAGACTCTTTCAAACACCAGTTTGTTTCATTCGAGCGTTCTTTAGGCAACCAGATGGAAATGTACCAGATAGACAGGCAGTCATACAAATCTGTTTTGGATAAATCTGGATTTAAAAAGAATATGACTGTACATCAGCTGTTTCCTGGAACAGTGCTACGCATCCGCACCTCTTTGCCCATGACCCCTCTCCGTTTGAGAGCACATGGCCATGAGGTCAGATTTATGAAAGAGCTTAATGGACTTACAAATGGGAGGAGCAATGCTATATAAACCTGCCAATCACAAAACAAGGGTGTTTGGTGTTCTTCCAAAATCCTGACTCTCTTTCTCATTTGTTCAGTCCTATGCTCAACCAAGTGGATTCATTACTTTACATCACAGCTTTTAAATGTGATGGTCCTTGATAATAACAGCGTGTTTTAATCAAAAGCACAGATTGCAGACAATGTAGTCAGCTTCTGGGGGGAAATGACTCTTTTGAGCTGATTCTTTTTCACAATTAAAAAACAAAATGCAGATAATTCATTCATTTTCTTTCCGGCTTAGTCCCTTTATTAATCTGGGGTCGCCACAGCGGAATGAACCGCCAACTTATCCAGCATTTGTTTTACGCAGCGGATGCCCTTCCAGCTGCAACCCATCTCTGGCAAACATCCACGCTCATTCACACTCATACACTACGGATAATTTAGCCAACCCAATTCACCTATACCAAATGTCTTTAGACTTGTGGGGGAAACCGGAGCACCTAGAGGAAACCCACGCAACCACGGGGAGAACATGCAAACTCCACACAGAAATGCCAACTGACCCAGCCGAGGCTCGAACCAGCGACCTTCTTGCTGTGAAGCGAACGTGCTACTCACTACACCACCATGGCGCCTTAAAATGCAGATAATATTGAGGGAAAATGACTTTTATGAGCCAATTCCATTCGGTAAATAAAACAGACTGTAGCCTGATTCTTTTGTAAAAGGATAGTGAGTCTGTTCTTTTTGGTGACTCAATAACACACACTTCAGAATGTAGTCAGCTTCTGAGGGAAAATAACTCTATGAGCTGATTCTTCTTGGTGAATAAAAACACAATGCAGACACTAGTCAGATTTTGGGGGTAAATGACTCTTTTGAGTTGATCCTCTTTGGTGAATAAAATGCACAACACAGATAATATAGTCAGATTTTGAGGTGAAATGACTCTTAAGTGCCGATTCTTTTAAGTAAATCAACACAAAACACAAACAATGTAGACGGATTCTTTTGGATGATGACTTGAATCAGTCTGTTCTTTTTAGTGAATCAATTTAACACACAACACAGACAATGTAGTCAGCTTCTGGGGGAAAATAACTCTATGAGCCAGTTCTTTGTGGTGAATAAAAATACAACGCAGACAATATACAATAGGATTTTGAGAGGAAATGACTCTTATGAGCCGATTCTTTTTAGTGAATCAAAAGCACAAAACACAGACAATGTAGCTAGCTTGATTCTTTTGGACTATGATTCTTGTCGTTCTGTTCTTTTTAGTAACTCAATAACACAAAATGCAGACAATGTAGTCAGCTTATGGGGGAAAACGACTCTTATAAGATTTTTTTTTAGTGATTACAAAAACAACGCAGACAATATATAATACGATTTTTAGAGGAAATGACTCTTTTGAGCCAATTCTCTTTGGCGAATAAAAAACAACACAGAGAATATCGTCAGATTTTGCAGCCTGATCTCATGAGAAAACGTAAGTATTTTACGTTTTGGCAGTTTAGTGGCTAATTCGTACGAATTTGTACGAGTTCAGTCGTACGAAAATGTACGATTTAAAAAAGGAGGCGTGGCACCCAACCCCACCCCTAAACACAACCGTCATTGGTTGATGAGCAATTCGTACTGAATTGTACGAACTACATAGTACGAATTCATACGAATTAGCCACTTTTTAAAAAGTTACGAATTGGCCATGAGATAGCGTTGGATTTTGAGGGAAAATTGTGTGTACATCAACACAAAATCCAGATAATGTAGTCAGCTTCTGAAAATAGCTACACTCTTAGAAATAAAGGTACAAGAGCTGTCACTGTTGTGGTACCTTTTCAAAAAGTACATGTTTGTATCTAAAGGGTTCATATTATTACCTCAAGGGTACATATTAGTACCTAAAAAGTACAAAAGCACACATCTTAGAAAGTTTATGTACAAATATATGCTTTTAAGGTACCAATATGGACTCTTTAAGTTCAAATGTGTATCTTTTGAAATGGTACCACCACAGTGACAGCTCTCGTACCTTTATTTCTAAGCTTGTATGAGCTAGTTCTTTTTGGGGAATAAAAAAAGTAACACTATTTTCACGGTCCATTTGGGTATCAGTAGACTGTCTACTTAATATCTGTTAATACTGACATTCAACAGACATTTAACTGATTATAAGAAACTTTGCAAGTACATGTCAACTTACACCAACACCTATGTAACTCAAATTCAACAAACGGACCATCAAAATAAATTCTAATGAGCCGGTTCTTTTAAGTAAAACAACACAAAACAGACAATTTAGGCGTTTTTTTTTTAAGAAAATGACTCTAATCAGTCTGTTCTTTTTAGTGAATCAATAACACACAACACAGACAATGTAGCCTGATTCTTGGGAAAATGATTCTTATGCTGGTTCCTTTTATTATATCTCCAACACACAGTGCAGATGGTATAGCTGATTCTGGGGAAAAATACTTTTACTGAACAATTCTTTTAAATGAATCAAATACACATCACTGACAATGTAGTTCGATTCTCAGGAAAACAACGATTCTGGTGAGCAGGTTCTTTGTAGTGAATAAAAAAATACTCATCACAGCCAATGTAGCCTGATTCCAGGACAAACGTCTAGCCTCTTTTGTAAATCAGAAGCATTACGTTTAAAGCTAGTTTGTGATCCTGTTTCCAACTAGAAGTAAGAAGTAAGTTTTTCCTTTGTTCAAATTGTTTAATTCCATTGCCATTCTAAATATTTATACAAATGTTTCAGTTGTTAATGGAGCTTGTCTTATTGTCCCCATCCTTAATATTATTGATTTAGTATCATGTCAGTGTTCCGTGGTTACCGTCAATGTAACATGGTACAGCCCTATTTCTCTACTTCTAATTTTACATAGGAATTGTTGCAGGAGCACTAATAAACCAGGACCTGTATATGTGCGGTGTGTTTTTACTGTTGTTGTGGTTTCTGCAGGGCACAGCGGTGATGTTTTAACACTAATGGCATAAACACAAATAACCGCATGACATATAGCCATCTGAAAACCCTTTCGGCAATGTGTGCACATATGAGAGTACGTAACAAGCTCGGCCCGTGGTGTACGGAAAGCTTCTCAGCAGAAATGCAGCAACAGTGGTGATTTATCTTATGCTAACCCCACAGAGTGGCACACAATACCACCACCATCTACATGCTGGGTTTAATAATATGGGTGAAATACAGCAATTCCCCATAGGCAGCATGAATATACAGCATGTGAGGGGGAAAAAAACAAAACAATGGAAGCATGCAAATCTCTGAAGCAATGCATTTACGAACATGCAGACGCAATATGAAAATGAAATTTGCAATCATTATGCAAAGATGCACGTTTCTCATTAGCCTCCTTGGCAATAGTTTAACTGTGACCGATTTGGTTGTTTAGTAACTTTCAACAACTTACTCTGGGCGTATAGGAGCTTTTCCATCACGGGTGTCTGCGTGACAGTCTCGCTTGCGTCAGGAGGCTGTCTGTGTCCCATATTTCAGACAGTTTTCTCATTAAAATGTGCTCGAAAGGGGCTGAAGGAAGACAAAGAGCTAAACTGTGAGTGTTGTTTAAAGGCAGTTTAAGGTGCTCTTCCTCCACACTGTGTGTGCTGTCTGTCAGAAACCCTGGAGCATCTCAGTTTGACACAGACTGAGAAAGCATGACGGCTGTGCTATTGCATACACTCACACACATCATCTCCATCCTTCAGTCATTTATTCCTCCCCCCCCCCCACTCTCCATCCATACATATATCCATATTTTCCACAAATCTTGTTTCAGCCACCATTTAGTAGAGAGAGAGAGAGAGCCATTTATCCATTTTACACCTCTCCGAATTTTCGCTCTGCGTCTCTCCTCTATAAAATAATAGTTCCAACCCACACAAAACATCACTGAACCCTGTTTGCCTGCATTTATTACGCTCGCTCACCTGCCTGTGACTGTGAATGGAGCACCAGAAATGCACAGAAGCACGCACTTCCACTGAAGCTGAAAGTTTTTTGCGGCACACTCTTTTCGATCTGATTTCACAGGTTAATTACATTGTTTTGTTGGCATGTTTTACGTTTATTCAGACAAACAAATAATGCTCATCATCTCTCGGATAATTAAATGGACCTCCGCTAAACGAACGCCCCCTCCCTTTCTAATAAAAAGGGCTCATCTCCACAACGTTCAAGTGTTCTTCACTTTGACAAGTGTCATTTAAAAACCGCTGTTGTTATGGCAACCGCAGACTCATTACAGTTAATTCACTAATTGCTAACTGGAGCTCTGATTGTTCGAAATTACCTCAGGGACGTGGTTAACCCTTCACTTGGTATGCAGATCAGGAGGACCGTTAGTCGCTGCTGCTCATAAAGGCCTCTAATTTAGCACAATGCTCTTTAAATTCACTTCCTCCCCCTCCTCCCCCCTTTCCCGTTCTCCGCTGGTCCCCTTGCATCCCAAAGCCCCATCAAGCAGTTTGTAATCAAGAGGCTGGTTGCTATGGTAATTAATCGTCGCCTTTTCTGTCAGCAGTTTTTAGAGAGATGGGGCTTGATGTTTGTTTGTTAATGGGCCGGTAAACAATGGGACTGGAGTTTTTTTTTTTTTTTTTTTAATCGCCTTCATGGATTTTCCTGCAAAAAGCTTCATCGCTGAGTCTAAACCCTTGTATTGTATCTGAGCAAAGAGTGTGATGGATAAATGTTTTACAGAATAAATGACCTAGTCAGCGCTGAGACAGTTTTGTTTGTAGTCATTTTTGACATCTATTTCGCCTTTAAATCAAACAAAGGTTATTGGAGTATGAAAATAATTCACATTTCGTTTAAATGTTTGCAGTTAATTTACTCTCCCCGGGCCATGCAAGATGGAAGTGACATTTTTTCAGTAGAACATGACATGTTTTAGCGAAAGAGCAAAGGACTGTTTACTGAGGCTATGTGGATTAAATGTAATAATGTAAATAATTTATAGCACAGAATGATTGGTACACTTCATAAGACTTTAAATATATCGTCAGGAGCCTCAAGTATTCATTTAGTTTTTACTATATATATGTATCTGCGGATACAACTTCTTTTTTTATGCTAAAGTGCAGGTAGCTATTGACTTGCATTTTGTTAATCACCGAAAATAACTCTTACTTTGCTGTTCTACTAAAGACAAAAGTCATTTACATGTCAGATGACCTGCAGGTTGAGTAAATTTACATCAGATATTTTGGTTCATAATCCCTCTAAGAACTTTTAATTCCAAAGAGGATAGATATGCAGTCCACACAGTCCACATCACAGAAGCGTTGTTCTTCCAGGTTTCAACATCATTTCTGCACCACACACATATACTACCAATCAAAGTTTGGGGTCAGTTTTTTTTCCAATGTTTTTTTTTTAAGAAAATTATTCTGTTCATTTTACATTTATTAAATGTAAAATAAAAATGCTAAATTGTAAAATACTTATTAATTCAATATTTATTTATTACTTATTGTATGTAGTTTCAAATAAAATGATTACTCCAATCATTATTGCTTTTATTGCTATTACCATTAATAATAATAATAATAATTATTATTATTATTATTATTATTATTATTATTATTATTATTATTAT
>CAIGQQ010006766.1:2124668-2142053 GCA_903798035.1 Danio albolineatus | reverse complement strand
GATAGATAGATAGATAGATAGATAGATAGATAGATAGATAGATAGATTAGCTACTTTTTATTTATTAGTCCTTTATTTATATAAAACAGGTAAATGTCCATTGGTTGCTTTGATTAATTCTATTGTCCTCATTCGTGCATCACTTTGGAAGTAAGCATCTGTCAATTTATTTTTTTTAAATGTACAAAATTATAGCTTGGACCTCTTTAAATGAGTATTAGAAATGATTACATTATGTAAACCCCATTGGACTTGTTTCGAGACCTAACAATTAGACACCGCCATCAAACAGCACAATTAAGCTCACTTGTGCAGCTGACTTCTATGGAAAACATACATCTCTCATTGACCTTTAGTGCTGAGCCTGAGGCCACACAGCGGCATCAGCCACCTGCAGTGTGTGTGTCTGTGTGTGTACGTGTGTGTACGTGATACCTGTGACCCTAAACCCGACTCCCAATTTCTCAATCTCATCAGATCACATCAGCAGCTCTTTTTTTCAGCTTGATATCTATTTGCCCTTGCCCTCCTCCATGCTCTCCATCATCCCATTGCCCTCTTGTTCTGAGTCTCTCTCTCCCCCTCCCTCTCTATCTCTCTCTCTCTCTCTCGTTCTCTCTCTGTCCTCTGACCACCTGACACCTTTTCAGATGTTGGCAGACAGCACACGTTTCACCTGGCAGCGGAATTCAGTGATCCAGCCCTATCGATGGCAGATAAATCAATGTTATCTCTTTTTCCCATGCCTCTGTTTCCATCGATTTCTCTCTGTTACCTTGCAGTTTGTGAAGACTTGAACCTCGCTCAATTAAACTGCCTTACTTCACCAAAGGAACAAACCGAAACACAAGGACCGAGGACAAGATGAGGAGAGAAGGATCAAGGAAAAGGGTAAAAGAGGGTTTCTTCAGTTCAGACTCAATTCCTCAATGCAGCAGAAATATCAAGTGACAGTTCTGTCAGAATGAGCAGTTTATCCAAAGCACAGATGGGGCATTTTTCCATTGTGCGTCTCAAAAGCTGGTGAGTCATATAAATGCTATTTACTGAGACAACCGTCCTGTATCGTAAAATCTCATCACTCTGAGAAAAAGGATTGCAAGTTTATTTCACCCTTATGCACTGATTTTGCCTATAACCTCGAGTTATTTTGGAAACACCGGTGGCTGGTTGCATAAAATGCTTCGACTGGTCTTAAAAGTTAATCATTTCTATTAGACAGGTGATAAGTCAGGAGCAAAAAAAATAGGAGATTGTTCTGATTACATTATGTCTAACTTAGTTAAACTGATTATACAACACAATCTTAACCTAGAGGCTTTTTGCAAGTGGCAGATAGGTAATTGTCACACACATTGATTATGTTGTTAAATCTTTGAAAAGTACAGTGGCCGAGAGAGCTTAACGTACTGCAATTTAAAGGTTCAGGACATCCTGGAGTATTTTTTGAAAATTAATTTCAACAGATTTGTTTGTGTTGAGCATCAGTTAAGACAACGTTCGCATCTGTCAGCTTTAATTGTGCGGAAAGCTGTATAATTTGGAGCTTTTGTCAGCTAATTTCATCTTCTGGGTTTAAAATAATTTTTGGGGTGGGATCAAAATCTGTGACGTAGTGTGATTCTGCTAGTAGAGTGATGACGCATCGGTTTCTCATTATTATTCATAGCAAATATTTTTTTATCCTATGAGAAGACCCTCCTCCTTATTTATTCATGAGAGCACGTGCTTTCCGAAAGCAAAGCTGCTAAGCTGTGACCCAATGACTGGGTGAGACTGCGTCTGCACGGCACGTGTTGCATGTGTTTGTTTCCATGATTCACGGGGTTTGTTGCATGTTTTTCCTGCGATTCTGTCAGGCCGATACAGCAAAGCTGTTGGTTTGCAGCAAGCATTTTTGTCGGGAGAGCTGTACGAGAATTGGAGAATGACGGCCATCCTTTTTTTTAATACTCTGGATTACCAGTAACGCTAATGGTTGAAATAAACAGGAAAAGAGACCTGCTGCACTGCTATCCACTGCGTCTGCATTCAGACCCGGGATTGAGGAGGAGAGAAGTCTCCTCATTTATAGTGTTTATATAAACACGATTATCTTTATAATGATATAACAAATTGTGTTTATGTGTATATGAAATTACGAATAACAAATGTAGCAGGACATTAAATTACTTACTGTTTATTTCTTTGCATTTTAACTTTGTAAACTATATAATCATAGGTCTCCTCATGGTTTGTGTCTCATTTTGTGAGCCAACTGACAGTTGTTTGCTCCCCTCTTTTTCCCCTGCTTTGCCAGCCACGCCCACTCCTCCCACTGATCACGTTAATTCTGAGGTAGACTTGAACCAAAAGAGGGGGTCCTTTAAGAAAACATGTGCAATAACAAAAGACACAAGCAAATTGACAAAAGATCTTTGTCAGTTTGACATACGTGCTGCAAATCTTCACAATCCTAACATTTGCATTGCATTTTCACACAACTCAAACAATAAGTAAAAGGTGCTGTATTTTCTCACAAACATTTTATGAAATCGCTGCATTCTCTCACATCACAAAGGAAATGTTTCAATGAGACCCTAAAACATGACGGACCCAGCTATTTAGGTTAGGGTTATTTAGGCTAATAAATACTAAAGACACCGGAATCGGGATATTAAAATAAACAAACAAAAAACACTATTCAAAGATCACCTACAACTTCGCTGAACAATAGTCACGGCACAGCGGCGTCCATCAAATTTTTGGTTCCCCTTGAAACATTTCTGTTGTGTTTCGTTCTTTTTGTGTTGTGAGAAAATGCAGCATGTTTATTAATTTGTTTGTGTTGTGGGAAAATGCAGCACATTTTTATATGTGTATGCATTGTGAGGATTTTCAACAAGTGTGCAGTCAAACAGATAAAGATATTTGCTTAATTTGCTGGTGCTTTTGTAATAGCACATTTTTTTCTTAAATTACAGCACGTTAAGCTCTCTCAGCCACCGTAGAAAAGTCAGAAGAAGACATTTAAGAAAGGAAAACACACACACAAGTCCACTAGTATCAAGACTTATTTTCTCATGAGCCTGATATTAAACATAATTTTTGGTCAAACCAAATTAGTAAAACCCAAAACACCTCTTACTGTTGAACAGTACAACAAAATCATTATTGTTTTAGTGAACAATAACTGCAGTCAATAAATTGTATTACATTACAATGGAAGAAACTTGCTATATTTACAACTTGCTTTGTGGAAAGAGTCCAAATCTCCTTTATTATTTTAAAGTATACTAATTTTCTAAAATAATATGTTTAAGTATTTTACTTCCAAAATTGTGTTGCTGATTTTTTCAGCAAGAACATAGTATCACTGTTCACAGTTTAAAAACTAAAAGATTTTCACATTGACCCAACAGAGATGTCCGCTGGGCTGATTTCAGATGGGAAAGGCATGGAAAGGCATTAGTCAGTGTTGCTGTCTGCTGTCAGAATTCTTCCTTAGGCCCTCGGCTTCTCTCTATAAGATCTTCCTATAGGATCTTGCCTTCTCTATAATTCTGATGCTTTCAATGTCAGACAGTCAGAATTATTGAAGCTTAAGGGAGAGGTTAAATTGCTTTGCACTGGTTTTGTAGAATAGAATAGAATAGAATAGAATAGAATAGAATAGAATAGAATAGAATAGAATAGAACAGTTATATTGGATCTACAGTATAGTGCCTGTATTATTAAAACTAAACCTGTGATGTGTTTCTTTCTCCCACTCCCTCTCTCTCCTAGGCCTACCTGGTAACCATGCAATCTCATCTCTCTGAGAACAATCCATCGGTAATCAATTGAGCTCGAGCTATGACATGCGTGTGGGAGAGCATTTTATCTGTTGATTCTCTAAGCAGATGACTAGACTAACATTCCGCACGTGTTTGCTCAAGTTTGATTAGAGTGGACGCGATTTGCAATAAAGATTGAACGCGAGCAGTCTGGCTGCATGAGCGCGCATAAAACTAATGAATTATGTATGCGCGAGACAAAACAAATGTGTCAAATGTCATATTACGCTGGATAATTTCCCACTGGCTGAAAAGCAGCATTTTAAACCGAGAAAAGGCCCTATACTTGAATCACCATTGAATCCCCCCATGAATCACACTTAAAATTGCAGTCGATCTAAATATTATTATGAGATTCAGTGATTTATTATTATTATTTATTTATTTGTTTTTACTAATAATTAGTTGTAAACGTTTCACAATGTTATTTAGGATCTATGATGGCAGCCCAGCATGAACTACAGAGGTTAGAGAATACATATTTTATGGGGTCAAAGTATAGCAGTATAAAACTATTTATAAGAAGGGTATGGCAATAAATAGTTCAGCTTTGTTAGTTATTAGTTGCTGCCTGTGCATGTTACCGTTTTAAAGTCGTCTCCTGTTTCATAAGATCAGCGTCCAGTCCCGGAGCATTTATAATTTCGCAAATAATAAACGTGCTTTCTAACATGATGCGTGGACGCTGACAGCGTCACCGTGGTAACAACCCTCAATTACCCATGATTGGCCGACCCGTGGGAATATTTAAGTTCCCCCTGTGCTCTGATTGGCTGGTGGGCGGTCTGTGGAGCCGTGAGAGTCTGCACCGTTCCGGGTTATTGTCAGTCTCGGCAGCCCGGCGCAGGGGAGAGGCGCAGTGCCTATGAGCGTGTCACAGAAACGCGGAATACAGACGAATTATTGATTTAAGTTCATTCATTCTTGTTTGATATTAACATGAACATAAGCTGCGACCTTTGGAGCCCTTCAGCGGAATAATCAAGCGGACATCGGAGTTGAAATCGCGACGCAAGGTTTCCGAGCAAGGGAATGAAGAGAACCGCTGGAAGTGAACGGTGATTTCTCTTCTCCAGGATTAAACGGCGTATATTAAATTCATGCACCTGCTCTCCTGTTAAAGGAATATCGCCTTAAACAAAACCAGGGCTTTCCTAGTATATTCCGTGGATAAAACACCCCTCTTGATTGTATACGCCAAAGTCTGTTCGGTGTTTGGATTTAAGGACATTTGCCAAACGCAGTTTATTTAATTGGCAGAGCACTTATTTATTTATCGGATTCGAGTCAGCAGAATAAGCTGTCGTTTTTACTGGAGTTTGCAATTTCCTACTAAGCTTTACTGGGAGATTATTCCAGTAAGTAAACGGGTAAAAAATCCTGACCGACGGAATCATTACGCTAGTTCGAGACGCAGTTAACGGAGCGCAGTTTGACACACGGCATTTTTTTTGGGAACAGCTTCTCACTTTGATCCGCTGTCGCCCGTTTCAGGAAAATCAGAGATCGGGGAATCATTGAAAAAGAAGATATTTTAACATAAATAAACTGCTCAGCAATCCTGCAGAAGAAGCGGTTTTGGATGACTTTTTGTCTTTTTTACGGTCGTGAAAAACGCAGATAAAAGGAAACAAACTCCTGATAAATCAACTGAATATACCAGGGATTATACATCTTTTCCATATCATCTAAGGACAGAATGAGAAGTTATTGATATTTTTCCCCATCATCATCATTTTCCCCTCTTCTGTTTTTCGTCCGCTTCACGTTCCCTCAAGTCTTGTCATCACAAACCTGCATGGAAATCTAGTCAGCACCACAGAGCGATTTATGGTAAATATGCTCTCCCCTATTCACAATTTCAGCCCTAATTGACCTTTAAAAATATGCGTGTTTAGTAGGCTAGCTGTTGTTTTTTTCAATAATTAGCCTAGGCTTTTAAGTAGCCTAGCTTGTCATAATTAAAACAGGTAGCCTACTGTTCAATTAAGTCGCATCATCTTTTTAAACAAAAAGTATTTAGTTTTATTATGAAAACAAAACAGCCTTGCTTATTTTAAGTTACCACATTTTGTCAGGATAACTTTAGTGACTATAAGGTAGCCTACTATTTATAATACTACATTTTTATCATAGTGTGCATAGGTAAACTCACTTAGCGTTAAGATAAGAAGGATGTGTATAGTACTAGTGAAATCCCAATTATGCAAAATGTGATATCTTCTTTGACCGAAGGCTAACTGAATCGCATTTGGCTGCATGGCGATTTTCAGCAATGATTAGCTTCATTTGAATAACGCTCCGCTTCTGTCTCCATATAATCGTGTGAAGTGCTGTCGGGTGGCGTCTTTTGGGTCCCCGACAGAACATACAACCTTTGTTTCACAGTTTTACCTGTAATAAATAAAGGAAGTGCAGTAAAATGGAGGTGTCGGGCGCTGAATGGCCCCAGGACGCGCTTTGATGTGCACTATGGGTGTTTAAAGAGTGCGCTGACAGGATGAATGCTCGCAAAGCATAAAATCTGGTTACAACACGATGGCAGGCGAGAGAATCTGAATAAAAGCTGTGAAAGTCTTTGCCAGCACCTCCTCGTCTTAGTTGCAGCACAGAGTGTATGTGTCAATGATTTCCTTTATGACTTAATCTCTAACTACTGCATTTAAACAGTGGCTTTAGCGGTTGAAGTTCTGGGCTGGTAAGTACAGGGTTGTAGGTTCAAATTATCACAGCTGTGCCCTTGAGCAAGGCACTTAACCTCAGGTTGCCTCATGAGGCTGACCCTTCTGAAAAGAAAGATGTTTTGGGTAAAAGCATTAGCAGCGGTTTTGAAGTGGAAGATTTGATTGATTAAATCTTATGTTTGTTTAGGGTTTATTTGGATAGTGGGTTTGGTTGTCATCTGGATTTTCACGTAATGCTACTCAATATCAGCTGTTCCTTCTACATTCATTGCTTGCAGTTTCCAAGAACTGATGTTTTGCGTATTCTATCTGTGAAATCTAATCAGCGAGTGCTTGGATACTGGCTAAAGTACAGCCTTGGTTTTATTTGGCTGGGAAGGAAGGTCAGTTGGACTAAACAAATGTTGAGTTCTTATTTCCAGAGACTTTAACCTTTTATTTTCAGTCTTTCATGGAGATTAACAAGGATAGTTTGTATAGTTTTTTCATAGTGTCCGATCTTATCATAATTAAAAAAAGAAAAGGTTGTTTATTGGAATTAAGACTTCCATAAATAACCTTATGCATCAATTGATACTTTCTTTTGCAAAAAAGGTTGGTTATAGTGTGAAGGATATTTATTCAAACTACTAATTTACTCTTTGGGAAACTCAAAATAATATTATACTATGGCATTTTGCATAACACTCATATTTAACACAAACTTCAAACCAACCAAATGTTTTTACAATTGGTACGCCTTAAATCAAGCTGCATTCTGAACAATCAATATCTGATGCTAAGCATATTGCACCGAGGTACATTTTAAAGTATTAATTTATTCTCAAAAGTAGTCCAGGTAGTTCAACCTTGAAAAATAAGCAGCTGATTAAAAAGCATTATATTTAGAAGGTGTGAGCATGCATATTGATTGTCTGTCAGAAAAGAGAGTTTTATTCTCCGCCATACATCACAATTTGAGTCTCACGAGGCCTCCCGTCATTTCTCTGCTGCTCTGACTTATGCGATTGGCCCCCTGCTCCATGGTGGACGTTCCACTCTGCAAGTCATCACTCTGGAGGCTTAGGGCTCTGGCTCTTAGCTCGGCTCCAGCATGTGGCCTTCCTCAGGGCCTGGCAGCCTCATTACCCCAGCAGAGTCCCTCACTCTGAGGGCTGCGACTCCCTCCACCCGTGGAGACAGCACCTGTCAAGGAGTATGCTCACCACTCTATTGAATAAAACATTCAGTGATGTACGAGTGGAAAGGTTCACCTCCGGGGGCCAGAGTTGCCTCATTTCCTACTCCTGCTGCACATCCGTGACCCGCTGAGCAAATTGGCCCGGTATTAGCTCTGTGGCTCGATCTCACCTAAACAAATAGAGCTTCCAGCATAATGCTAATCTCAGCTGAGCCGAGCATGCATGGGGGAGAGGGGGAGATAGCTGGTGGCGAGATGGTACGCTCTAATATTTAGGTCACTGAATGGCCTTAGCATTGTTTCTCATTTTTCATTGCTTATTTAATTTTTCCCTCTTGTCAGTTTCTCGATTTTGTTGACTTATTCCACGTCTGACTCAATCTCTGCCACATTTGCACACGTTATTAGTTTTGGTAGTCGAACCTGCATTTTCCTTGTGTGCAGTAGGTTTTTTTTCCACTTGAGGTAATTATAAAAAGTTTGACAAGAGAAAACTAATGTCAAGATGTTTTGGAAGGACTTCATGCCCTGTAAGCCATCCAAGACAACCCTCTGCTTATTGTACCATCATCAGCAGAAAGGTTACTTTTGATGTAGACATGCTGTTTGGTTGCAATTCAACCTCTGCAGACTGTATTGAACCGGAAGGATCGTAATGAGATTAAATCAGGAGCGTATTTCCAGAGGTATGAAGTCGAACTGGTACCAAATTCTGCTTCTGCTGCAGATGTTGATGGATAGTTTAATTTTAGAAGGATATTATTAAAGAAGTGTGCGCTGTTCATTTGAATATAGAGATAAGTGTGCAGATTGATTGATTGATGGCCATGGGGTGAAATCACTCAAGCGTTTTCTTATTAAAACCAAGGAGAGCGAGAGCCTCTCTCATGAATATCGTTATATTAGCAAAAGTTTAATTTCCTGCTTTATATATTAATCTGTTTTTGGATATTGTTTCAGCTAGAGTAGTCTTGGTAATTCACTGGTCATATAATCAAACCTTCCTTTCAGGAGCAGCCTGTATTTACGTGCTTTGTTTCAATTCTTTAATACCATAAATATGCTTTCCACCAACACATTTTTCAGAGCAGCAACGAACAAATGCTGTAAACCCAGCACTTTTTACCACTTCTCCTTTTGTAGTTTGGAGGAGCAGTTAGTTCAATAGATGGGGAAAGGGCATGGTCCTTGAAGCATCCGTCTAACCATCTCAAGTGCTTGTTCTAATAGATGGGTCAAATATATTAGATACATTAATGGAAGAAATATCCACGTTTCTAATAGACTGATTTTGTTTAAGAAGTTGAAATGTTTGTTTTCTGGTGATGTGCATGAGGTCACAGCCATCCAAACCCTATTGTTTGTCTTCTACTGAATTTTAACACAAGTTAAGGGAGGGTACGGGGTAAGGCAGGACCTGATGTCGACCTTGTCCCAGATTCAGCTGTCGCCTATGGTAATGTTCAAAATGGAAAACCTGATGCCAACAGTAACGCACACAAAAAAAAGTGTCTAAACTTACTGGTTTCTTTTACTTTCGCCAGCAGAATGGGTCTCCTTCATCTTGTGCGTTTTTTGAAATCACTGGTACTTTGAAAAATGAATAGACCAATTTACTGTGGCTGCTGAGAAATATAGAATAGAAAAGAGTGTCAAAAGAAAATGTCTTTGTTAGTTGTGAAAGTGCGGTGAATGGATTGTGAATGCTCCTGTCTCGCTGCTCTCCTACAGAGCTCCTCCTGCGAGTATTGAGTGTTAAGGAGGTGCCATTGTTCCGGAAGAGCTATTATATCTGTGCCCCTGGTAATCCGCAATTTCTATCCTCTCTCCCCCACTCCAATCCCCGAGCCGTTCGTACAATGCTAATGTTCCCAACATCTGTTAACGTGCAACACCTGCGGTGGAGGCTGTTTGATTTTCTTCTTTATGGCATTCCTTTCTCCCCTGTCGCTACATAAAAGGCTCAGCCTGTGTTGCTTTCGTAGGTGATATTGATTAAAAGTGTCGGGAAGAAAATCCAAGCATGGAAATGGTGTCAAGATGCGCCGCTCTAAATGGAATTTCAGGATAACGTGTGTTGTTGTTTACTTGACCTTTGGTTTGCTGCGGTTTCAATTTCACCAGCTTTATCCACATCTAGATGAGACGCCAGGCTGTGGCTTGTTGATTTAGCCATTCCAAGGTCCCTCCTTTTCTGTCTTCTAAAGCTTTAAGGAGATGATATTTCACAACTTATTATCAAAGTTGATTAGTTTGGATAGTTTGGCTTGTTAAAAATGCTCCCTTTTTACTTATTCAAGAGGACAGAGCAACAATGAGCTTTCAAAGAAGCTGTTTTTCTCACTTCAGGCTGAAAGAAACACCTGTGGACATGCTTGTCATTTAAAGCGCACAAGAAGAACGGCAGCTTAAATGGTGTTTGTTAAACTTCACATCCTCTCTGCTTCATACCTAATCGCACTAGCGAACAGGAGTCATATTCAAAGAGTGCCCCTTTGAAGGGTAAATTGTTCTTCCTAAAAACAAACGGCTGGGTAATCGGCCTCTTGGGCAGATTGATTTCCTGCTTGCGACAGTGGGGGATGCTGGGAAAGTGGCTCCGGCACTCCTCCTGAAGGACTGAAAAGTTTGCCTGTGCATCAGTCATTGAGAATTACGGGAGTGTGTTTTTTAAAGAACTTTTCTGGAGAATTCATAGTGCATCTTGTTCCTCCTTATAAAGGGAGCAGTTCCATTTCCATGAGTTACGGCTTGGTGTTTTCAGTTAGTGACTTTGTACTCCCTTCACTATTGTTTCTCTGCCAGCATAATTCAGCGAAATGCTTTCAGCATAGCTGTAATATGCCGTTGCAGATATCTTTGTTCTTTACTCCATTTTTGCGAAAGATTTGGGCAATATCCTGACTCCCATACCCTCCCATGGTTCATTTCATCATTGTGACATGCTGTAATGAAACCAGCATTGCAATCCAAGGCTTCTGTGTTTAGGCTATATTTTTCACCATTACTTAAAGGGGTGGTTCACCGCAAAATCATCCTTTACTCACCCATGTGTTTTTCCAAACCTGTATTCATTTTTGTCTTAGAAGAATTCCAAAAACATACATTTGTGCCATTCTTTCTCCCCTAAGTCTTGAAAACAGTTTATTATTATTTGTTTTATAAATAATATATTTATTTTAAATTTCAATAAACTTAAACGTGATCTTGTCTTATTAATCATTAATAAGGCCGATTTTACTTTCTATTTCCTACGTTAATTCAAAGAAATTTAAGAAATGTGCATGATGCATCGTCAACATCCATTCTTAATAGTAATTTATTTAGGGATAAGAGTATTTATTTTTTTCAGATTCGGTATTTAAGTTTAAAAAAAATGTTAAGGAGTTTAGAACAGCATGATAGGTAAAATGTTTGAAAGCAGTTATTGCTTAGAATAAAATGAGTATTTATTTAATGCCTAGTTGTATTTCCTGTGCTAATTTTTAGGATTTGCAGCTTAAGGCTGATTTATACTTCTGCGTCAATCGCATGCGTATGCTCCAGCGCAGCCTTCACACGGTCGCATAGCTCTCGCCGAGGCTGACGCCAATGCTGACGTGCACCTCTCAAAAAAAATGCAACTACACGTTGCAACGATGCATAGCGCAAGCTTTGTGATTGGTCGGCTTGGTAGCTGTGATGAATGTGGGCGGTGCTGAGAGCCACAAGCCCAATTGAGTGAGTGTTTACAAGTGTCGAGTCCCGTGACGGAACTCTAGATGGAAACTGCTGTTTACCTTTATGATTTAAGTTGTTGGATGTTCGGTGGTTCCCGTCTCTGAATAACTGAGTTTTAGCTACTTGTACATTATGACACAGATGAAAATAAAAACTTCACTGCCAGCTAGCGGTTCGGAAGTGTTATTGCAGAGCAACACAAACCGCATGCAGAAGTAAGCGCAAGGCATGCGCCGTGGGTCACTACGATCACTCTACACAGAGGTATAAATCAGCCTTTAACAAGTGTTACATTTCTCACCAATAGAAATCCATAGCTTATCTTGGATCATTACAATGCTCCTGTTGACCCTTAAACTATGTCAACCCTGTTATTAGAAAGAACTGTGTTATTGTTTGAACATATGGCGCTTACTGATAGGACATGACATATGCATGAGATATGGGCTTACTGTAGCACAAAACAGAGTTCCTGGTGTTCTCACAGAGTGGAAAGTACTCCTAATCCCCCATGAGGGTAAGACGGGCTACACTGAAAGTCAAAGCTCAATTATCCGTCTATCAGTCAGCCACCTAATAGTATCCTCCGTATTTAGTGCTATTGAAAGAGTCTTATCCACAGCTAATGGCTTGTGCAAAGTTAAAAAATTATTTTAGACATAGACATATTTTTACTTTCTTTTACTAGCAACGTTGGCTGGCAAAGGGAGTAAATAATATCATACTCCTGCTTTGCTTTAGCATCTTATTTATTAACGTTGTGGTGGGCAGACTTTAAAGTGGGGGGAAAATTGTGTGCTTGCTTTTCTGTTCCAACGTATTAAAGCTATTAAAATGTAGTGGGAGCCTTAGACTGTGACCTGTTTACAAATCCTGTTTAGTTTACTGCCAGGGAAAATGGGTTTTGTCATGCGGTGCGGTTGAAAGTTTAACACATTTAATTACACTCTTAACCGTGGCCAGAAAGACAGAAGTTGATTGTTTACGTTCAAAGCGGGTTACGTAAATCAAACTGGCGACAATGAACAAAAGTGTCATTGACTGTGACTTAGACTGCCCTGATTCTCTTCAGGCACATGCAATCTATATCATACGCGCCATGCGTTTCATAAAGGCAGTTAGTCAACTTGTAGTGTTGTCGAGAGGTAATGAAATTTCCACCGAGCGCAGGAAACAATGCCTCCGGCCTCGGCCGTGTGCGATTAGCAATCCCACACCCCCACTGCCGACTTCACGCTGTGTGTTGGGAATGCAATGTGCCATACTAAAAAACTCTGGAGATTTGTATCACACACTGCCAGACGTAGATGTTTAATTGTTGATGCCGTTAATGGGTCGAAATGCAATTTCTCTCACAGGTTTGTGATTGAAAAGGCCATTGCATAGGGCTTTTCCCCCATGTTAATGTTATTGTTCGGAGACAGTGGTGAACAGCAAAGCACACACACACACACACACACACACTCCTCTAATGTAATGCCATTATTTCTGTACAGCGCTCTGCCGCTGTAGGCTGGGGTTTCTGCCATTCTCGGCCAGTGTTATTGCTCTTGTCAAAAGGTTCTAAACCAACAGTGATATTAGGCCCTCGGGCGTCTACTTTTCTGCATGCCTTCCTCTGCTTGAGCACAGGAGCCTGGGACGAAGACCGGACAGACACACACATACACACACCCAAACCTCCTGCTTTATTACCTCCTGCCTGCTCCTGGAATTGCTTTCCTCCCTCGAGTGAGCCAGGCATAGGCAGCTTTATTGTGTTAACCTATTTGTGTGTCAAGAGCGATTGCGCCACTTTTTATCACTGTTTGTATTTGGACGGGTGGGGGTGGGGGGGTTAGATGGATGGACGGACACCTCGCTTTCCTCGAGGGAGGGGGGAGGGATAATGACTGGTTGCTAAGCAATTTTTAGCCGCCCTCCCCAACCCTTTATCTGTAGTAATCACTTTTATCTCTCAAAGATGTCATGTATAATTACGAGTCCGCTCTCATCCTCTGAAATCTGCCTGATGGCTCTTTCATCGGGCAGGCGTATGAGGAGCTGGACGTTCATGGACCGCCCAGTTGCTCTAATCTAATTCGATATATTTGTTGAATTGCATAAATTATGAATGGTCAGACTGAGCTGCGGTCTAGTGGTTAGAGCATGTGCTCTTTTTGTCTGGGTATAATTTGTGCTAGCATCATGTCCCATTACTATCCATCCATTCTTTTTACTCAATCAAACCCCTAAATAATTAATAAGCCCTCTTAAATGTATGGGAAAAGTTGATCATTTTTGTGTATGAATTCATTTGAGCTTTTATTTAAATGAAAAGGCAGCTGTGGCCTAATCGTTAGAGGGTTGGACTTGCGATCCAAGGTCCCGGCACCGACATAGTGGATTATAGGTGAGGGATTGATAACCAGCATTTTCTTCCACCCTCAGTATCAAGGCACAGAACTCCCCTATAGAGCATCCCAGTGCTCTGGGTGTGTTCACGTGTGTCAGCCACTTTCAAAGAAGCTTATAAACGCTAAAATGTAAGTCAAAGGTTACAAATATTATTCATTGATTTGTTTTGGTTATCTTGTACTTCTGGTTGTTGTAAAATTAGTGTGTATTTGAAGAAAAACGTTAGGGAATCATTCATTTGAGCATGATTGCTTAATTTTCAACATTTCCATTCGTTTGTTCATGCTTGGCAGGTGATTGCTCTTTTAATGCAATTCTTTTGAATAAGTATGAACACTGGCATACAAAACTGTTCACACCAAACATTTGACAATCTGGGTCCACTTTCAAACAAACTCTTGGTTTTTAACCAGTATTTCACCTGAAATATGAACAATTCACACACCATAGGCATCTAAATAAACCAAGCACAGGACTTAAGCATATCAATTTTTCTTGATATAGTCACAATGCCATCCATTACAGTTCATTATGGGTATTGGATACTTGCACCCATCACTTATTGACCTTATTCTTCAATCCGGTTGTGCGATTGTTTTAAAACTTCTAAGTAAGTTGCATATGGGACAAATGACTAGCAATAAATAATGACAGAAAATGGTCAATCAAAACGGTCAAATCAAAAACCCCTTGCTCTTCAAACAAATGTGTTTATGACTACATAAAAGCACTAATAATATAGTAAGAAAAGATCAGTTTGCAATGTTTAACGTCTAAAAATCAATGGAATGAGACCAGAAGTCTTCAGCCAAAAAGATTCCAATGGCTGCGTTTTCTCGTACATCAAAAATATAAAAAATAAAGTCAATACACATTGTCTGGAGTCAAACAAACCACGAGAGCACCCTAAGATGCACAAATGTCTGTATTATTTCATAGTGCTTTTGCAAAATCTTCCTTTGTTGATTAGTTATCGCTGCTTTTAAAAACCTTGGTCAACTCTTCCCAGAGAACTTTGGCCCTTGATATAAGGGGGTGATGACTGCATGCCAATATTGCCCTCATTGGCTCATTTGTTGTGTTCTTTTCGTGCACTCTTAGTTTTATTAACATTTTGATTGAGTTGGTGGAACTGCTGACCCTCTACGGACTAATGAATTGCCTGTGCTGCTTAAGAGAGATGAGAGGTTTGGCAGATATAGTTGGCCCAAAGCCTGAGTGTTTTTATCAGACCTCACTTGCTGAGAAGGTAGACGAGAGAGGCTTTCAAAGGAGTTTTTATTGTTTATAAAATCTCACATTTGCAACCTCCGCTGTTTGCGCGTGCGTGTGTGCTGCTTGAGCCTGACCCCAATTTACACACTGCCTTTTTCCAGCGAAAGTCATTGATGTTCTTTTAGCTTGCGCCGAGTTTCAGGCGTAATTTGTGTGCGGCCAATTATCTTTCCAGCTTTGAAGACTTTCCTCTTGCTTCTCCAGGTTGGGATGAAAATTAATTTGGAGCTTCCCGAGAGCCTCAAAGCCCAAATTAGACTCTGGTTTAAAATCAAGAATATCTTGCTTTTAATTTGACATTTCACTTTTGATTTCTTTTGGGCTAGGAAACACCTTAATTGCAGGTTTGAACAGCTCAAATAAGCAGAATCTTTTGTGGTATACTGCTGGAAACGTCCAGTGGTGGTCTTTTATATGTACTGTTAAGGCTCATTTTGTGTTTAGATTGCTCTAGTTAGTCTTAGAAACCCACAAGCAGAACTTTGAACTGGTAATGGTTTACTATGTTGGTGTGGGCGCATTTGCTGACCTGTTATCGGTCTGCTGTTTGAATATACACAAGTTATTTGCTATATTGATGGGTAATGGTTAGAGGATGTGGCTTAATTATTGATTAATATCAATCTGAACCCTTTGACGGTTCATAGTTCCTTTCGCATTTGGCTTGCAGTTCCATCAAGAAACATATCGCATTGATGGAGACGCAGGGGTGGTTTTAAAGCAGGCTATCATCTCATTCGATTTGTGTTTCACATGAAAGTCAGTCATCTGAAGTTGCTGGCATCGGATGTGATTTCTGAAGGTTTGGATGTGTTCAAGAGTTCTGTCTCCTCATCCTGTTCCTCACTGAAGCAGCTCCGCACAGATTCCATGGGATCCGTCTGTGAGACCGGCTGTGACAGCTCTTCTGTTCATGGAGTCAGAATGCAGACATGCTGAAAACACAGCGCACACGTTCTAACCTCCCATGTGTGCCTCCTCTGGAACATCTGTCCAGCTGTCAGCTTGTCTCAGCCAATCAGATTCTGCTGTGGGCAGTAACTGTGGAAGTGTAGCTGGAGTTGTCTGTCTGCATGTGTGTCTGTCTCTTTCTCTGAGGAATATGAGAGTGTGTTGGAGCAATGCTCTGTGCTTTTACACCAAGCATGCGCTCACACACACACACACACACACACACACACACTCCCTCTGTGCCTGTTTACTAATAATGTGCAGAGATGTGAGCAGCAGATGGTTCCTAATTTTTCTTTTTTCTCTGTATGATTTTTCATGTTTAATCCCAATTTCCAAGTAACGCTGTCAACTTATATCATTTTCAGAACGTTTTTAATTGAAAGTGGTTTGTACTCGAGTGGTTTGAAAACATTTGAAGTGTTTCTTTTAAAAAATGTTGAATTAAAACAGATACATTTTGCAGGAAAATGCTCCTTTAGTTTTTCACATTTAATTCAATGTGTAACTGGTCGATTCTTTGAAATATATAATAGTGTAATACAGCGTTTCCGCATTATTATTACATTATTACAAGCATGTGAATCTCTTTGCTTGCCCGCCAATTTCCTCTGTTCGTGCACAAAACTTCTTGCACGCCCCCTCATATATACGCTGCCCAAGCACAGATTTTCTTGTGCGCTCTCAAATAAACGCTGTGATTTAGTGCGTTTATGTAACGAGTATGTCTCCAACATTTATTAGATTTGCTAGGAATATTTCTGAATGTCTCCAATAGACCTACAGAACGGCATTAATGCAGCCTGAAGTAAAGTGAAACATCCATAAACTCCAACAAGATAAAGTCATTGTATGCAGAGCCGCAGACCTTCATCTATAAAGTATAATTATGTAAACTGTGTTCATCTTAACTGAAAGCTACGTCGTGTTTGCTGGCCTCACGCATCACGCACCTGTCAGTCAGCATGTAACCTTAAAGGGTTAAACAAATAACGCACTGATCTACTACGGATACAGAAAAGTTTGTTCTGTTATAATTCACTTACCTTTTAATACTTTTTGGTGCGACGATAACCTGCTATTAAAAAAAAAAAAAAAAGAAATACTGAATGTTTCAATGGGAAGTTGTAATATAGCCGTGGTGGGATGAATTTTGGTGTTTCGCCCGGCCATGTAAAACTTAATGTAGCAAAAACCCTGTAATGGATGATAAATATATATAGTATATAGGCTATATAGGATGATAGCCGATTTCAAGGTTCACTGCGGTTCAGAAAAATCAAGTTATTAAAACCACAAAAAGATCTATTACATCGTTCCCAAGGTATACTATATATAACTTTATTTTTTAGGTGTTTTTTTT
>CAIGQQ010006766.1:2096621-2124568 GCA_903798035.1 Danio albolineatus | reverse complement strand
TATATATATATATATATATATATTTATATTTGATCTAAAATATACATATTTTGGAGCAGTAATCACAATACCGTGATACCATGAACTGATATTTTTATCCAAGGTTACCATACTGTCAGAATCTTATATCTGCCCATGCCTAATAGTATACAAAAAAATTGTCATTTACAAATCTACATATGGGGTGGCTCAGTGGTTAGCACTGTCACCTAACAGGTCGCTGGTTCGAGTGCCAGCTGGGCCAGTTGGCGTTTCTGTGTGGAGTTTGCATGTTTTCCTCGTGTTTGTGTGGGTTTCCTTTGGGTGCTCCGGTTTCCCTCACAGTCCAAAGACATGTGCTACAGTATACTGTAGGTGAATTGGATAAACTAACTTGACCATAGTATATGTATGTATGTGTGAATGAGTGTGTATGGGTGTTTCCCAGTAATGTGTTGAGCTGGAAGGCCATCCGCTGCGTAAAGCATGCTGGATAAGTTGGCGGTTCATTCTGATGTGGTGACCCCTGATAAATCAGGGACTAAGCTTCTGACTGCTTTTTAAAAATGTTATTTCGATTGATGTTGTAGAACTTAAACACTTAAGAACAAGTTAGGCTTATCAATAGTGCAGCATTGTATTGACTCAATCTATAAAAAAGCTCAACTGTCATGCTTCTTTTTGTAAAAAAGTTTATCGTTGCTTGTAAAAATGTAGTTTGAGTGATGAACCGGTTAATCATTTTAAGCTTCATCTCATAAAGATTTTTTTCCAATGATCCATATTCCCAAAAAAAATGCCTGCTCACTTGTTTGGAGTTTAATCCCAAAGTTGTTTTCTTGCAAATAATGTTCTGTACTCTCACCTAAATTTTGTCCCAATTTGCAGGCTATCATTTGATGTGGTATTTTGAGTACCTCTTTTTCCTCCCGGTAAGACGAGCACTGTGTGACCAGTTCCTAATGCTCACTATCTCTTGGCTGTTAGATCATAGCGCCTTTTACTTGACCGCTTCTCTGAGAGACTCCACTCTGAAGCCCCATCCCTCATCAGTGGCACAGGATGGCGCTTCAGATAAAGGAGGAGAATTCTATTTATGTCCGCCTGTAAACAAAGTCCCAGTGAGGGAGAGCTAATGGCCTGGAACTGACGAGAGCCTGGAGGGATATCTCACTCTCCTTCTCCCTCCCCTCTCTCAGTCATCTTGTCACCCTCTTTTCTCTTCGTCCTTCCAGTCATGGCGGTAGTGGATGGGGGGGAAAAACAGGAACCGCATCGAAGCAGTCTGTTTTCTGATGCGAAGAGAAAGGCTTCCAGGTCCTAGGCATCAAAAGGATTGAGAGGGGAGGTAGACCAAGAAGACCGGGGGAGAATTTCTCCTGGGAAGAGAGTGTAGTGAGAACAGCTGTTCAAAATGTACTTTCTTGCTTTCCCAGTTTCTTTGGCCCCATCTCAAAGTTCAAATCCACTGCACATCAAACATTTATCATACACTTTTACATCAATTCCTCTAGATGTTGGACCAGTGATGTTTTTGAAGGGCTTTTGATCTTCAGCTCTTTACGGCGCGAATTGAATTTCTTCTGACATATGGTTGCGATGGTATGCTTAAAGTATATTTTTGATTGGTCCCGTGTGGAATCGACTAACTTTCATAGATTCTATTCTGCAGATTAATTACCGTCTTTATTTTGGAACGACATCTGATTGATGTTTCCTGCGAGGTGACAGCTGCTGGTTATTGGGGAGCGCTTGATTGATCCGCACTGATGGAGCAGAGACGAGCCATGAAACTCTCCCATTGAGTGTCACTTACGATGTGTCTTGAAGCGCCAGGCCCATTCTGTTCTCTCTCTCGCGTGCGAGTGACAGACTTGTGCTGGGTATTGAAACGGGGATTGTTAAGCAGACGCTCGGTGGTAGCGCTTTGTGTTTTGATTGAAGGGCAGAGACGGCATCTTCTCTGCAAAACCCGATTTCTGCTCGAGCTTCTACCCTCCCCTCCTCTTCACGCCGACACGTTCGCTAACCCCGATGACAAGCGAAATGCTGCCGCTTGTGACTTTTCGTTTTATCATTCAAATTCATCCCATTGATGTTGCCGGCTTTGATTGACAGGCAAACTTGAGAGAGTAGCGATAGCAATCAGTCCTCATCAGCTGCGTTTTTGACCGCGGACAATAGTTTCTCTCTTTCGGTTTTCACACTCCTCGTTTTTGCACGTCCCCCTCCCTGCTGTCACAGAAAACTCAGACGATTGCATTTCTGTCACGACAGAGGGCTATTAATCTTTTAAATCCGAGCCAGACCTGAGCAGCATTGTGTTCTGGAATCCGAGAGCGCTCTGTGGAGACCACTCTGAAAAAGAGCGAATGGGGGGAACATAACGGGTTCGTTCTCTTTGTGGAGAAGAAACCGAAGCTTTCTGAACGCTCACAATATTAGAAATCTAATCTATCAGAGAGGCTGCGATAGACGAGCAACATGCAGATGGTGAGGTGATTGTGAAATCAGGCTGCCTGCTTTTACCTGATATCCCTTCGGCCCTTTGCTCATTCAATCTTATCTAACCCATTCGGTGTCACGCGGGTGAGTTTTTCTGGTCAGAAAAGTCCACGTGACTTGCTTTAACCTTTATTTTAGAAGAGGAAGGTCAGTGGGTGGTCTCTGCTCTTTAGAAAGGTCATTGCACTGAGGTCATGGGTTTGGGCCAGGAGATGTAGGATCACCGTGCTCAGGCACCCTTGGATCGAATCATGTGAGTTCATTGCCTTGCTCAAGGGCAAAGCAGCAGTGGAAAAAACGGGCGCATTAGAACAAACATGCCGCTAACAAAAGTTAACATTCTGTGAAGCAGTAACCCTCCAGTAAGTAAGCTCTGTTGCAGCTGTATTTTATTTTTTTGTGCAAAACCCCTTGTGAATTGTTACCATGTGGTTTCAAGGGTGTTATTTTACGTAAGGTGTTTTAGCTGGTTGCACATCCCAAATCTCTGATATTCTCTTCCCTTGACAGGGCTCCGATCCTTCCTTCAGTGTAGGCCTGTGTATAATTATTCTGCTAAGTAACCTAGCATTCATGTTTGTTGTACTTTGGTGGTTTAGTAGTAGTTTGAATGATTGAGCAGTAGTAATTGTGATGCTTGCCACCATTAATTATGTGGAGAGAGTTTTATTTTTAATTCATTTTTTGTTCATGTAACACAGCAGATAGTCAGTGCTAACCTTTCATGTGAGCTTTTAAAGCAAGAGACTCATTTTATCACAAAACCAGCAGGCAGTTCTGCCGAAAAGACTTTCGCTGTTAATGAAGTGTCGCCTTGTAGGAGGCATTAAGAATTATAAAACACGTGAGTTGAGGAAAACAGTGCAGAGCCTCTAAACAGCATTTTTACAGTGAAGCAAGGAGGTCATTAATATTGGTTCAAACCTGCTTCTTTTAATTGTGTATTTGGCATTTAGCAGACTTCTAATTCGGAATGACTCTCGGTATATACTAATTGCTAGAACAATCCCCCTGGAGGACTACAAGGTCAGGTGTCTTGTTCAAAGATAAAATGGTAATCGTTTTTTCCAGAACTTTATGGTTTTACCCCTATATAATATCGCTTTGTTTTATGCTGATGCCCTTACTTCCCCTCGGCTACCTTCTTCCAATTAGGGTGAGGTGTTCAGGTCCCCACCTGGGGAAACTTGATCCAGCGGGCTGAGAGCTCCAGACAGGGTTGGCTGGGCGCAGTGATGCACAGAGTGGTGCTACTCGATAGGGGTTTCTCCCAAGGACCACTCAGGGATGAAGCTTCATTGAATTTCCTCTCTAGAAAAACATGTTTTTGCCATGCAGGACTCCCAACCAAGACAGATAAGGCGGTGCTGTATATCTCATGTGGAGTATCCATCGGTTACAACAGATTTAGTTTACAAGTTGTATTTAATTCAGAAGGTGGAGAAAAGAGGAAATTTGAGAATGGTGCCTAAATCAGGTAGGGGCCTAAATCAGGTAGTCTTTTTCAGCAAGATTTTCACTGAACCATTTTTAATAGCATGTCATTTAGCTTCCTTAACTTGGTGTATATTCAATTAGAGATTATATTGCAGGATTTGAATTGTCACGTGAAAACATGGCGGTGTGTAAATGATGACAGCATTTTCATTTTTTCCTTGAACCGTTCTTGAAGTCTTTCCTTTTAAGAGGCTTTTCTTTTTGTCATGATATCATGTTCTTCTGCTTCGTTTAGCCAAACAATTTATCCGTCTAAATATTTGTGAAGTTTCCCAGCTTGCTGATAAAAAGAGCTGTTTGTTTTGATGATGCTCTGTCCGTCAGTAACCATATCATCTCCGCCGGCAGTGTTTACTGTCCATTATGTCCGAGCAAACACAGCCGCCGCTGATCTTGTGTGCTCTCCACACAACCTGTCTCCTCAGAGTCTGGATCATAAAAGTGCATTCAAAGCTTTGAAATGCCTCCGCGCTCCCAAGCCCCAGACACTTGCTGCATAACTCAGCTGTGTGGAAGCATTTCAGCCCCCTCCCGCCCGCCCTTGCGGCTGCCCCGGCCCTGCTCCCAGTATTCAGGCGTCTCTCTTGACTTCTCCAGTCCTTTGTTTCCTCAGGGGATGGATGCAGCGGGCGGGGTGGGTGCGAGCTGTTCAATCAATAGCCGCTCCATCTGTCAGGCCTGTGGCTGGGGCTCAGGGCGGAGGATGGAATTCGGCACCGTCTGTGGGGTGTATGCAGTGGGCTTGTCACCGGATTCTCCCTGAATGGGGGACTCGAAGGCTGCTGTGCCTGGGTGGAGCCAGGGCCCCCCTGTCGCCCCCTGCCAACTTCCACTTTTGTACCGACTCCCTCCTTGGCATAGTGACTGGCGTGTGTAGATATATACGTATATAGATATATGTGTGTGTGTGGGTGTGTATCTAGATGAGGCGTCTATTGTGTCATTTCACCGCCTCCCGGGAGACAGGGTCACCTTGTCCCCTGCACAAACGTGCCCTCTCTGGATATTTTGGCTGTGTGTTTTATACGAGGGCCAGACACCCAGGCTCTGAGCAAATCTATCTCTCATCTCACCCCTTTTCAGATTCCCCCCTATTGAGAGAGAAAGTCTGGAACAGGGCATTCAAAGGGGACATCTGAGATAGTTGCACAGTTGACATCATTCTTTCTGCGAGACACTGGAGAAGCGCTGGATCTGTCTGTGCAGCTGAAATCTCCATAAACTGTCCTTTTAGGACACTGAAGACTGCATTTGTATGTAGGCTTTAAGGGAAAAAGTGGTCATTCATGCTGGACATTTAAAAGAACTTCAGTTAACATGAGTTCAATAATTATTAACTAATTACTATTTAGTTTCCTAATATATAATATATTTGGTTTTATTTTGTGCCGTTGAGCAACTTTTTTTCCTTTTTAATTATTATTTTTTTAAAATAAAAAGCCAGAAATTAAATCATAGTATAACGTTTCTCTTCAAATCAGTCCAAACTTACATGATTTAATTCCCATGTAAAAAGGTAAATCCAGTTATTTAGCATAACAGTGTTTTATGATTGCATTATTCATGTGTGTTGGTCCTCAAAAGTTTGGGCTCGTTTTTTTTTTCTTTTAATCAATTGATCAATTTATTCACCAGTGATCACATGATCAAAACTGACAGTAAAAAGTAATGATTTTGCAAATGATTGCCATTCTGATGAAATCTGTCCTTCTTAATTTTCTATTCATCAGAAAACCCTAAACAAAAGTCACAATTCTATGAAAAGATTAAGTTGCACAACTGTTTTAGCATTGATTATAAAAAGAAATTATACACTAGTACAAAAATGTTATGACATATCACCTGCTGAAATTCTGACCTTCGATGATAGGAATACAATATTAAATTGTACAACTTTACTGGTTCATTGTGTTTTTGATCAAGTAAATGCAGCCTCTCTGAGCAGGGGCGGACTTAACCAACAAGGGATATACGAAGCCGCTTGGGGTCCCAGGAAATGAGGGGGCCCCGAACAATGCCAAAAAGCCTATTTTAATGATATAGCTCTTTTATAAATTTTCTATCGTATGTTGTAAAGTCTGTCTATAACCATTAAGATTTTAACATTATTCTTTTCAAAACCAAGGGACCTCATGAATAACTTATATGGAACGCTCCTTCCATACTGCACATGTCTAATCACATATATGGCTAATTAAGTGTACCTAGATTGTGAACTTTTTACATTTTTATTTGTGAATTTATTGTATTTAATTTTACATTAAGAAGATAAAGGTTCCACTTAAAATGTTTTTAACATGCAGTTTATTTTTAATTTATTTTTATATTTTTAAAAAGAGAAAGAATATAGAGAGAAAGACGCTGACCGTAAGTGAATTCTTTCAGAACATTTTTACAAATCTCACTGAAAACTTTTGAATAGTACTAGTCTTCCTGAAGAGATTTTTGTGATTTAAGACCTTCATATATCTGTGCGATGATGTGTGCCAAAACTCTGGCTGTTGTGACAGCTGCTTTGCCTTGATCAGTGTACTATGACGAGGAGCGTGGTCCTTGGGGAGGCTCCTCTCTGCTGTTATTTAGTGGCATTGGCTTCATATGAAGGACAGATACAGCGGTCCCAACCTCTCTGGCTTGGCCTCTTTCATGGCCACTGATGCTTTTTTCAATGCTAAAAGACCCATGAAAACAAAGTGCTCAGACCCCGAGTCTGTTTTTTTTTTTCTTTTTAAGTTACTATCAAATTGACAGAAACTACAAAATGCTATGCCAAGCGCATGTCAGCAGGCTTATCTTTTGCTCTTTTATCTGCTTGGTCATTTCTTTGATCCTGAATAGCTCACAGTTTAAGCTGACCGTTCTCTGAGGCTGTTAGCTGCTGTAGCATCTTGTCACGTAAATCTCAATTAACTCCGGTTCAGCCGTCAGAGACCACACCGCTCCTAAACGAGCCCTTTATTGCCTCATATCTAATTGTGTGGCTCATTAAAGCTGCTAATCAAAGAGACTCGCATATCCAGCAGCAAGGTTATCCAGTGCTATACTCAGATGCTCGAATCTTTCAAATGAATAGCATGACAGCAACTCTGCCACTCAACTTATTTTTTGTCCTTGCGTAGTCCTGAAGAGTATACTTAGTTCATGCTGTGTTCATATTACACTGTATCAGCAAGACTATGGCTTGATCTGCGTGGCTTCGGACGTCACAGATCGCAATTGCTGTTGTTTATGTAGACATAAGAATCAATTTATAGTATAGTGTGTCGTAGTGGACGTCAACTGATACCACATCTGTGATGTTTCACAACAGAAAAACTATCTTGTTTGGATAGTCCTGCACAATGAGTTTCAAACATAACAAAGCGAAAGAGAGACACAGGTATAGGCTGCTGCTAGCCACTGTATGTTCCTGTGATTTTTGTTTGCAGAGCTTAATCAAAGGTGATTTTCATGCAGTAAAGCAAGTTCAAATATAACTCCAGCATGTGCTATCAGATAGGACAGCATTTAGTTGGGATGTGAACCTACACTGATCTTCAATAACTTCGAGATCTCAGTCACTGTGCATTGATGATGCTTTCCATCCACAGTTATATACTTTTTTCTTCACAACACAAGAATTCTTGAATTAAAAATGTTAAATATATTTATATTTATACAGTATATTATTTGTAATACACTTTTGTCCTGTAATACAAGCAGTTTTAATTAATTTATTTAAATTAAAGCACCTTTAATTTTACCTGCTTAAGAAAACAACCTTTTTAATGTTTCAAACAAACCTCAAATGCAAACACAGAGGACAACATAAGCATTTATAGCAAATAAACTTATATATTCATTCATTCATTCATTTTCTTTTCGGCTTAGTCCCTTTATTAATCCGGGGTCGCCACAGCGGAATTAACCGCCAACTTATCCAGCATTTGTTTTACGCAGAGGATGCCCTTCCAGCCACAACCCATCTCTGGGAAAAACTTATATATTATATATTATTATTAAATATTATTCTGCTTGCTTTTTGAATGTTGTCGAGCGTGTTCTTACTTCCATATGATTGGCCATTGTGTTCACCCGCTCCACAGAAAGGGCCGCGGTTGGCTCTAAAACCGTCTGTACTGTTTATAGATGAGTGACGTGGACACTAAAAATTGATAGACGCCAGGGAGAAAACTCGCTCTACAGACACACTGAATCTACAAGTATCACTTTAATAGTGATAGAGGAGATGAAAGGTTACAGAGAGAGAAGGAGCTTTCATTTTCTCCCTAGCAGTGAAGTAGTGTCCACTGTTTCCATTAGGATTTTTTTCCAGCTATGGCGGCAGGCTTTTTACACAGAACTACCTATGGCGTTATTTCAATGACAAATCTGGTGAGCACAGTATTACAAGTCAAAATCGCATTCTTGCAATAGGTGAGTGTGCGAATCTCTTTGCTTGCGTGTCGATTTCCTCTGTTTGTGAACAAAACTTCTTGCACGCCTTCAAATATACGCTGCTGAAGTGCGATTTACTGCGTTTTATGTAACCAGTATGTCTCCAACATTTATTAGATTTGCTATAGTAATATATATGAATGTCTCCATTAGACCTACAGAACGGCATTGATGCGTCCTGAAGGAATGTGAAACAGCTATAAACTCCAGCATGATAAAGTCATTGTGTGCAGAATCATAGACCATTATCTATAAAGTATAATTATGGAAACTGTCCATCATAACTGAAAGCTACGTCGTGTTTGTTGGCCTCACGCATTGCGCAGCCCTGTTAGTCAGTCAGTCAGTCAGTATGAAACCTTAAAGGGTTAAACAAATAACGCACAGCTCCTCCACGTTTACAGAGAAGTTTGCTCAGTTCTAATTCACTTACTTTTTAATACGTTTTGGTGCGATTTATAACCCACTATTAAAAAACAAAACAAAAGAAAACTACGACTGAATGTTTTGAATGAGAATGAATTTTGGTGTGGTGCCCGCCATGGAAGAATGAATGTAGCAGAAATCTCCAGGTGTCTCCAGGTTCTTCTGTACTTCAGTTTCAGTGAAAGTCGTTGGAGCATTTTAAGTAATTGCCCTCGCCTCGTTCGAATAGCATTCTACCACGACAGTGCATATGAGATAAATAATGTCAGTATGTAATTAACCGGTGATAATCTATTAATGAACCAATATCAAATTGTCAATGTCTGCTTTGCGCTGCATCGAAGAAACAATTTATTTTGACACCTCTAACATTTAGAGTCGTAGTAAGCTGACAAGCTGTTTAAAAATGTGTTTTGAAAATCAAAACCGATTAAATTGGACAACTGTTTTTGTCGCTTCTCAATGAACTATGAAGTGTGTAGTAAATGCTGAATGTAAAATTGTCATTTAAGGTTACTTTCTCCCAACTTTGGTCCATTGTTTGAAATAAATACTTCTGTGAGATTCTGTAGTGGTGTGATTAATAATCATGCTGAATCAACGAAAGCAGTTAAATCTTCTGTTTATAATGCAATGTTTTGTGGATATCTTGGTTTTCTTCATGTTTGAAGTTTCTCTGGCCTTCAGTGGAAATTTACTACTGAACACATGAATGTGCTTCCCTCACAAGATGTGAATGACGATCAATCACATTTGCTAATTTAATTTGATGAACTGCCCAGCCCTATTTGGTCGGTATTACTATTAAACAAAATATGTTTTTGGATTTATGTCTGTTAGTCTCAGTCTGATCTCAGCCTTTTAGATGACAAGGTTTTACCTGCAAACTCCTCAGTATCAGGTAGCAGCAGTTCTGCTTTGCCAGCCCTACTTTCTTGCTGGTGCTCCCAGAAGACCTCTGGGTACCTCTGAGCCTCTGTGTGATTGGTGAAGAGAGGGGTTGTGGTGGTCACTGAGGGGTTCGTTTGCTCTTAATGGAAGCACTCACTGGCTATCTCCTCAAGCCAGCCTGGAGCTAATTTGAGACAAGGCGGATGGGTGTTTGCTGTCTCTGTGTGCTCTTCCCACCTCGCATGCTTTTATCACACTGTTTTAGTTGGAGTAAGAGAGAGCGAGCGGAAAGGGACATCTGCCTTTTGTGTCTCCTGGGTTCTTTTCCTTTACTCTCAATTAAGAAGATTTAAACAGACAGTGTTTGTCTTTGTCCACACTGAAGAGGGGAGCCTCAGCAGGTGTGTGTGTGTGTGTGTGTGTGTGTCTGTGTCCAAATAGACACGGCTCAAAGGCTCTCTCCATCAGGCGGGGTTCGTTCGAGAGTATGGCGGCTTTCAGTGCGGGGGAGAAAACTGCAGTGACAGCACAATGAATAAATTGAAAAAGGCTTGTGTAGTAAATTGTCTATCGCCAGTGACAAACGATCTGATAGGAGCGTGCGGAGGCTGCAGACGCCGCCATCCCAGCAGAGCTGTGAATAACTGGCCTATCTGCACGCTGCTTAGTGCATCGGCCTCGTGTGCACGCTTAATAATTTATACACTGTGAAATATCCCCCCCTCTGCACAGATACGCCTGAGCGTTGGCAGGCTGTGGGGACAAGCTCTGGGAATGTCCCTTCAGTGCTGATTTGGGGGATGGTGACCTCCTGAGGTTTCTCCCTCATCTCTTGTTGTTGCTGTTGGTGTTGTCAGGCAATTGGAATGACAGGAAGAAAAATAATCTGAATTGTAATTCATAGAAAGTCAACACTCTTTAGTATGTTCACAATTGTTAATTCATTAAATGTACAGCAAAGTCCTGTATTTCTTTTGTTTTATTTATCGTTCCGCGTTGCACGCTCTATCAATCTGCCTGGCTATCACTTTATCTATCATTCTACCTGCTTATCACTCTATCTGTTGCTCTATCTATCTATCATTCCACTGTCTGTTACTTTAGGTATACTTTACCTGCCGATCTATCACTCTGTAGTATACCATATCTGTTATTTACAATTTTATATATCTTTCTACCCATGTTTCTTTGTCTGCCAATTCCACGTCAGTCTTCTAAGTTGAATCAACTGAACTTTTTAAAGTAATTTCTACTTACATCAGTCAAACGGACCGAAAGTTCAACTTTCTGTAACTAAAACTTATATTTGAACCCGCTTAACTGGTTAAAGTTAAACTAACATAACATTTGTTGTTGTGACTTTGTCATATTTTAAGTGTATGCAGCTGCCGATCTGCCACTCCATATAGCGATCTATTGCTTTGTCTGCAAATCTATTTCTCTGTGTATCGCTCTACCTGCTTCTTTATCGCTCCTTTGTCTAATTATTGTGTATTGCTCTTCCTGTCAGTCTATCGCACTACTGTTCTGTCTATTATTCTACCTGTACCTGAAACTTAAAGGGATAGTTCACCCAAAAATAACATTTTTGTCATAATTTACTCCTTGCAGTTTCTTTCTTCTGTTGTTCTTCAAAATATTTTTTTTTAAATGAAGAAAGAAACTCTTATCTTGGAACCACTTGAGGGCAAGTAAATAGTGAATAGATTTTCATTTTTGGGTGAACTATCCTTTTAACATATTATTCAATTCGTCTTTATATAGCACTTTTACAATGTAGATTGAGTCAAAACAGCTTAACATAGAAGTTCTAGTAAACTCAAACTGTCAGTCCAGTTTTCAGTGTTGAAGTTCAGTTTAGTTCAGTGTGGTTTAATTTTCATTTCTGAAAGCCCAAATACTGAAGAGCAAATCCACTGATGCGCAGCTCCAAACAAAGCAAGCCAGTGGCGACAGTGGAAAGTAGCAAACTTCACCAAGTGACGAGAGTGAAGGAAAAGCGAAAATATTACACTTATAAATTGGAATTTACTAGACATTATCAGTTTATTTCTGATTTCAGGGTTCAACACTAAGGATTTTTTCTACTGGCCCGATTGGACCAGTGGTTCAGATTTTTACTTGCCCTGCCAAAATTTTTCACTGGCCCTACCAAAAAAAAAAAAAGTTAATTGCTGTTTCTTAGCCACATATTTTAAATAATGTGTCAAAAAATAATTTCTAAAAATGTTAAGGAAAATGTGCAGGTATTTTATTGCAAAACAAAACCTGGCTGACTTAAAAATGACAGCAAAACATCACAAAACAGACATTTTCTTTTAGCCTCATAATTTGATGTTGCCGTCATATTGTCGTCTCTTCGCTGTGTTGTTTTTACCAGGTTACAGAAAAAAATAACATGTTCACAACATCCAATCAGATAAGAGGAACCAAAAAAGCAATATGTTATTTACGACTTCACAGAGAAGGTAGCATTCAAATACTTGAAAGCACATACTATTTCTTGATTTTAAAACTATACATGCATGCACTTGACAAATAGTCGCAGACAAATTAAGATTTAGTGACAAGGCATCACAGGCCTGATCGGGCCAGTAACTATTCTGTCTGCTGTCCCTAGCATCTCTCACAATGTCCTCCGTCGGGCAGTCCTTATTGTTGAGCCCTAGGTATATTCTAACTCTACTGTCAGTTAAGCATCTTTTCACAGTTTTTTTGCTTAGAGTAGGAACTTCAACCACGTTTGCTGTTGCTCAAAACACTAACTCTAATTCAAAACTAATGGCTTGAGGTGGCTTTGTCACCGCAAGCTGCTGTCAGTCTGAAATGAAGACCGCTTTACACTGCTGTGGACATGACGAAACATCACACTCCCGGGCCTTTATAGTTTCTTAGGCTAAATTTCTCACTTGTCATCTAAATCCCAGTTCAGACTGAAGGCTGTCAGAAATCTAGTCCGAGGTGTCCTCTTTCTGAGAAGGGTCCCTCAAACCCTTAGGGTCATTTAAAAGGAATTAAAAATCTCTTCCTCTCAGGTCATCTCAGTTTTTAATGCGGTCATACTGTTTGCTAGTTTTGAAGTTTGTAGGATTTGGAGTGCGTAACGTTATACAGACTTGCGAAGGTTTTGATGTTGCGGTTGTGTGTCCTGCCCTGTTTTATTTGTATTTTTCTTAATAAACTGGGTCCCACTTGGGCCCTGCAAGCAATTATGCAAACTATAAAAAATTGAAGAGGGACAGTCTTTTATAATTTAATCCTAAAGTAATAGATTCTGTTAAATATGCATGAGCTTGGCTTTATAGATGAAACTGGAATTAATGTCTATCAGAGAGCCGACTAGGAAGCCGCAGAGGAAGGAGAAAGAGAAGGAGACGGGATATCTTATCATTATTCTAATAGGGTATGATTGCTGTGGACAGAAGCAGACTGTCTACGGCTAGACGGGACGGCCAGTTTAATCGTTGCCAGTATTGAGCACATTTACCCCGGCTGGGCAAGCTGAGATGCTGAAAACTGATCCAGCCGTCCCCCGGTTCGATTGTGTCTCCTTTTTTCCTCTCTCTTAGGAGGAAGGTTGTGTGGTTGAATGGGAGGGAGATATGTTTTGAGCTCTGGTTTGTTTTTGGCAGGCTGTGTGACAGCTTAATGAGGAAGTTAAGGAGCGTGCATCGGAAGGTCAGGGACTGCCGATCAGAGAGGGAGTCGTATATCTCCACACAAAGTCTCCTCACCCGTATCCTGTACACTCAATCTGTCAATCTCTCGTCAGCTCCGCTTACCCCACCGGCGGGACACATGCTGTGCTTGCCATACAAACAGCTCTTTTCTTTTGCTCTATTTACGGTAAATTCAAAGCGGCGACTGAGGAAGAACACCTTTTCAAGGTCTTCACCAATGTTCCAGGCACGTGCGAACCGCCCTAATGCCTTGCTATTTCCTATGTAAACTGTAAACCGAGAAGCTCTGTTGTGGGCTTCCATGGTGCGGTGGATGTAGCTAATTGCGCGTTGAATTCTGGGCAGAGGAGAAGGTCAGTTGCGGGTCCTCTACTTCCATCCTGACATCGCCATTAATCCCCCAGCAGAGTCAGACTCCACTCTGCACTGCTTACAGGGCAAATGTTTCATCTCAAGGAAGTCTGCGAAGAGAAATAAAGGAGCTTATGAAATATTAGATTATCGGGCAGCTGAAGTTTTGCCTTGGAGGTGGAAGTGCTTTTTCACGTCCCTGATGCATTGGGTGGCGTGTGGCGGAAGGCCAAAAAGAAAGGATGCTTTAGACTGAGAGTGCTAGCATGTAGGATGAAAAATCTCTTTAATAGCTTGACTGTTTGTCCGAAGCAGTAATGAGATTAAAAGAACATTTCTCTTCTGACAGCGTTGCACACTTTGCTCAGATGTGCCAAGTTTGCAAATCATTGAAATAACATTTTGAAGAATTTTAATTCCAAAACAATACACAAAGCAACATAAGCATAATATGTGTCTCAACTAGGGATGCAACCGTTGTAGATTTTGGGTGTATGATTATAGTCTGAGGAATAATCATGGTTTCATGGTATTAATTATTATTATTCATTCATTTATTTCAAAACACTACTACTTTAGATAATCACATAAAAACTCCTTATATTTTGAAGTGCTATTTATTGCTGCTCAGTAACCAAATGATACAGCACATAATAATAATAATAATAATAATAATCATCATCATCATCATCATCTTTCCCAGAGATGGGTTGCAGCTGGAAGGGCCTCCGCTGCTTAAAACAAATGCTGGATAAGTTGGCAGTTCATTCCGCTGTGGCGACCCCCGATTAATAAAGGGACTAAGCCGAAAAGAAAATGAATGAATGAATGAATTAATTAATTAATTAATTAATAATCATCATCATTTTCATAATTTTCTCTTTGGACTTAAAAATAAGTGAAAAAAGTTTTTGCCATTTAAACACAAGTAATAATTTTAGACAAAATAAATGACAGAACAATCAATCAATAAGTATAAATAAAAAATATATATTTGTCTCATGAAAAAAGTGTTTGTGTAATGTAAATCTAAGCTACATAATAGCTAAGTATTTCTCTTTTAAAGAGAACAAAAGACTGCTAAATCTCTGTCTGAAAGCCACATTTGATCAACTTTATTACAAAAATTGTTTGGTGTTTTCCTTTTGTATTCTTTTTCTCTGGAGTAGAAATGTGTATATTCCATACAAAGTATGAAGCTGACCAGTCAGTTCTTGTCACGTGACTCGCGGTGCGCTCGCATCATTCTTTCAACTAGGTGCACCTGAAAAGGCACTACTCATTCACATTACTGCCAATATGCCGCTCAAGCCGCGCACATCCATTGGAAACAACAAACTTGCGTACACAAGAGACAGGATATGTGAACAGCCCTAGTTATAGCCTCAGCCATAGCTGAAATCAGCCTTTAATCCAGTGTGCGTGCATATTGTGTGCAAGCTCAAAACTTTAAACCACCGCAGACTTGGCATAACTTTGTTTAGTTGCTGTAGTTTTGTTCCATGCAGAAACGCGGTGTTGAGAAGCAAATTAAAGCACGGTTAAGAGTGAAACCGGTTAATCGTTGCATCCCTAATCTTAAAACATGTGACGACAAGCGATGTTTGGGTCATTAGGGTCAAACTTGCAGCAACAGTCTTAATGCCCCGGGTTTGAAATATGCGCATGTGCAAATGAGATTTGCGAGCTCTGCCCGGGGACACGATTTTCATTTCTGGATGAACTACGTCTTTGAATAAAACAACTGAGAACATTAAGTCTCCTGAGCTTTGAAAGAGCAACCTCTGAGCAATATTTTTCCCCCTCTGGGTATATGTGTGTTTGAAGTGTGAATCCGGCAAGCAGAGGAGCTAAAATGTGACACCCGGGATTAAAGGAGGGCAGCAGGGCCTACAGGCGTGATTTTTTTTTTTTCTTTGGTATATCTAACCTCTTTAATACACCATGCCATATCTCGAAACCACGTTTAGCCCAGTCCCTTTCCTCGTTTTCAGCTGAAACGCATATTAATAGATTAGCAAGATGAGGGGGGTTGTGGATACGCTCTGCAGTTAAAACGAAGGTCAAGCTTCAGCATCCCACTGGTCTATTTTATTTAATTTTTTAAGTCAATGGCCACATCCTCTTCACAGTGTAATTTAATCGGAGACTCTGTGGCTGTGGGCAGCATCTGCGTTCAGAGCAGAGATAGAGACTTTTTTTTTTTTTTGACTAATCCTCAGATTTCTTCGCTCACCAAGCTACAGATCACTCCGCTGGGTGAAGACAATTACCAGCCTGCTTTTTCATGCTAATGCAATCTCTAACTAGATCTCTTCCTAAAAATGTGGGGGAGAAAAAGCGAGAGATAGGAAGAAGGAGAAGGGTTTTTTTTAGATTAACATTTAATTATGAACAGTTCCCCGTCAGCGAAGCGGAGGGGTCAGGAGAGGAGGGCAACACACAGAGGGAAAGGGCAGGCAGTAATTTAAGATGCTGAACTCTGCTTAGGACGTGTGTGTGTGTTCGTTCGTGTGTGTGTGTGTTTGTGTGTGTGTGTGTGACGCCGGAGAGAGAAGGTCAGAGGGCACGTCTCATCATAAGCATGGTTTTGCATGACTGCACCTTTTCTTGAGTGCCTGCGCAAGAGGTTTCAGGCCCGCTGTTTGTTTTGTGCTCGGATTTTATGACATCATCCCCAGGATAAACAGTGTTCTTGAAGAAAAAGGGTTCCTAGGCCTCATCGGATCAGAATCTTGGTCTCGGATGAATGTCCCAAGCCTCGCTTGACCTCATGATTGTCAAGCTGTCTAGAGCACTTCTCAGCTCCACAAAACCCTCTAATGTTTTCAAAGAACATGCCGTTTGTTGAGTCACATGTAGGATTCAATGGTTACGCGATGACACAAGCGTGTCAGATGAAGTTGATGTGTTTTCGGGATGATTATTAGCAGGATTTGTTTTATAATATGAATTTATTTATTAGCATGCGCATACATTTTGAAAAACGTATGCGCATAACTGAGTAGGATAAACTTTTATCCAGTATGCGCATTAAAGTCATGTGATTTTGTTATAAGAGATCACATGGTGATAAATGTGTGTGAGTGGATAAACCAGCAGGCTGAGCACACTGTAAAACACCTGAAATGTTGTTTTGGTCATTCTGAAATGCCTTAACCATTTTAGTATTGGTGTTATTATATTATTAATTACCTCCTGAACTGTCAACAGTGTCTGTTTTCCTCGTTTCACCTTTAAACGCCACCACATGTTCATTGCGCATCAGCATACTGTCTTCTGAGGTGCAAGTCATTTATTAAATTGATAATTTATCCATTTTTACTGTTGATATTTGGCACCAGTTAATCAGGAAGTGATGATTTTGTTCTCTTTGATGGAAACCCTGCTTTATTCGCACGAATTTTATTCGCATAAATTGAATTCACATCTTTGGATGAAACCATAGCTACTGTTACTATGTTTTATACTATATATTGGGTGGATGTATGCGTGTATGTGTTGAAGTCAAAAGTATTAGCCCTCCTGTGGAATTTTACAAACCACTGTATTCCAACCAAACTAAAAGAAATATAACTTTCTCCAGAAGAAAAAATACTGTGAACTGTGAACAGCTACTAATAATTTTGCCTTCAAATGTGTTTGTTTGTACGGAAGTCCTAAGAGGCCATGCATTAAAATATTTTTTCTCTCTTGTTATGTCATGATCATGACTTAATTATCTCGTTATCTCGACATAACTTGTTTTCTCATGATCTTGACTTAACAAAAAGTTGTTATATCGTGATCACGACAAAAAGTTCTGCTTATTCTCAATTCTCTGGTCAGCCGCAAACCATTTAAACGGCACCTTTCTAGCATCATTCTATAACCGTGCAGACGCCCCGGTCCTTCAAGCTGACTTGCAATGAAACTGACGATACTCCCAGGGTCGCTATATCTTCGACGATAAAGGCGGAGAGCCGAAAGCCTCCTTCTCAAGTGTCGGACACTGATATAGAAATTGTCAATCACTGAACTATCTTGGTTTGACATGGTCAAAATAAAAGCGAATGCGCTTGTCCATGATGTTTCGTAGGAGTTTGCTTACGGAAGTCAGAATAAGTAGAACTTTTTGTTATATCGAGATCACGAGAAAATTAAGTCGTGATCACGACATAACTTTTTTTTTTATGTCGAGATCACGAGAAAACGTGTTATGTCGAGATCACAAGATAATTAAGTCGTAATCACGACATAACAAGAGGAGAGAAAATATTTGAATGCATGGCCTCTTAGGACTTCCGTATCTTTGTCTCCATGCATGTATATAATATATTTTTTCCATTAATTCCCTCAGTTTGAAAAGTTTCTTTCAGTTTCGAGACGAATATACAATCCAAACTCTCTAATATGACGTTGGTTTGAGAGTCACATGCAAGAGTCAATGGTTGTGCGATTACACAAGTGTGTCAGGTAGAGTTGGCGTGTGTTTGGAAGAGATCTGCTTTGTATGTCATCTTGCAAAGCAGCTTTGTCAGCCGAGTAGAGCCGACCAAATGTCTCGGCAGCGCTGAACTGGGATGACTTTCCTTGAAGGCTCCCGCTGTGAGCTTGTACACATATCTGAGGCTTATCAAAAGATTGCCATTCCGCACACATTTCCTTCTTTAGCGGCCACCTTCACTTAGATACACACTCACACGTGAACACATACCTCACCTTCAATACCTCATGTCGCTCGGAAGAGGAATGATAACATGGCTCTTTATAAGGACGGCTGTGTGATATGGAAGGTGCCGGATATTTCCTGCCACTGGGCCAGGAGAGGGCCGTTATTCTCTCTCTCACTTCACTCTTTGATTATTGGACACAAAACTGATAATCCTAGAGGAACTATGTATGATAAAGCATATGGTGTGTGTGTGTGTGTACAGGTTTAGCTATATTGGTGAGGACTTAATTGTCTTTGTTAGGCCTATTACAATAAGGATTGTTTGTTGAAATTGTTGTGAGCTATATTATTGTCATTTTGAGATAATGTTATGTCACTGATTATAGAATTATTATATAACGGCATAATAATCCAAACATTTTAAAATGCGTATCATTCTTAAGGTTATTTAGATTCTATAATTTGATGTTAAAAGTGTAAATGACCTATTATATATACTATTGAATGTCGTATTAGGTAAATGTCCAATTATAAACGTTGACAGCATTGAGGTAGAATGGAAATGTCATTGTAAAATGGGTTTACTGTTATTTGTGAATGAGTAAGTATTGAAAAGCCAAAAATTATTGAGGTCATCTCCAAGTATTGCACAATAAGTCGATATATTGATAATTGTGACAAAGGTTGTCCCGATACTGGAATTCGGTACTAATCTATTGAAAATTTTAAAAACGTCCATTTCCCTCAAAGATTTGAACACTGTTGAGCATGTTTGTAAACAGCTGATTTGCCACCGTGTTTACATGCTTAAAAGAAATGACTGTGATTGGGCACAAAACTCAACGCTGTTTACTGAGTGTAAACACAGATACAGGGACACTGGATCGTTTTTAAAGACGCGATTCATCAGCAGATTGCTCGCATGTCAGCATATAGACAAACCAGCTGATCGGCGTGACTTTGAAATGTTCCAGTGTCCCTGTATCTGTGTTTACACTCAGTAAAAAGTGGTGAGTTTGGTGAACTGATGACCTTCACGGCCAATCGCAGTCATTTCCATTGAGCATGTGAACACGATGGCAAATCAGCAGTGTTTAAGAACTCAACAGCGCTCAAATTGATGTTTTTAAAATTTCATTATCGATTGGTACCGAATTCCAGTTTCGTGACAATGCAAATTGTGACGGGCCTAGTCATAATTTCTATAGTTAAATATAAACCTGATATTAAAAAAAATAGACGTTTATGTAATGTCCTCACTAAGATAAAAAGCAAATGTGACAAAAACCATAAAGAAATTGATACAAATAGTGTTGTCTTTAGTTGTCGTGAGTGGCAGTGTGAATAGAATATATATATGCATTCACACTGCCACTGATGCTTCTTTTTCTTTTTTCTGGGTTTGTGATTTTATGTTTTTCAGACATTTTTATATTCATAACAAACTATACCAATGTTTTAAAACTTCAGACGAGTTAAGAATCAGAATCAGAAAGAACTTTATTGCCAGGTATGTTCACACATACAAGGAATTTGTTTTCGTGACAGAGCTTCTACAGTGCAACAGAATTACAGAGAAAAATAGATAATAATTATTTTTTAAGAAATCAATCACAACAAATCAAAACATTCATCATTCTGACCAATTGTCATTTTATAGGGAAAATTCTGTAAATGACAATATTTTTATTTAAAACTTGTAAGAATGGACTTTTAAGCCTAAGTTATAATCACATTTACAGTAATTCCAGACAAATTGATAATGTTTAAGCGGTCTATGTTTTTTCCATACCTTTAAGCATCTAAAAACTGTATATACAATCAATAAATACTTCACATAACATGTTGATCATTTTTAGTTTTGTTTAAAAAAAGTCCTAGTAGCCATTTTGTGCTTCCTAAATATATTTTTCCCAGTAATTGATTGTTCCTCTGTCAATAGTAATGGAAATTGAGGTCAGAAGGACTGCAAGTGAATTCTGGGAAACTGTCCTCAGAGAAAACTGATACAGTACACAGAGCTTTAAGTTTTTGGCTTCAGTTATTTCCTATTGATTTGCACCATTGATGCCACATTGCGTGTTTATTCATCACAGTTGAGCACCATCGTATGTCATTTATTTGTATGTAATTTCTCACTCTCTCGAATGACAGCGGCTCATCTTTCAGCCTTCAGCCCCTCTGGCTGTGATCAAACGGCACAGACAATGAACAAAATACAGCAATAGAAGACGCTTGAATATGCACACTAACAAATGAATGCCTTTAGGGGGTGGGGGTTTTGTACATAGAATAGGCCATTGTTTTCATTTTGTGTTAATCCTAAACGGGGCCCTTGTGTTATGTGTGATTGGACATCGATGTGCTTTTTTTTTTTTTTTTTTTAACTGTTCTTTTTTTTGTGAACTGTTATACAGTTTAACAAACAACCAATTGCTTGGATGTGTCTTTATTTAGATGTGTGACCTCCGACTCTAGGGCTGCATTTCTATTTTGTCAATTCAATGCATTTTAAAATGCTTGGTAAGGAAAATGAGTTCTGCTCATTGCTGTATCTTTCTTTCTGCTTTTCGTTATGTATATTTTACTTCATCTAATCTTTCATTTACTTACTTAAATTAGAAAATAAATCATGTCCATCTTTATTTTTAATTTAATTTATTTTAATTAAGCAGCTATTGATTTTTAATTTATTATAAAAATGTATTTATTGCATCTGGTGCTGGGCGAAGATTAATCACATCCAAAATAAAAGGTTGTTTTGGCATAATAGACTTACCATCTTTGCTTTATTAGGTACACCTGTCCAACTGCTCGTCAGCACAAAATTCTAATCAGCCAATCACATATCAGCAACTCAATGCATTTAGGCATGTAGACATGGTCAAGACGATCTGCTGCGGTTCAAACTGAGTGTCAGAATGGGGAAGAAAGACGATTTAAGTGACTTTGAACGTGGCATGGTTGCTGGTGGCAGACAGGCTGGTCTGAGTATTTCAGAAACTGCTGATCTACTGGGATTTTCACGCACAACCATCTATAGAGTTTACAGAGAATGGTCTGAAAAAGAGAAAATCTCAGTTCTGTAGGCGCAAATGCCTTGTCAGAGGAGAATGGCCAGACTGGTTTGAGCTTATAGAAAGGCAACAGCAACTCAAATAACCACTCGTTACAACTGAAGTATCCAGAAGAGCATCTCTGAATGCACAACTAGTCCAACCTTGAGGTGAATGGGATGCAACAGCAGAAGACCAGAAGAGCCACTCCTGGTGGCTACACGTCCATGATTTGCATTATTTAATCGCGATTAATTTTTGCCCAGCACTATTATTATTATTATTATTAGTTATTTAGTTTGGTTTTCTAGTTTCTATTTAGCATAGATGTTAATTTAATAGCTATACACTATTGTCAGATATAGATTTTTTTGTATTTATATTCACTTGTAGCATTTAAACCTGTTTGATTTTTTTAGTTTTCATTCAGAAAGGAGTATATATAACATTTTATCATCTGTCTGTTATGAGATATATGTGTGCATTTAATGAAAATATTAATCCATTTATCAGTTTCAATCCGTTTTATTTTTTTATATCAACTCATCTGTAAAAAGGAAATCCCATTTACAAAGACATTCGCTTATTTATATTATTTGCATTGTGTCGAACTTCCAATGCTTGTCATTTCTGTTTGGCATCAAACTACAAACAAAATCTAACGTTGCTTCCAAAGATTTGTGTTTATTTTAGGATACAGTGATGTTCTCCAAATGAGTTTATTGGGTGAATAAATCAGTCCTTCCTCCCTTTCTCTGCTTTAGACAGAAGCTTCTTCCATATACTCCATCACACACACACACACACACACACATATTCATTTAGCGTCTCATCTTGGTGGTCAATTAGCCGGTGCTTCAGCCACCGCCGTGACAGCATTAATGTGGCCTACAGAACCATGATTCAAGATAACAGACGTGTGGTTTGGCGTGCTGTGACAGAGATAGACTTCATTGAATTATCATCCGGCTTCCATTTACGTGCTGTGCGAGGAGCCGAAAAAGCAAGAATTCACCAGCGCAATATGTTTATGTTCATTCTTGGAGCTACAAAATAAACCATCTTCCATCTGCTTATGCTTGCAACAATGGCTGACCTGGGTTTGACCCTGGAATGGAGGCAGATGTGGATATTGCAGGCGAATATTGTCAGCTATTGAATCAGACTGTATGTATACTAGTGGAAACGCATGTGTGTATCATTTGTTTGTTGTCAGCAGGACTGTTTGCGCTCCGTGGGGTTTTTAATGTCCTGTCCTGCATTCATGTGTTGTTAGCAAGCGCCGGGTCTCCTGTGCGTGTGTGTCTTGTTAACAATCGCTGGATTTATGTCCCCGAATGCGTGCCCGTCTGCAGATGTCCGCTCTGAAGGATTGTTTGTTTGTTTGTGTGCATTTGCATCCTCATTTCTCCTTGTCCTGTATTGCAGTGGGTGTTATTCTGATTGTGTTTCTAATGTGGAATCTTTGTGTGTGTCTTAGGCAGTGGAATCTTTGGTAGCATGTGTGTTTGTGTACTGGTTTTGGTGGTTTACAAGAACAAATTTTTACTAAATTGGATCTTTAACTTCTTAGCCAACACTCACATTTGGAGATTTACACCTACCAAACTTTAAATAGTGACAGTTCTTGACCTCAGTGAGCTATAAACATAAATTAGGTATATCATTGGAAAGAAGACACTTCGAGCTTTGCTACTGTCAAGAAAGTTTCATGCTCTCAAATATGAAAAGTTATACATTATGAAGTGATGGGAAAGAAAACATATTGGTGTCCTTTTCCTCATCGTCAGAGGAATTTTCTTAATCACTTTCTTAAACTAAAACAGTAACATTGCTGAATAATTTGGTCTACATTCACAGTTCATGTATCTTTGGAAACAAGACATTTTGGGCTTTATTATCCATCATCTAGAGTTCATAACGCTCAAAACAAAAAAAGTTTTAGATGTTTAAATGATGTAAAAAAAAAAATTGCACAGCACTAAACTTTTTATTATTTCACAAATATAGGAAATTATTCCTGGAGCAATACAGAAAAGTAACAGGTCAAAAGACACATCTTCTGAGTATATGTTTTGAATTTGGTGGCAATATCATGCAAAATAAAAATGTAAAACTGTAAATCTGCACTGTAAAAATGCAGAGTTTCACAATATTCATTTATGTTGTCCCATCACGAATTGATTAACTCAACAAATTTATGTGAATTGAACCTGAAACAATTTATTTGCCCCCCAAAAATCTCAAGAATTGTTTCAGCTTGTTTTAATTAAATAGTTTGAACAAGCAGCAAAATAGAGTTTTGAGATTGTGAGGGGATGGGTGTAGGGATAGGGTACCATATAATACAATGCTCAGCATTTATAAGTACACCCCTCACAAATCTATCTTTAAAATTCATATTTTTAATAGGAAGCTATACAATATTATTTTTGTGCATATACTGTACATTAAATTAGTCAGTACTGAAGTCAAATCTCGAGCTTATCTAACAAAATAACTTGCCTTTATAGGGGTCCAAAAACTAGTACACCCAAATTTATGTTATAGAAAATATTAAATACAAAAAAAACTAAAAATTGAATTTAATTGTTCATCTTTCAATTTCTAAATATATTTGGTGATTAAATAATATTTTAATAAAGGTATTGGTTTACTAAATCTGTTTTGTTGAAATGCACCAAAACACATTGCCCATATTCACTGAGGAACTTTAATGAAATATTAATTTTCAAAATGGGGTGTACTCAATTATGCTGAGCACTGTAAGTGTCTTGAGGCTGAACTATATTATATTGTTTTGCCATTAACATCACAATGTATGCATCTGTAATACTCACGCATCACAGGGTATGTTGAGTCCTGATAATTGACCCGTAGCCACAGTTCAGAACACATGAGATTTGTGGAGTCATTGTAAAGTTTACCCATAGTAGTTCATTATTTGCTTTTTTGCTGTTTTTAATGTGTGTAAATTTGGAAATTTAGCAAATATTATAAATGTTTATTTATACATATGATGAGGACTAGGTTCCAGTGTTGTTTTACATTTGATTTATTCAATTTATTTACCTGAAAACTGTTAGACTGCCCAGAAAACCATAAAGCCCTGTTTATTTCATTAGCATCATATTCATCTTATTCTATTTATCCCAAATTATACATTATTTCCAAATAGACCTATATTGGAATATGTATCACAGAGTAACAAAATAGGCGCCACGGTGGCCTAGTGGGTAGCACGTTCGCCTCACAGCAAGAAGGCCACTGGTTCAATCCCTGGCTGGGCCAGTTGGCATTTCTGTGTGGAGTTTGCATGTTCTCCCCGTGGTTGCGTGGGTTTTCCTCCGGGTGCTCCGGTTTCCCCCACAGTCCAAAGACATGCGGTACAGGTGAATTGGGTAAGCTAAATTGTCCATAGTGTATGTGTGTGAATGAGAATGTATGGATGTGTTTCCCAGAGATGGGTTGTGGCTGGAAGGGCATCCGCTGCGTAAAACAAATGCTGGATAAGTTGGCGGTTCATTCCGCTGTGGCGACCCCGGATTAATAAAGGGACTAACCCGAAAAGAAAATGAATGAATGAATGAGAGTAACAAAATAAAATATTGCTATTCAATAACCGTAGACTAATATCTGATATAGATACATTCACTTGTAGCATTTAAATAGTTTGATTTTAGCTTCCATTCACACTGTAGGAAATGCTGGGTTCCACACAATTGCTTCATGTTTTGTTCATTTCATGCTTCATGAATAGGTTAAATTAACTTAATCTTTTCTTACAAATTTAGGTTTATTGAACTTAAAACAATTAAGTTGTCCCCGCCCCAAAAAAACTCAATTGTTTTGTTTTAACTCATTTTAAATAAGTAGTTTGAACAAGTAAAACGAGTTTGAAAAAGTAAAAGGAGTAAAACATTGTATTATCTGTGTGTTATCAGGTATGTGTGCATTTAATAGTAATCAATTTATTAGTTTCAAACTGATTTTGACTGTGGGGAGTAACAAAATATCCCAATTCTGGTTATTTCTGATATTGTGCAACCCCAGTTTTTACAGTTTAAAATGCATTATACCTAAGGAGAGTCCTCATAAACCATCAAAACCTGTGTATGTGTGTGTGTGTGGTTTTTATATAATACCATTGACTGTCTGTGGTGTGTGTGCGTGTGCTGTGTAGTGAAGTTAAGGGGTCGGAGACTCTGTCTGTCCCTCTAATGGGCTCTTTCATTGCTTTCCATTCAGCGGTGCGGTGTGTGTGAGGGATTATGGGGGACTGTAGTGGCTGCTTGTTAAAGCTAAAGAAAAGGGTCTGGGTGTGTCGATTGGATTAACTTGTTTGGGCTTATTAAGAGGGGAGACGCACAGGCCTTTTAAAAGCACTGCATGGGGCTTCTGTCTCTCTCACACACACAGACATTCACTCACACCGAACTGGCAGGTCACCATTCAATTAGGAACAGAAGCCCCCCTTCTTCTCCATCCCCTCGCAGACAAACGCAAAAGCTCTTTCCTCTCTGGCTCCTGTACATCAATATACAGATTCCCTACAGACCCAGTCTATGTTGGTCATAATGGAGCATTTCATAGATGGGAAATCTGCCATTACCCATCATGCTTTTAGACATAGGAGTATTTTTAAAAGACCAATAAAAGCAGAATTGAGTAAATCACAATGTTAAATAATTTTTTTTTTTTTTTAATTAAATCCGTTTTATAAATTAACACATAACTGAGTGTATCTTTGTAGTATATTTTATATAAAGTGTATATATGTCATATAAGTTTGTGTTATATGAAGAGAGTCTTTTTTTCTCTCTCTTGAGAATTTGGAATATTTCAATTTGGAAATATTGGAAAAATCGGACATTGCAATTGTTTAGCTTTGCTGCGATTTATATATTGCAATACGAATATACAGTAGTTAGCTCTATTTGGAAAGATTTCATCAATTTAGATCGGCTGGGATGATCATGCCTTTTTCTACGCAGTGCAATTGCATAAATTATAACAGATTACTAGCAGAAATACATAAATAAACAGTCCTTTATAGTTTTCTGGGGAGTCTAACAGTATTCAAGTACAGAGATGTAACAATCAAATGTATAAATAACATGGTCATCATTGTCTGAAGTAAAAAGAAATTAATAATATCTTTCTTTTAATCTTTAAATCTAATCCTGCGATGTGACTAATGCAGATACACACATTGTGATACTGATGCTCAAACAATATATTGTTAAGCCCTACTTTATATATTATATTTATATTATATTTATTTTTATATATTTTTTATGTTTATTTGGAGGAAAAATGGCTAAAATTGGATAGCAATTTTTTTCTGATTATTATTATTATTGTTGTTGTTGCTGTTATTATTATTGATGTTGTTGCTGTTATTCAGTGAAGCAATTAGTGTATGTTTCATCCAATCATGGATATTAAAATCTACATTTATTAATTTTTTTATATATATATTATCCACTGAAATGTAATTCAATGTAGCAGTAGTGCATATACCAACCAATCTTGTCAGGCATATTTAAAACAACAATCATTTGATGACATTAAAACACAGGATCACGGTACAGTTCCAAAATGAATATTCATTTTAAATCTATTCCTTTGCCATTTTTTTAGCAAACCAGTAAGTTGTGTCTGTTTGTCAGCAAGATGTTTAAACAGTTTTAATTAAAGTTTAGTCTGATCACTTTTTAAAAGATACTTTATATTTATTTTAATAAGTACAAGTCCGAATTAGCATATTGTTAGCACATTTACATAAACCTGTTATATAAATCTGTTTCACGATGGAACATTATTAACACAAATATTGAGACATTATATTTTAAACAAATCGTCACCTTGGAATTAGAAGGTTCTATCTGCGCTCTGAATGATTTTGAGATATTGAGCTTCAAAGTTTTTGCATTCTATAGCAAACAGTACATGTGTAACATTTGTTTTGTAACTTTAATTTGCTGCAGACACCAATATGAGATGTGGATCTCTCGTTTACCATTAATGCCTTTTAAAAACTTTTATGTTACTGTGACCCTCATTCCCCTTCCCACCTTTTTACATCAATATACACACAGGCCTGAAGTCTAAATTCCCTACAGAGTCTATATTGGTCATAATGGCGGATTTTATAGACAGGAAATCAACTTTTACCCATAATGCTTTTGGTCTTAGGTTCTTTTATCTTCACTAACACCTCCTTTCATTCTCACCTTCCCCTCACTTTCCAGCCTATCGATCTCTTGGTCTCTCCCACAGAAGTGCACTTCAGAGAATTCAGGGGGCTCAGGCCAGCGTGAGGTTAATTCACCCGCCTGAGATCTCGGCATGCATCAGACAAACTAAGTGCGTGTCTACCTGAAACTGTATATTGTTACACATTCAAAAGCACTTTCATTACGGAAACTGATTTATGCACAGACTACTTTGGCTTAAGCTACATGTCTC
>CAIGQQ010006766.1:2075838-2096221 GCA_903798035.1 Danio albolineatus | reverse complement strand
TTGTTTATTTATTTCATTTTCACCCTTCTGTGGTTCTAAACATGAATATTTTTTTTTCTTTTCAACACAAAACAAGATATTCTAAAGAATGTCGGAAAACCAGCAGCTATTGACATCAATAATAGGAACAAAAAAATAAGTAAAATTACTATGGAAGTCAATGACTTCTGCTTAACATTTTCAACATATTTATTTTTTTGTTTAGCAGAAGAAAGAAATTAAAACTGGTTTGGAACAAATGAAGGATACGTAAATGATGAAAGAATTGACATTTTTGAGTGAACTGTCCCTTTAAGGGTTTGAGCTCAAAGCTTAAACCTTATTTTTGTGATCTCTATGGTTGAAATGAAATGTTTACTCCTCTTTAGTAACTCAAATAATTAAATTGGTGATTTTAGTTTTTAGGCACAATAGTGTTCAGTTTTAATATACATTACATTACATTACATTACATTACATTACATTATATTATATTATAAATTCTGGCCTGTTTTATTCACCAGAATAAGTTTTAATAATTGTTGCACTGAATCCTTCTCTGTGTTAGTATTGTTGGTCTGACCTTGAAGGCTCTGAACACATTTTGTTTTTACCAAGCGACATAACTTCAGGAGGGACATCTTTAAAAGTTGCTGTGGCTAGAATATGAAAATCATGTGCTAAATGGCAACAAAATAAGCCCATGTCGTCTTGTTTTCTTACGTGCAGTTTCTTGGTGATTCACAAGAAGTGAAGTTGTTGTTTGCAGGTAAATGGAAGCAAGAAACCAGTCATCTGTTCTCCTAATTTTGAAGACACTGAAGTGCATGTGAGGTTTATTTTCACTGACAGCTCATAAAGACTCTAATTTTATAAAATGACACCTAACATGAATACATAAAATGGCATTAACATCCAACATTTGCTGTCGATCATGCTGAGCTGATCCTTCTTTTGACTGAAAGGAGCCAATGATGAGCATTGCGTCTCCAATAGTGGGTGAGATTTTCTTGGTCTTGCTGCTGATTTATTTCTATACATTGATAAGCACATGTTAGCAGACATAGCTACACAAAGTGCATGCACGCTTGCTATAAATAAATATTGACAGGCCGACAGACAGACCTGAGTCGCTTGTCGATCTGGCTCTCATTCTCCGCTCTGTTCCTCATCATCCGCTTGCATTCACATGCAGATTTTTGGAAACAGAGTCTCAGGAAGGGCTAATCCATTTCCCTGCTGTGACAGAAAGCCATTGAGGAGCCCGAGAGAGAGAGATGTTTACCGATGAGCTGCGATCTTTAAATAACACAGATTTCACATGTCAATAAAACGCAGCGATTCAGCACACTCTTGAATCGCATGTTTTCTGTTGTTGCTCGCAGTTTGAGGATTTGTTCCCTCTGAAAGCCTGACTGACAAGATGGGTGGTAAAGGGTTTTTAGGCATTCTTACTGAGCTTCAAGATGTTTCTGCTTCAGTTTAATCACGCCGGCACCTAAAAAGCTGTAATTTACGCTGTTGCCCTCTGGCACTGCTCGATTTAGCCGAGTAGATCTTTTGTTAATGCTGGAACAATATAGCTTTAAATTATAGCCCTGGTTGTACCCCTAACCCTAACCAATTAGAGGGATAGTAGGTTAAGAAGCCCCTAAACCTAGGCATAAGCCTAATCCTGAAAACCTGATTGGCTGATAGGAATGCTGTTCCAGATCAACAGGGATATTGATCAGGAACACGTCCTTCCTACTTAGGCAAACCGTGTTAAGAGCTTTACGGGGGTTATTAGGTGTTACATTTCTTTTCTTTTTGCTGGTCTTTTATGTTCAGTTTGTCACTGTTGTTGTTTAGCTGTAGTTTTTTCCAATTACTGTTGGCTTTAGTTTCTTAGTGCCAAAGTTAATGTGGAAAAATTAAAGTTTGTGTCCAATTTTTTTTTTTTTTTAATTCAGTTATTTTGGGAGCAGTCAAATCACTTTTAGTGTTTAGCTTTGTGTTGTTCACCTAGCTGTAACAGTTACTTTTTCTGTTTTTATTTTAATATAGTCGATTGACTTTTGTTTTATTTATACTTGATAAATAAATACAATTCTTTATATATTTAATTTATTAACATTTGCATAGTTGTTTAGCTATTTTATGATTTTACATACACATATATATTTTTTCTATTTGTGAAACTTTTAATTTGAAATAATTAAATACCTTTTCTACTTTTATTTTGATGTAGTTATTTGATAACAGCTTGCAATATTGTCAATGTAATACTCTGCATTTTATTTATACTTTAAATAGATGTATACTTTATTTATTCTTTATTTTATTAATACTTGCATAATTATTTAGCTATGCTATTTTATTTATATATATTTTTTTATTTGTAATACATTTGTAAAATGTATTAAGAATTATTATATATTAATTTAAATGTTATTATATAATAAACTGACCCATGCTCTGGTTTCCCCCACAAGTCCAAAGACATGTGGTATAGGTAAATTTGTTAGGCTAAATGGTCCGTAGTGTTTGTGTGTGAATGAGTGTGTAAGGATGTTTCCCAGTAATGGGTTGAAGCTGGAAGGGCATCCGCTGTGTAAAACAAATGCTGGATAAGCTGGCAGTTCATTCCACTGTGGCGACCCCAGATTAATAAAGCAAATAAGCTGAAAAGAAAATGAATGAATGAAACTCGACCCATAATATTCCATTTAATAGAAATTTTGGAGTTTTCCTAACAAGAAGTTTCTAACAACTGACAGTTTGTCAGTTGAAAACATATTGTCAATGATTGCACATATTGCTGAAATCAAAATCTGAGACTATGGTTTGGTGTGGAGTTGAAGGCTCTTCACCTAAAGTCACTCCAGCAGGACTGTTCCTGTCTTTGAGTCTGAGTGTTGGCTAGTGGGCGTCAGTGCTGCCTGAAACGCAGTCAGATGGTCCTATTACGCATTCTCCAACAGAGCTGCTGTTTCCTGTGTCGACTGTCTGGCAGAGCGCCGCCTTTTCTCCTCTTCCTCTGGAGCGAAAGAGCTGAAGATGGAGGGAGGCAGAGCAGGAATGCAGCCAGAGATTTATGGCCCGGGGGGAGATTGATTACGCCCGTCACTGGCCCTGATGTGCGCTTGGCATTTGCCCCCCACCCAACTCATCAGCATGTTACAAGTACACCCACACACAATATGGGCATTTACACTCCAAACAGAAACTCCTGGAAACCGCCTCGAGATCTTTTTGGACAAAACACCATCTCAGTCATCATCTGAACTACAGATGGACTCCGTTTGTCTCTCTTGACGTCCTCATCATTTAAAGGGGGCATATGAAGAAAGACTTGTTTCCCATGTTAAAGTTCTATAGCAGGAGCATCTACCAAGCCAGAAAAGGTGAAAAAGGACAATCCAGTAAATTTTTGGGGGAAAAGATTCTTGCATATCACCCCCTAGTGACTTCACTGCGGGGTCTTAATAAATATTAGCACAACTAAATCTTTGTTGGATGTACAAACAAACATGAGCCTCTTTAGACTTTGTAGGCATTTGATTCGCTGATGACTTTGTGGTTGATTTTCAACATTTATTCAGAACACTGGCAAAAAGTTTAATAATTGGGCAGAATTTATTTTATGCTGGACTTCTTCAACAACAGGGACAGTTCAGAGAATTGTATAAAGCATATTATAGCATAAAGTTTAGGCCAGCACATCAGAACAGAGAAGTATCGTGCCATTTAATGAGGTTGATCTTCACAACAACTACATAAATGTGTCCGCTAACTGCTCAGAATCATCCCGGTGCAGTCTAGAATTTGTAACTTCTTCCTCTTTATCATCTGACTTGGGTTTGATCTTGTAAAGCAGGGATGTCAAACCCTGCACAGTTTAGTTCCAACCCTGCTTCAACACACTTACTGGTAGGTTTTTTAAACAACCCTGAAGGACTCAATTAGTTTAATCAGGTGTGTTTAATTAGGGTTGGAACTAAACTGTGCAGGGCTGCGGCCCTCCAGGAATTGAGTTTGACATCCCTGTTGTAAAGCATTGGTCCCCAACCTTTTCATCATCGTGGACCAATCAACGCTTGACAATTTTTCTCAGAGAATGACAAGATGTCAACGATGCTGCAACTTTGATACTAGTTTTATTAACAGAGAAAATTAAAGAGTACTGCAGTGTTTGAGTGTTCTGTGTTTGTCTGAGATAATAAGTCTACCGAAATCTTATATTTCATACAAAGCTGGAATGAAGCTGATTGGTCAGTTCTTGTCACGTGACTCACGGTGTGCTCTGCATTCTGAAAGGCACGAGATATGTGTGTGCAAGCCGTGCACCTCCGCTTGAAATAACAAACTTGCACGTGGGAAAACACGACATATGTGAAAAAAGCCGCTGTCGTTTGCAATCCCTGATTTGTTGACGAATGGGTTGCAAATCCATTCCTTGGCAGTTCGTGGGTCATTCACTGGGCCTTTCCCCTTCGCAAGGAAACTTTCCAAAGATGTCTGTTTCTTAATCATTTTGCTAGCTTGTGGGTTAAATTTAATCGAGGGAGTAAGGACATTTTTTAAATAAAAAAAAGATTTTTCAAAATAAAAGATTGTTCAGACTCTATTTAATACTCTATTTACTCTAATTAATGATTTCTTGTGGAGCCCAGTACCAGTACCGGTCTGCGGCTTGGTGATTGGGGATGTCTGATGTAAAGCTTTAACCAGCTGTTGGTCATTTCTGAAAGTTTGGATTCATGAAATGAATTTGCTTTATGATTTCTGGAGTGTCAGAATAGCATGTAAAAGCTCCGCCCTCTTTGGGAAAGCGGCAGCTCATTTGCATTTAAAGTGACACACAAAAACTGTTTTCGCTTGCATCCAATTACTGTATGTGCTAATTTCACAAGCTATAACAAAGTCCCTTTAAAGCAAGTCATTTCACTCGACGGCCATCTTTGTAGGCCTCTCAGGCAGTGTGCTCGGGCATTCTGTTTAAATGGGGAAACATCAAATTCTCCAAAATTGCTTGCCAAGCTTACGATTAAATTTCAAATGAGCAATCACCAATAAAATTAATCAACAGCTGTCTCTTTAGTTTCATTTCTAAACATTCAAATCCCACAAAATCTGGAGAAACTGTTAAAAACACACATCTGGTGCCCCGCAGAATCATCAGTTTATATTGATCAGTGATTGGCTCCTGTACTAGAAGGCGGGGCTTCATTCGCCATATTGACTGTTACACCTTTCCCAATTCAAAACTATTTGAGTGACATGTCGTGTGTATTCGATATACTCTGTGGCTGTATTAATAAGGAATCTGTGGGGTTATTTTAAACCAAAACTTCACGGGCACATTCTGGGGACATTGGAGGTTTATTTGATGACATCTGAAAAAAGACGTAAAATTTTTCCTTTAACGAAAACACAGCTAGGCAGTTTTGGAGCAGGTCAGCGCAGGGTTTTGTTCTGGGTGTTTTATTCCTGTGGTGATGGAGGAAGTGATGGGCTGCTGATGGATGGGTGTCGAGGGATGGCCAGAAAAGGGCTGGGGCTGCTGGATTTCTGTGTGATGCAGCAGGTGTGTGTTTGCAATTCAGCCCACAGAGTCGCGAGGCAGCTGGAGCAGTGTTAAACCTCTGCCTCACATACTTCTGTCTGTTTGTGTGTGTGTGTGTGTGTGTGTGTGTGTGTGTGTGTGTGTGTCTTCCTTCTGTGCTGCACAGGTGTGAGTCAAAAAACTGAATTAGAAATACATCTATAAATTTTGAAGCCATGGCTTAGTGATTAGCGATTTGGCTCTGTCGCACACGTTTGAATCTGACTCGCAACATTTAATTTTGTAGTTTTAGTGTTTTTAGTTATCATTGATACTTTTTCATTTAATTTCTAAAAAAAGTATTATTTTATTTATGCTTATTAATACTTCTTTATTTTGTGCATTTTCATTGATACTTTTAACTGTTTAAACATTTTGTATTTATGCTTAAAATTGTATATAGGGTATATGCGGAAGGACTTTTAATTTTTTCAGTAGCCTGGGTCAAGCGCTTCCATTGAGCCGTATGCTGGTCTGTTTTCTTTAAAAATCAACGATCTTCACTGCCTGATTGATATACAATATAAAGTGGGTCTCCCGAATGTACAAGAAGTACTGCATTAAATTATATTTTTTTCCATGCCGTGTCTTTAAAATATGAACATTTATTTTACCCTAATATTTTCAATGGAGTTTCAGCACTTGCCTTCTGATCCTGACACGGGGTGCGTGTAAACGACTTTTCATCTCGTTTTACACTTGAACAACTAAATGAACGCTGAAGTCTATTTAAATGGTTATATTTCAATTCCATTACAACATTGATGCAGTAAAAGGAACCGTATAAAATTTAAAAAGTTCACTGGAAGTTTATCAGTATGGGAAGAAACACCAGCTGTGCATATACTCTATTGTTCTATAAATGTTTGAAATATTTATTGTTATATTTTATTTTTATATTACACCTTTTTTTAATGTTTGCTAATAATTTTGTAATGTCTATTATGTTATACAATAAATTTTTCTGTTCTTTTAAATTGGAGTTATTTATTTATAATTAATTCCTTTTTATTTTAAAATACTTTAGTATTATTTTCATTAATACAATATATATAGAGAGATTTTTTAAATATTTATTTATTCAAAAATATTCATGTTGAAATATTCAATATAATATATTCATATTTTTACTTTTATAAAAAAAATCTGAATCTAAATATTTAGAGTTTTGTTAACACTTTAGTATGTAACTTTTTTTGTTTCTTATAATATATACAATATAAATGTTTCAACTTGTATTTCTGTCCTCTAGTATCCAAGTGACTTTATAATAGTCTTTTATGTGTCAATCCTTAAAGTTTTGGGGAAAAAAAGGTCACTTCACTAACAATCTGCTTTTTTTGCTTTTGTCAGGTAGGCCTCAGCAAAGCAGTGTCTGTAGAACTGTACCTGCGTGTGCGCAGTCATGCTGGCCTGTCTGCAGAGGAGGCAGAATCCTGCACCCCAGCACAACCTGGCCGTCTGCAGCAGCAGCAGCAGCAAGAGTCTTGAGCCAACGCAACACATCAACCGCAAATGTGAGCACTGCCATCAGACTCCTATTTACATTACATTTACATGAATTTGGTCATAAATGGCAAATACAAATGCTTGACAGCAAACTGGTTTGTCTTGCTGATTGCTGGCACAGTATATTAGATTTACTTCCTTCCGATGAGGCTGTACGCTCCGATTGAATAATTAAATGTGACTGTGTAGTTAGGCACTGACCACAGTGAGGATGAGTTAAATGAACTTTGACGATAGGCTTTTCTTTCACACTGTTCTATTAATGGAGATTTTTTTCATGTCAGCGTGATGAAGCACATTCATGACCCCTGAAATGTTCACATCACGTTCATTTCATGCCCCAAGAAGCTTCACTCCGCTCGCAGTGGCATTGTTTAGACATGAATAGTTAACATCTTGTTTTTTGCAGCCTTGATTCGAGTGCTACTGGCTTTTGTCCTTGTGTTGCTTTTCTGTTTTCTCTACTTTACTGTATTATTTGCCATTTACTGTAGTGATTTTTGTTTCCAATTATCCCCAGATGTGATGATCTCATACAATTGAGGCCTTGACACGAACAACCATATAAGTCCATATTTTCATATTTTGAGTAATACGATTTTTTTTTCATTTGGATTGGGCACATTACTTTATATATTTTTATTTTACTTGAAGATAGACAGCAAAAGCTTCTCAATTCTAAGGAGATTTTCAGTGTCAGTATTAAAAATCAAAAGTTATTGTGATTTCTATTTCTCAAATGTGGAAGAACAGTATTTGTCCAGTTAGTGTGGAATAACAGTATAAAACTCCAATTCATCATATCACTTTAAACCACTAAAGATCTGATTCCCTTATCTTAGTTTTAATACAGTAACAGAAACTTCAGGTTAATATTAAGCATTTCTTTCAAGATTATTATTATTATTAGTAGTAGTAGTAGTAGTAGTAGTAGTAGTAGTAGTAGTAGTTGTTGTAGAAGTAGTAGTATTTAAAAAACGAAAATACAGTATAAACAATGTACAATACATAGACCTTCTTACAGTATTCAATTATTAACAATAAACAGTAAATAAGTACAACAATAAATACATACAATGCACATATGCATCATAGCTAAATATTGTCGTTTGATTAGAAAAGCTGGTGCAGCGCGCCTGTGTATATACTACTTCAAACTGTTCTCACACTCTGCCATCCTACAATATAAATAAATATATTAATAAATAAACTCTGCTTGCCATAGTTTGGACGAGACTATGCAGCAATATGCATTGATACAGCTTTAATATATATGTTATGTGGTTTATTTTGATAGGTTTATTGTTTTTCTGGTGTTTAGCGCTCCTCAGCATGTTCAGAGCGAGAGAGAGATCACATCACGTATACGGTTCTTCCACTCATGGATTTTCCCATGGTTTTTGTTCTCCTCTTTAATTTAAATGTGTTTTCCCAGCATCCCTTAAGGCCTTCCTTACTCTGTCCTTCCATTTGTTCATGTCAGCTCTCTTTTTTTGCGGAAAATTTGCCTTTTAATGTACAAATCGGACACGAGAGCACGACATTAGTGGACATAAGCGTTTTTTTTCCGTGTGACGCTATTTTAATGTTTAAAATGTTGGTCTCGCGGAAATATCCCCAAACTTTATACAATCTTCACACATACAATTAATGTCACAATTTGTTTTTTTCTTTTTTTTTTTTTTTTTTGGACTTATACGGTTATTTGTCGCACACACTCAATTGTTCTCAATTTGATAACAGTTAATTGCTTTTTGAGTATTTTTTTTAGTCATTAGAAAGCTAACAACAAAAACTATTATTACATTTCCTAAATAAAAAATGTAAACATTAAATTTTATACATGATGCTTAAATTTTGACAACCCCAAAAGTACTTTTTGGGTCCAAATATGGGCTTTTTCCTGATTTTCGATCTAAAATAATCAAATAATCACACAACGTTTACATATGAACATGAAAGAAATCAGCGGACAACGATACAGACAGCTGCAGCTTTCGTTTCAGCTCTAATAGCTGCATCCTATTAGACCATGCCAAACACTGTAGTTTTTAGTTTAGTAGGACTGAAATAGAACGTTGTGCCTCAAACCAATGTACAATTTTAAATGGCAAAGTTAAAATCCTGCTTGGCAAGTGTTGTCATTTACGATCTGCTAGAATTCCTTTTCTGGAAGTGATCAAATGTGGTCAAGCAGAAAATGTTTTAGACCCTGTTCACTCCAGTATTTATCTTACAGGGACAGTTCACCTAAGATGACAATTTTTGTCTTCAATTACTCACCCTTCACTTGTTTAAAATCTATTTGAGTTTCTTCTGTCAAACACGAAAGAAGATATTTTGAAGAATGCTCGTTCCCATTGACTTCCATTGTGCTATTTTTTCCTACTAAGGAAGTTGATGGTTCCCTGCAACCAGCATTCAGAAGAAAGTAGCTCCAGAAAGGTTTAAAACCATATGAGGGAGAGTACTGTAATTTTAATTTCTTGGTGAACTAATACCCGATATAAACAGACCCTCAAGTGTTAGCTTGAAAACTGCACTAATTAGCTAATCAACCTACTTTACTCCATTACTCTGCTCAATCCCTGCCTGCCTTTATGCTTCTCTTTGAGAAACGTCTGGGCCTTGTGACAGTTCAACGACCACTGCAACTGATAACACAACAATATTTTACTGCCACGACTTCAAGGCTTGTAGCTCAACCCTGGCCTTCAGATTGGCTAAACATTTGCAGTGGTGGATGTCCTTACAGACCCACGAATATGCAAATATACAGTACAAACGCTGAAACAAATCTGCTCATTTTCCATAAGTCGGTTGCACACACATGCACCAGTAACCCATGTAGAACAGGTCCTCTGGTCGCCACACTGCATATTTGTGTATATTTTCATGTGTTTGTTCAGGGCTTGTAGGATTTTTACAGCCCAGCAAATCTCATTCTGGCAGGCTCCAAGATTAAAGAAAGTAAAGCACAGCCTACTGTTTTTCCTACCAAAGATCCAGGGGCTCTGCTTAAAGCTTCAGATTAGACTTAAACTGAGCGCGCTCTTCCTGTAATGAGAAGGAGAGAAGAAAGGAAATGGTAAAGAGGGGAAGAGGGGGTCGTCCTTCTTCTTCTAGAACGTTCCATATGCCCTCAGTTGTGTGGGTTTTTTTTTACACTTTGTTTTTTTTTTTGGCATGGATGTATTGCACATGCACAAGCTGATTACTGTGAGGACAGACAGACAAACTGAGGAACATGCACCTTCTAACCACTATCCCTTAGGTTCAGCTCTAAGCTCAGAGCAGCTTAAAGGTAATAGGATGGCATCGTCCTCCTGCTGCTCGCTGATCAACTTGGCATTGTTCTGCTTTCTCCTTGACAAGCTTGACCAGAGAGAACAACTATATTTCAGAGAAGGTTGAATAAATAGCTTCACTTGTGGAATAAAAGTGGATGGATGGATGGATAGATGGATTGATGATGGATGGAATGGAGTAAATGCATAGATGAACGGATAGATGGACAAAGGAGTGAATGAGCATATGGATGGATTCATGGGTTGATGGATAAATGGATGGATGAATTGGTGGATGGAAAGGAGTTCATGCAGGGATGAAGGAGACGGATGGATAGAACGAAGGAGTAAATGTGTGGATGAAGCAGATGCGTGAAATAAATGATCAAATGGATGGATGTAGGAAAGAATGAGTAGATGGACTTATGGATGGATGGATGGATGGATGGATGGATGGATGGATGGATGGAATGGAGTTCATGCAAGGACAGAGCAGATGGATGAATAAATGAATATATATATGGTGGAAAGAAGCAAATGAATGGGTAAAGTAAAGAATGAGTATATGAGTGTATTGGATGAATTAGATGGATGAACAGAATAAAGAAATAAATGCATGGATGGAGTAGAGGAATGCAAGGATGGAATGAAGGAGTAAATGCATGGATTGAGCAGATGGGTGAATAAATGATCAATTGGATGGATGAAGGGAAGAATGAGCGGATGGATGGATGAAATGGGGTTCATGCAGGGTGTAAATGCATGGATGGAGCAGATGGGTGAATAAATTAACAAATTAATGGATGAAGGAAAGAACAAGCTCATGGATGGATTCATGGATGGATGGACAGAATAAAGGAGTAAATGCATGAATGGAGCAGATAAATGGAATGATAGAACAAAGGTGCAAATGCATGGATGGAGCAGATGGGTAAATAAATTAGCAAATGAATGGATGAAGGAAAGAATGAGATGAATGGATGGAATGGAGTTCATGGAGGAATGGAGCAGATTGATTAATAAACGATCATACTGTATATTTGGTGGAAAGAAGCAAATGAATGGATGAAGGAAAGAATGAGCTCATGGATGGATTCAAGGATGGATGGACAGAATGAAGGAGTAAATGCATAAATGGAGCAGACGAATGAAATGATAGAACAAAGGAGTAAATGGATGGAGCATATGGGTGAATAACAAATGAATGGATGAAGGAAAGAATGAGATGAATGGATTGATTGGAGTTCATGGAGGAATGGAGCAGATTGATAAATAAACGATCATATATTTGGTGGAAACAAGCAAATGAATGGATGAAGGAAAGAATGAGCTTATGGAAGGATTCACGGATGGATGGACAGAATGAAGAAGTAAATGCATTGATGGAGCAGACCAATGGAATGATAAAACGAAGGAGGTAATGGATGGAGCACATGGGTGAATAAAATAACAAATGAATGGATAAAGGAAAGAATGAGCGGATGGATGGAATGGAGTTCATGGAGGAATGGAGCAGATTGATGAATAAATTATCATATATTTGGTGGAATTAAACAAATGAATGGATGAAGGAAAGAATGAGCTCATGGATGGATTCACGGATGAGTGGACAAAATGAAGGAGTAAATGCATGAATGAAGCAGACGAATGAAATGATACAACAAAGGAGTAAATGGATGGAGCAGATGGGTGAATAAAATTAATGAATGGATGAAGGAAAGAATGAGCAGATGGGCGGATGGATGGAATGGAGTTCATGCAGGGATGGAGCAGATGGATGAATAAATGATCTTATATTTGGTGGAAAGAAGCAAATGAATGGATGAAGGAAAGAATGAGCTCATGGATGGATTCATGGATGGATGGACAGAATGAAGGAGTAAATGCATGGATGGAGCAGATGAATGAATAACTGTTCAGATGAAGCAGATGTTAAGTAGATGAATGGATGAAGGAAAGAATGTGGATATGGATGGGTTCATGGATGGATCGTCGTGAGGGAGTTTATGCACTGGAGCTGATAGATGAATAAATGATTGGATGGGTGAAGGGATGAAGGAAAGAATGAACATGAATGCATTCATGGGTGGATGAATGGATAAAGGAAGGGATGGTTGTATAAATGAAACAATGAAGCAGCAAAAATGGTTTGTTGCAAATGAGAATGGACAGATAAACATGAATGGATGAGCAACTGGAGGAAGAGTAAATGGATAAATTGCAATATCAGTTGAATGAACAGTACAAATAGTAGAGGAATAAATGATGGGTGGTTGGACAGATAACTGAATGTATGAGTAAACTGAAAAAATGGGATGAGCGGTTGAATGAATACAAAGTTTTGAAGATCAACCGTTTTACATGGAAGAGTAAAGCTGAGAATGAGAGTGAAAAGGGAAGGGAGATGGAGACCGCCGTGCTTGATTTAAATTGATTCCTTCCCTCCAATTTCAGTAGGATTTAGCTGCTTCCTTTCTGGACTTGGTATTGAGAAGAAGTCAGTGGGGGTCTGAGGCTGAAATCAATAGGAAAAGAACAGTTTCTTTCTCTCTGTCTCACACACACAGTCACCCTTCCTGGCATCCGTTTGCTTTTGATTGAGAGATCGCTGCAGTAGAGCACAGGCTCATAACAATAAGTAAAAGTCCTCTGTGTGTGTCATTGATTGGAGTATCTGTGTCTGCTCTGCTCTGTGGTTTCACTATATATGGATGCACCACTCCGTCTGGTCTGGGACTGTAGACATGTGTCAGGTAGGGCTGTGCAATATGATGATGTACAGTACACTCACCGGCCACTTCATTTGGTACATCTTACTAGTACCAGGTTGGACCCACTTTTGCCACCTTATGCCTTAATCCTTTGTGGCATATATTCAACAAGGTACTGGAAATATTCCTCAGAAATTTTGGTCCATATTGACATGATAGCATCAAGCAGTTGCTGCAGATTTGTCTGCTGCACATCCATGATGTGAATCTCCCTTTTCACCAAATTCTAAAGGTGCTCTATTGGATTGAGATCTGGTGACTGAGGAGGCCATTTGAGTACAGTGAACTCATTGTCATGTTCAAGAAACCAGTCTGAGATGATTTGACATGTCTCATTATCCAGCTGGAAGTAGCCATAAGGAGATAGGTACACTGCGGTCATAAAAGAATGGACATGGTCAGCAACAGTACTCGGGTAGGCTGTGGCGTTGACACAATGATCAATTGGTACCAATGGCCCCAAAGTGTGCCAAGAAAATATCCCCCACACAATTACACCACCACCTCCAGCCTGAACCAGTGATATAAGGCAGGATGGTTCCATGCTTTCATGTTGTTGATGCCAAATTCTGACCCTACTGTTCGAATGTCGCAGTAGAATTCAAGACTCATCAGACCAGGCAAGATTTTTTAAATCTTCTATAGTCCAATTTTAGTTAGCCTGTGCGAATTGTAGCCTCAGTTTCCTTTTCTTAGCTGACAGGAGTGTTACCCGGTGTGGTCTTCTGCTGCTGTAGCCCATCAGTCTCAAAGTTCAATATGTTGTGCTTTTTCGGACCATTCTCTGTAAACCCTAGAGCTGGTTGTGTGTGAAAATCCCACATGATGATGCTCGGTTTGAACTGCAGCAAATCATCTTGACCATGTCTACTTGCTGCCATGTGATTGGCTGATTAGAAATTTGCGTTAATTAGCAGTTGGACAGATATATTTAACAAAGTGGCTGGTGAGTGTAGTATATCGGATGGGCAAAAAAAAAAAAGTCTATCATTTCATATCATGCTCTATCATTTATTTATTTATTGGTGCCACAAAATACATTGTTTACAGTAATATCTTATAATACTTATATAATTTATTTGTTCAGAATTTATATGAGCACAATAAGATTACAAGCAGACAGAAACCTGAATAACAGCATTGTGAGAAAATGGCTTGAAACATTTCAACTCTGTATCTTTACACTTTGCATTATATTTAGCCATGTTTTGTTTTTTTTTTGTTACACATGCAGGATATATATCTTTAATATCTCCACGTTTTCAGTCAACGTTTGCCCTAAAATACTAAGTAAAGTAAGAAATGTGATTGGATATGAATGAGAACACTTCTGAGTATATACCTAAAAATGTCAAAAAGAAATTGTCCTTTACATGTTGTATATATAATTATATCATGATATGAGAATTTATGGGATATCTCCCAGCCCTAGTGTCAGGATTTGGAAAAAGAGAGAGGAACATCTGAAAGCCAGCATGTATAGAGATGATTGAGGTGGACGGGTACCTGCTTTGCCGCCCTTCTCTGATCCAGCATAAGGAAAGAAAAAGAATTTGGAAAGGGAATTTAAATAACTATAAAGTAAAAAGCCCCCCTCTGCATGCAGATGCCGAGCGCTTGCACAGTTCATTGATGCGACTCCCATTAAAAATGCCTCGTACCCTCAATAAAAAAAGGACTTAACTGGATCCAGCATCAGCTGCGAGCGCTCAGATCGGCCCGCCAGACAATCAATTTCCCCAGAGTGCATGGAGCTTAGCGGGCGCGAGAGAGAGAGGTGGGAGATAGGAAAGGAGGTTGTTTTCATTATCACACCTCTTTCCCTGTCTGAGCTGAAAAAGCGGGAGAGAAAGCTGGGGGAAGTTGCAAAGTGGAGGTAGCGAGAAAGCGTGAGAGTGAGCGAGCGGCATGCTTTTTAAAAAGCCGTTGACCGCTTGCCCTTAAAAATATCGTATTAGATTAGCTTCAGTGAGGAGGCCTTTTGAGTTTTCCCCCTTCTAGCCAAGAAATGAAAAAGAAACGGCAGGCATTAGTTAAATTATAAATCACAGCCGCTCGCTTTCAGCATGCCTAAATTCTCGGAGTATGTGGCGGCACTCTCGCGCGTCAGGGCTTGTCATTCCTAATTAAATCTCCCTGTTTGGGTGACATTTGTAGCTTTCGTCCAGCCCCCCGCCAGTGTCTGTCTGCCAGTAGCTTAGATGGCGACATGAAAGTCTGAGCGGAGGGCAGATCCCCCTTCATCACTGAGCACCCTGGGGACTGGAGCACCGAGGCCGGACACATCACAGCCACTCCGACACTGACCTCTGCAATGCATTCTGGGTACTTTTCTGCTTCTTTCTTTCTTTCTTTCTTTCTTTCTTTCGATCAGTCTTTCTTTAGTTTCATCCTTTTTCTTTTCCTCCATTCTTTTTTTGTTCCTTTGTTTGTAGTTTTATCTGTTATTTTGCCCATTATCATTTAAATCATGAACTTGCATTTTATGCCCTCTTGCTTTCCTTCACGTCCTTAAATTCATTCTTGTTTGCTTTTATTTTATTAAAAATAAATCCAATTCCTTTGTTTTGATCTCCCATTTTCAAACTTTAGCTCACCTTCTTCACAAATGTCTAATCATTGCAATTTTCTCGTCAATTATTTTTTCATTCAGTCCCTCTGCTTTATTTCCATAGGATTATGAATACTAACTGCATGCGTATGCTTCGAATGATCTCTTCCCTGTGCTCACCTGTGTAAGGTGTTTGAGCAGTTTAGGTCCAACCACAACATTCTTCTCCCTCTGCCTTGAGCCACAGCAGGCTTTGGCAGCCAATCAGATCACATATGGCACCGTGACATCATTTGCAGGGTGACAACATCCAATCCGGTAGAGAGAGATTATCACCTCTGAAAGCCCGATGGGAAAGATTTGAAACCTATGAGAAACAGAATTCAGTATCATACTGACAAGAAGTCAGAATTGGACTGAGCATTCAGTTCTCTTGTCGTGGATTGGTCACAAGGGTCAAGGGTGGCAGAAAGTCTTTGGTTATCCTCCTGTGTACTTATCCTCCAGTCCAGCAGGGGTCACTAGATGGAAAACAAATCTCATTTAGACTTGTTGTGCTTAAACATACATACAAACACAACTAAAACCACAACTTTACCCTTAGTTTCAACTTTACTCTAGCATTTTATAGCTCAGCTGATTGACAGCTGCCCTCTGCACTTCCTCTCCTGCTTTTCTTGAGGCTATTTGTCTGCAGAGAATTCCATCCCTCAGTTTCTGAGGTGTGTTAGAAATGTTTATTTCATTTGGTGCCTATTAGAGTTTGCATTACCCACATTTCTCAATTAGCATTTATTTTAATAGCACTTACTGACCAGGTTGTGGCTTTTCACTGCTTTTTGTAGCTCGTCCTGCAGTTTTCTTTGCCTCTCAGGGTTTTCGATTGGCTGATTGCCCTGCCAGCAACCTGCAGACACGCCCAGAGGCTCATTTCCGGGCACTGCTGGGGACCCACCAGCCTTTCTACTCGTTCGTGCCCATCTTGGTGCTTTGGGTGCCATTGGCATAGAGGGCAGAGCAGGGTGGGGAAGAGGGCCTGTGATGCTAGCGGCTGTTGTCGAGGCTTTGGCAGACGCCAGCGAGATGCCCTTTAAGCTGGCGCGTGGGCCTCCCAGGTGTATGTATAGGTTATAAGGGAGGAGGGAGGGCAGGAGCGGAGGAGGAAGAGGTGGAGGGGGTCCAAGGCTCCTAGAGCAGCTGAGGAAATGAGATCACACTCGGAGACTGACCTTCTGTTGGGGGCCAGGAGACGGGTTAGAAGATGCAGAACATGACCGCACACACTGTTTCTCTTCATGTTATATCTGTCTGATCTCTGTCAGACTGTCTTGTTTATCTGTCTTGACCTTTGTCTGTCTGTCTATACTAAATCTCTTTATCTGTCTGTGTATCTGTCTATCCTTCTCTCTGTCGTTCTGTATATCTGTAGTTCCTTTTTGTGCATTTATGTGTTGTTCTGTCAGCCAAATTCAAGTTTAAAATTGCTGTATTGGCAAGACTGTAAAAACCAATGCTACCAAAGCTTGAGATATGTTGAGTAGTATAGTAATGGTAAAAAGGATCAAAATAATACAATGGAAACAAGTGATCATAACAATTTAAACTCAAATAAACAGTGTAACAAATAAGAACATGAATATGTCATACCTTAGTGTTTACATTTAGTCATTTAGCAGACGCTTTTGACCAAAGTGACATACAATTGAGGAGGCATTCAGCGATCCAATAAGAAGAGGCAATATACACAAGAAGTGCTAATTATGCAAAGGAGTAATTTAGGCCTACAGGTGGTTTGTCAAGTCCACTCACCTTTGTGAAGCACACTTCAGAAATGCATTCATAAATCTTAAAAGTTTTTTATTTTATTAAATAGAGTGATTGTAAGAACGTGCCTGGTGCTTGTGTCTGTTATGGCCCGTTTCCACTGAGTGGTACGGTATGTATGGTATGGTTCAGTACATGTACGTTTCCACTGTCAAAAGTCACTAAAAAGCGAACTGTAGCATACCACTTTTTGGAAATGTTTTCCTAAGGGTACCTAGCACAACAAAAGGGCATCAAAAATAAAAAACTTTGGTACCCTTTTGTTGTGCTAGGTACCCTTTGGAACTTTTCAACTAGGCATGGTCTGGTATAAGTTTCTGACGGTATGATAACTTTGGATACAAATGTTACAGTATCACAGTATTGTAATTACCTCTCTAAAATATATATTTTTTAAATGTCTGGGTAAAAAAAATACAACTTTTTTCCCCGTTTGAACACAACATTATTTTATTTTGAGAATTTTTTATTTTTTTATTTTTGAGCAGTAAACATGTCAGGCTGAATAATTCAAATGAATCACTGACTTCTGCTGTCTTAATTAGTTTCAAAAACATTTTTGGATACCTTTTCTGCTGGAGATACTGTTGTCCTATTAAAATTAAAAAATATATATATATCTTACATATACTGTAGGAATGGTATAACAGAAATTTTTGGTGGTTTTAAAACCTTAACTGTTCCAAACCACGGTATACCTTAAAAATCGGTTATCATCCCATGTCTACTTTCAACAACCTAAAACATGAACAAACTGCTATGTTTTATTATTATCATTGCTTTTTGGATCATTATGAACTTAAGATTAACAAGATGTTAATGTTACATGTGCTGGTGAAGAATAAAGATGAGAGCTTTCATATCATTTATGAACACAAATAAGTGTATGTTTTAGGTATTTTAGTTTTTGTAATTGGTAACATTTCAGAGACTGTAAGGCTCTGCATGTTTTAATTTATATATATATATATATATATATATATACAGTAGATAATTGCAGACGGTACTATTTCGCAATTCGCATTCATTGATCTGCAACTATAATCAAATCATGTTCATAAAAAGGTTAGTTATTAACATTTATACACAAGTAAGCTCATGTATGTGTATAAGGCATCTGTTTTGCATATGATATGTGAAGGAGCTGCATAGCTTTACTTTAACATTTGCACGAGTGAGAATGCTGTTGACTACAACTTTCTGTCGTACACCATGCCCACCAAAACGGTACCATTCGTACCCTTTGGCAGAGGAGACACAAGCCTGATAAAGGTGACCTGTAACGTTCCCTACCGAACTGAATCATACCACTCAGTGGAAAATGAGGCATAAATTGTCAGAGAGATGAAAGAGTGTATATTCTACAGGTGGTTTGTCAAGCCCACTCACCTGTGAGGCACACTCAAACATAGATACTTTGTTCTTTGTGTAATATAAACATAGACAGTCTATGGTAGAGTGTATGGAAACATAAGGTCAGCCATAATACACATATTAAACTCGTAATGCTCGTATTATACATCTGTCAGTCTATCTCAATGTCTTTCTGTCTATTTGTCTGACTGTCTATCATTTTGTCTCTTTGTTGGTCTGTTTATATTTATCTTTGTCTATGTCTATTTGTTGGTTGTTTTATCTCTTTTGTCTTCCTGTCGTCTCATCTGTCTGTCTTTTCAGTCATTCTTTTAGACAATCCATGTTGGTTTGTCTGTCTATCCGTCTATCCGTCTCTGTCAGTCTGTCTATTCATCTCTCATGTACATTTCTCTTCTTCTTGAGTGTCTGTCCATCTGTCTTTTCTGTGCATTTTTTTCTCAGTCTGTCTATGTGTCTGTCTACCATTTTATATGCCATCTGTCTGTCTCTCTCTCTCTTTGTCTGTCTGTCTTGCTCGTTGAAAAACAGCCATGTAATGTGTTATGAAAGAGGAGATTAGTGAGGAAATACAGACAGATCCTATTCACATGGTTCGTGTGTGTGAGAGAGAAAGAAATAAAGGCAGACAGTACATGACGTGCTAAACTAACATTGTTGCTCCTTTGGGACCTTTAACATCAATTAGAATAGCCTGCCTGACACACTCGCTCTCCTCTGGGTAAAGAGTGTGTGTGCACTAACAGTCTCTCTTGCAAATTAGTATCAGAAGCATTAGTATGAAAGACCCGACGTGCTTGATTGGGTTTCTTGTTTCCTGTCCTTACACGTCTCTGTGGTCTAATATTCTCAGACACATTGTCAAAAGACAAACAAAGACATGTTTAGATATAAATAAACAAGTGTTGGAGATGAAAATAGATCTTGTTTGTATCTCGCGAACGTGTTCGCTTCAGTGATTTGGCTGTCTTGTGAATTTTTTACAAGGATGCTGACTTATGACTTAATGGTCAATGGCTTAATATGGTTTTCCCAACGCTTTTGTGTGTGCGAGTGTGCGTGTGTGGTGTTTAATATTCATTTTAAAGCAGAGGAGACCTTGTTTCCTAAATTAGAGAGCAGAAGGGTTGAGACTTGCTCCAGGCTAGCTGCAGGCAGCCCTCTTTTTCTATTTACCTGCAGACTCAAACTGTGAGATCTCCCTCAGCCTGTCAGGACACACACACACACACACACGCACACAAATATACTGTACATCCTCAGCTAGTTCTTTTCGTTATCTGCTTCTTTGAGATTTGAGAGTCTTTCTAATCTCAATCTAATTCTCAGATTTGTCTCTCTATAATACATAATACATTTGTGAGTGTGTTTTTAAAAAGTGTGTGTGCGTGTTAGAGCTGCACAATATATCATTTGAGCATCGATATCGCAATGTGTGCATCTGCAATAGTCATGTCACATGCAATGTTGAGTTGACTTTGCAGTGTTTTTACATTTACAT
>CAIGQQ010006766.1:2046084-2070838 GCA_903798035.1 Danio albolineatus | reverse complement strand
TCTGAATCAGTGAGTTGTTTACCAGAGACTCATTGTAAATGGATCATTTGAATCAGTGAGTTGTTTACCAAAGACTCACTCTGAATTTGTTTAAATCAGTTGTAAAAGAATTTAGTTTAGTAAAAGTAAAGGTTTTCTAAATGTAATATACGTTGATAAAGTACAGATATTCAAAAGCAGTCCAGTCAAATCAGTTGTTTTACAATCATGTGTGAACAAGCTCACCATTTAGACATAGTTTAGATCTGTATTTAGCATCATGTTTTTGTTCACAAAAAGATCTTAATACCAGCTCTAAATGTTGCATCATATTGTACCTCTCAGTTTCAATTCTAAGTAAAAAGAGTCACAATTTACCATAGTTACCATAGTTCAATAGGTATTGGCAAAATATGTGAGCATCTGAAATTTGCATCATTTGTTGTGCCCACTTACTTGTGCAGCCCGTTTAGCAATTAGTGTGAATTGTTAGCATTCCTATTTTTATCAGCATATGCAAATTCAGATGTCTCTCTCTCTCCAGGACTCCTGGTCTGGACAGACAGGTTCACAGTCCTGCTCTATTATTGTCATTAGTGAGTGTGTTTGAGAGGGGCAGAGATCTGAACCTGAGCCTGCGGTGCAGGAGGTCTGGGGGAGGACAGCCGCGTTCTTTCAGCTCTCCACTCAATTAGAGCCAGAGAGGCACACAGAGGCATGCTGGGTTAATTGTAGAGCTTCAAACAGCTGCCACATTCAGGCTTCCATTGTGCCGGCAACGGTTGTTACGGCGACTGGGGGCCTGGGTTAGTAATCGCTGAGTAATCAGTGTGAGAGAAGAGCAGATGACACGTCCATTAGCAACAGGCAGGTATTGTTTAGAATACAACCACACCAGAAGCCCCTCATGCCGCTCTCCCTCTCTCCACAGCCCACTTTTATGAAACCACTCTGCAGAGAGGGTGACAGAGAGAGAGAGGGGCATAAAACCCTGCTCGCTGTTCATGCAGGTTGTTGTATTTTGTGTGTTTAACCAGGTCACAACTGAATGGGATCCATCCTACATAGTATGGAATGTTTAGATTAGTGCGTTTTAGCGCACTCAAAGTTGATAGAATCTTTATTTACTATTTTCAGTGCTTCTACATGTTACCAGGAGCTCTTTCAGTAATTAAACATTCAATAAAAAAACATTGCAATGGCTTGATCACAGCGGCTTGACGTATTCAAAATACTTAAAGAGTTCACCCAAAACTTAAAATTCTCTCATCGTTCACTTGTTTAGTGATATCACGCGTTACACACAACTCTGTTGATTTCACACAGACTTTAAGGCTTTGCACAATTTAATGAGTTCATTGTTTATGAAGTTACTTCCAAATCAAGCAGCTTTCTGTTAATAAATGTGGCACGTTTACATGTGAGAAAAAAAATCTGACTTGAAAATCTTTCTTTTATGTGCTCTTTTATATTCTAAAACCCTTCTTCACCAGAAGAAAATTCAAAATTGTTGGACATAATGTTCATATTATGGCAGTTTCCAAATAAATGGCGCATCATTTGTTGAAATTCAAATAAATGTATATTAAATAAAAAAATAATAAATAAATGAAATAAAAAATAAAAATAAATTATTTCTAAGTGAATTAGTTAATAAGTAAATGAGAAAAAGATTCATTATTCAGGATTGGGTATTGTCTTGTGAACAATCTTCCAAACAATGTCTTGTTGTCTCATGACCTTATTACACCCCAATATGTCGCATACAAGAGTCTATCACCAGTGTAGGACATATTTTTCACTAGTAGAAGTATGCAAATTAGGATTCATTTGTGTTTTATTTTAAATGTAGTTTCATCGTGAGGTCTAGGCAGCTTCAATGAAAAAGAATCTGGGCTGAAATTGTCAGGGTCAGATGTCTCACACAAGCGCAGGCACATAAAGATGATGTCTGTTCCTGTCTCAGCGTTTGTGCTGACCGCTCATACACTTTAACAAGCCAGGCTTTGAGAGGAGGGGGGGGGTGCTGTGAACCTGCTGGATGTTGCATTGCATCTGACAGTGTATGTGTGTGTTTTTCTCAGAATCAGTTCCTGTTTATCTGTGCCTTGCCACAACCCATATTTGTTGAGCCAAAGCTGATGCGGTTTGTGTGTGTTCATTGTTCTGCTGAAACCCAGAGGCTGTTAAACCCCTTCTCTCCCGCTCTTGCAGACGTGATCGACGCGGGTGGACATTCAGAAGGTTTTATTTAGTCTTTCACCTCTCAACCGTAACAGACACAACTCAATGTCAAGTGTTCAGCGTCAGTTGTGCCTCAGCATGGCACTACTCATCATGAGAAATTGATATTTAGCAGGTATTAATCGTAAATGCAGCCTTCTGAAAATATTCAGTTATTTTGTGTCACAACTTCTCTTTCATCTCTGCATCGTTTCCTGCAGACGTCTCCCTGAGGATGCATGCACACATCTGGCCCCTCGCTCTCTCTCGCTTTCTCAACCTTGATGCATTGCTTTAATGAATGAATAAACAGCATATGTTGATTATTTCCATTTTTTGAGGACCTCTAGTTACGGTTTTCTTCTCGCTGAAGATCTTTGATAGCTACTATGAATGTGTGCGTTAGAAGTTAAACAATCTGTAACTCAATCCGCATGGGAAAATACTTCACATTGTGCAAAAATTGCTGATTATGTGGATTGCTGCAAGTCTTTTTGCAAACATTACAGTATACAAAATTAAATATGTAAATATAGCCCTCTAAAATATTTCAGTGTTTTATGTCACAACATTTATATCTGCAGATGCTTGTAGACCTTTTCTCTTTACCTTTGTTTAAAGAATGAATGAAAGCCTGCATAGACAACTCCCGTTTCATTTGGACCTTCAGTTCTTTGCCCTCACATTCGCTCATCCCTCTGATGCCCCCCCTCCAGCGCACATGCACACTCTGTCTGCTAATTAGAGTAGTGTTAATTGAGTATTTAGGATTATTCCTCCTCGGCTCAAGGGCGGTCCAGGCAGCGTGAAGGACATGCGTCCCAGCTTTCCCTGCACTCCGTATGGCTCCCGATGCACCCTTAGCCCAGGATGACCCGGTCTTAAACCGTCTACTCCATGACAGGACATCAGCGTTCAGCCTGCGGGTGTCTGTTTGCTGCGGGAGACTGCAGCAGGATGGCAGGGAGATTGCGGATATCAGGTCTTGTTGTGTGTTTGTGTGCGTGCGCAGGCTCTCTTGTCGGTGTGCGTCGGCGGTAATGAGAGATGGCATTTAGAGAACTGCCGCTCTGACACACGGGCACTCAGTGCCAGCCGCGAGTGATTAAGGACAGAGGTCATTCCGCTAATTATCCCCCTGCCATCCTGCTTCCCGCAATCTTCCCCTCCCGTCCTCCCCGAGCGCTTTGTGCCTGGCAGGACGGGATCATTTGTCCTTACGCCAGAAGAGGAAAAAGGCACAATGCATGACTGAATGCACTCGCTGAGGACAGCACTGATATTAGATTGCTGGTAAACGTGCGCCATCATAACAGCCGGCAAAGGCGATGGATCATATCCGTAAAGCGAAGAGGAATAATCGGCAATAAATGGACAGGACAGGGCCAGTGTAATTTGGTTTGCTCTCACAGTGTTTGCGGGACAGAGCACACACACACACACACACACACAAGGCAGCTCCTGTTCTGTGAGCAGGCGAGGAATGGATTGCTGCCTTCCTCAAGGGAAATAATTAATCCGTACAAGGCTGTCGCATGTCGAGATGAAGCAAGTGTGAAGCATTTTGCCCAGGAGGCACTGCAGACTGTCGCCCATGCAGACACCTGTTAGAACTCCTGCCCCACATTAGCATACGCAACACACTCGTACACACTGCAAACAGGAGAAAACCACAACACGCTTCACTCCACCGAGCCTCTGTGTGACTTAGCCTGTGTGGTTTCATGTCTGCCTATTTACCAGAGTATGTTTTGTTTGCGTTTGTGGCGTGTTTCGCGCTGTGAACGTGTCTCTTGTGTGGATCTGTTGTCGAGTTTATCGTGTGGGTGCATGTGTTTAGGTGTGAGTGTCTGTGTTTATCGCAGGACGCCATCTGCGCTGTGCTCGCAAGCGTGATCAGAGACATTGAGCACCAATAAGTCACGCAGGTCTGAGTTGATGAAAGATCTCACACTCGCTCTCACTCGGGGATTCGCTTACGTGACAGATAATGTTAGTGTAATATCTGGGCAGGGGGGGAAGTGTGAGGAAACAAGTCAAACAAGTCATGTTTAAAAGTTCAACGTTTGCCCATCTGGCCCTTTCTCATATGGCCTTTTCATCAGGATAAACAAACATGAAGTTAAAAACTTTGAATGAACTCACCACCGGTTAGTCAGTTCGGATTATTTACATAAATGCATAAAAACATATGCATACATTTCATATCAAGTTTAAAATGCAAATAAATCTTTAAAATAAACATAATTTGTCTTGGAAATGCACTATATATATATATATATATATATATATATATATATATATATATATATGCAACCATTCAACTTTCAGTGATTTCTGTGGTGTGTGAGAAATGAGCAGAATGATTGCACAATCACTCTAAAAATATAAGGGGTGTATAATTACACAGTACTGTAGTGTATAATATATAATGCATCTTAAATTAATACAAACATGTATTAATTAATTGTTTTATCAGTGGAATTTACTATTTCCTGGTCAAAAAATAAATAAAAAATTAATAAAATTATAACTATTTAAAAAGAGTCTTTCCAAAAATAGTCTGTATTTATTTTGATTATTTTTAACGTGGGTAAATTTATTAAACAGCAGCATTTCATAAAGTTAACAAAAAACTCAATCAGTTTTGATTTATACACTGTAAAATGTTTGATGATCATGGTAATGGCACCTACCATAAAGTGTTGAACTAAGAACTTGCCGCTGAGAAGCATTGTGTTATAAATAAAATAATTTTGTCAGAGGCAGGAAGAGTTAAGCAGTTGTTTTCACTCTTGCATTGTCTTGACAAACAAGTCATTTCAGTACCTAGTAGTCTCAGTACCTTTGAAGCACTGCAACTGAAAAAAGTGAGAACATATTATGACTTTTTTACCCTTATTTTTATTTTGGTGTGTTGCCACATGCAGTTCCAGCATTTCCACTAAAGAGAAAGAAGCTGTTAGAAAATTGGTATATGGTTTGATTTTATTGATTTTATTTTTTTATTATGAGTCACCCACGGCATTTTACATTTACTGTATACATCAGCGAGGGTTGCACTGCCTTTCTTAGTTAACTTTATTGACATACAAATGACTTTGTCAGTGTAAAAACCCCTTTGATGCTTAAGATCTTTGCACTCTGAAGTCCGAATTTTTCTTATGCGTGTTTTTCATATTTATGTGCGTTTAAAATGTACGTTTTCAAATTTGTCACAAAAACAAACCTCGCACACTGAGTCCGATGTGTATTAATTAATCCATTACGAATTTCGTAGTAGGTGACACTTGTTCTCATCTCTTCTCCAAAGTAGAAAAAGAAAGAGGAATAGGCGACATATTGTGTTTGTCCAATAGAGGAAGCAGAGTGCAGTTCATTATCAAAGAGCTTCGCTACGATTATCTCGAAATGCAATGTTTATTTCAGGAAGTCAGTGGAATTTTGATACATTGCTTCACACAGTCAAATAAGTAAACAAATCCTGAACAGAGACTGGCAGTACCTACAGACATTATAATAGATGGTGGCTGCGTTGAAGTGTCAAAGCAATGTACCGAAAGCGGACTGTTCTAAGGCCAGTACATAAAACGTATACAAACGTATAAATCCAGCATATGAAGTAGATGTTCTCAGGTGTTCGCCACATTCTGCCTTTATTTTATGCACTGTGTTTGTCCTAAAGTTATCTGTAGCTTAAAAGACTGCATTCTGTATAGCTTTTCGCTTCTATGGTGGCTCTGAACGGTCAACACTGACATACAAAAAACTGAAAAAATTGAACCCGGTTCGATTTTTTTTTTCAGTGTGTCAATATGATTCACACAGCGTGAGGTTGAATTTATTTTTTAACATGCGAAATTTATGGATGAATATTTGGAATTCATTGTGCAATAACCTTTATAACCAGAACCTAAGCTGAGCCGAGAGTTTCTGTACAAATTCTATAGCAAATATTATCGACTTAACAATGTGTACGTAAAATGTTAAATGGATCAAACTGCGCTGGAAGCATATTGGTAGCTTGAAGCACAATCAATAGTCCAAAACATCGGGCGTGTGTATAACATTAGGAGATGATGAATGTTCCGCTTTCCAAGAGCTCTGATTCTGCGTGGGCCAGTTTGTAACCTGGATATGGACATACTTATAATTTCAAAAATGTTTAGTAAAGAATCACCAATGAAAATCAGTGACGGCTACCTTAAACCTGTTTGTCTGCCTCTCGTTTTCTCTCTCCATCGCTGTGCTCATGGCTGCAGTAATAGCCAGAGGCCTTTGTGGGTTGGAGCGGCTCTCTATGGGTCTGAAAGGCCTCTAATCCCCGTGGCCTGTGAAGTGTGAAACCCTTTGATGGCAGGTCGGCTGCTGGAGGCTTTTGCCTGTTGACAAACAAGAGCAGGCCACATTGAGAAAGACAGCAACAGCAGCTTTATCTATTGTAGAAGAGGGTTCAACGAAGCAGTTTAGGAATGGAAAATATGGACCTGTCACCTCAAAAACACATGGCAGAATCAGCATTAGCTGCGCTTTAAAGATAATTAGCACGTTTTGGCCCCCATCGTGAAGCGAGATGGGAGGAGAGAGATGGAAGGCAAAGGGAGAGTGACATGGCAGAGCATGGCTCCTTAATTAAACCATGTGATGATCAAAGATAGTCACCCCATCCGACCCCCTCCCCTTACGTAAAGGAGATCAGAAAATTGGCTCATCTATTTGCATATGGACTAGCGATGCTTCGTTTTTTTTTTTTTTTTGGAGGATTTTTTTCTCCCTCTTTGGATGCAATGAAGTGAGGAAACTGTCAGTCTTTGTATCACATACACACACACTTGAACACGCACAAACTCTTCCCACCCACCCTTCTGTGCTGGCTGTCGGGGAAACATCAAAGCACTGCGGCGCTGCTGTCACCGAGGGGCTTGAAAGTGTCGGCCCCTGCGCTGGCCCTGCATGGGCTGGACAGATGCTCGACAGCCCCCATTTCATCTGACCCATTTAGAACACCTCCAATTAGACTGTGACAGCGCCGAGACGAGCATCCTTTCATCCGCTGCCCAAGAAGATGCCAGCTAACATACGCGCTTTAAACACTCTGCAGACCTCTGTAGCCTCAGGAATGCTTTAAAAAGAGATATTAGACATAAAAGAGCCGGTCTGAGATGGGGGGAATGTTTGGGGTTGTTTGTTTGGTTGTGGCCTGAAATATAAGCCAGACTTGTATTTAGAAATACATAGCCTAGATGGTTTTAGAAAAACAATGTGTGCATTTTTTATTCATATCCATTTGAAGGAGGTCGGAACTCTAATACAACATGCACAGATCAGTTTGGATATGAAAGCAACCATACTATATATGTATTGTAAATTTTGTCAATAGGCTGTTTGTCTGTGATCTAAAACCCAGAAGATGTCAGTCATGCCACATAACAGTAGCTATGCTTCCATTTAAAGATGCAAATTAAATTTATGCTCAAAACTGGAATATCACATAAAAGATGTGCGAATAAAGTAGTGTTTCCATCCAATGAGTCAAAGAGAACAAAAACTTTCACTTCCTGGTCAACTGATGCCAAATATCAACAGTAAAAATGGAATTTATTGAGGTAAGAGAAGCTGCGTGAATCTTTTCCTTATTTAATAAGTGACTTGCGCCTCAGAAGACAATGCTGACATGTAATGAACACGTGGTGGCGTTTAAAGGTGTGAGACGTGGCGCACAGAAGCTCTTGACAGTTCTTGAGGTAATTAAAAACATAATAACACCAATACAGAAATGGCAAGGCGTTCTAGAATGACCAAAACAACATATCAGATGCTTTACAATACGGTCAGCCTGCTGGTTTGTCCATTCACACACATTTTTATCACTTGATCTTTTACAGTATAACAATCACATGACTTAATGCCTATACTGAAATTTGTTTGGCAAAAAGTGTTTCCATTGTAGTTTATCCGCATCTTTTTTTATTCTATTCAACGTTTATCCTACTCTGTTATGTGCATACTTATGCACATTTTCAAAATTGATACACATCTTGGCATTTCCAAAATGTCCAAAATGTGCATAAAAATAGGTGGATAAAGCATCGCTAGTGAAACAGAGGCATATCGACAAAAGCAGCAACAGCTTCAAATGGATGCAATTTTGTATATTTTGGCCTTCTCTAGAGTCCTGGTTCCAATTCCATTTCTGAGGAGGGCCACTCAAGCAAGACATTCTATAAACATACATGAAATCAAACTGTTTTGGGAAGAGGAATTGCTCCGATACATCAACTGGAAAAGTTTGCGCAGCAGCTAAAGATTTATTTAGTTTTTATTTGAATCAAATAGTGTAATCTGGAAAAACCTATGTAGGCATTCATTTATGAGCCATTTTCACATCTGGGTTTCTCAGCAGTAGAAGCCATCATAGTTGAGCAAACTTAGATAGCAGTGAATGGGAGAGTTCCACAAATACACTTTTTTTGCATTCCAATTTGCTCGAACAATAAAAGAAAAACTCCGCAATAGTGTTTTCACAACTTTCAAAAAAGGGACAAAGCTGTGTGAGCAGCCAAAAGACAGAACAATGGTACATGTACTGTCCTGCCCATAGGAGCTGCATTACAAACACCTTGGATAGTGTTCGTTTTATTTGATGCAAGGATGATGTAATACAAATTAGAGCTTTATGAATGTGCATAGTTTTAAAAAAAGGCTAAATATTAAAAACATTTGAGGATGTAAGATCTTAAAATGTGTACAGCGGTCCCTTGCTATAACGCGGTTCACTTTTCACAGCCTTGCAGTTTTGCAGGTTTTTTGTGTGTGTGTGTAATTTGACATGTTTTTTTTTTTTTTTTTTTTTTACAGCGCATTGTGTCCTGATTGGCTGTAGACTATTGTCAATCAATCTTTTCATTGCCTTGTCTCCTGAACAGTACAGAATGTGTTCACCTTGCCAAATTTACATAAATCTTCAATCGCTAGCAGTGTATGTTTGCAAGTGTTCTCCCCACAATGTCAACGAAATGTTCTGCACCGTCAAATGCACCAGCAGTAGTACCTAAAAGGCAGAGGACGATGCTAACCATCGCACAAAAAGTTGGACTTCTGGACATGCTAATGGAAGGTAGAAGTTTCGCAGCTGTCGGACACAATTACGGAATAAATAAATGAAGATTAAATGGGTTTGATCTTTGGGGTCATTCTATAATACTGGGCTTATTTTTCTTCGAAGGTTTGAACTTTGAGAGTGTTTAATGAGAGAAAAGTGTGAATATGTTAACGCCAGTTTGAAAAAACTGTATAAAGTGTGTCGTAGGGGGTGTTACGGCCTTAAAACATCTATAATAATTGTAAAAAATAAAGCTGACTATTGCGGGATGTTTTTAGAAAGTAACTCCTGTGAATAACGAGGGACCGTTGTATATGATTTTTATATGTAATATGAAGTAACATCTAAATTTCTAAATACATACATTTACCAGATCCTTAAAAGTATTTTCTTGGACACGTTAATTGCTAAACTTTTGTTTTCTTGACTGTAGATGTTTCACTCCTGGCATTTTTAAAGCACATGCCATTACATTTTAAGGGCTTAGAGCACACGGATGATGTAGATTTAGCTGCTTGAGTGATTGACCTGTGCCGGCTTAATGGAAGCTAGAGTGGAAAGGATGTTTGAAGAATGACAGTCAGAAATGTGACAACTTCCTCACAGCTGGATCCCTAGAGTTTTGGAAAACCACTCTGACATTTGCTGATGCTGTCATTTGTGGCAGTTTAATTTTAGTCAGAAAGATAAAAACAACCAAGGAATATGCGTACTTTCCTTGGGAAAAAAAAATCTATAATTTTTGAGTGTGTTGGTAGTCATTTGTGGCAGTTGATTTATCACTTGTAAATTGAGTGCTTTGCCCGCTCCCCCTCTGCCTTTTTTGTAGCACTGAACTAAGTAGCCATGAAATTGCCTGAATAATGTCGTTTAAATCCAATCTCACCACGGCCCTTCACCTCCGCTCATCCTCTGTGCTGCCTCTCACAGCTCTTTTTCCTTGTTTCCCCAACTCGTTTTTCTCAGAATCCCAAAAGCCCCTAGGTTTCTCTGGAACTGCCTGATTCAAAACCCTGATCAAGCCAAAACAGAGTCCAACTACAAGGACACTTTGTCTTGCTGTCTGAGTACTATTAGAAATTAAGGCTTATTGGGGGGGGTTATCACTTCCTGCCCTACCCAACATGTAGGTCTTTGCGTTTTAATAGGAGTGAGTCAGTTTTGCAGCACAGCTTTTAATGGATATCTCAATCATGTTTTATGACAGAGCTCTTGCTGTACGTTTTGTCTCGCAGTTTTTCTGTACAGGCTGGGAAAAGAAAAAGAAAAAACCCGGTTAAGAATTCCCAATAGGTGGAGTTTTCGGAGGGGGGTTGTGGGAGGGGTAATGTAGGTCTGTCTCTTCATTTGGAGATGGTCTGATTGAATAATTGAGAAATTGGCCTGGCCAAGGCTAAGACCTACTGGTGCTACTTATAAATCTCAAATGTGTCAGTGCAATTAAACAAGTCTTTTATCCTCCTTACTTCCTGCTCGCTCTCCTTTCCGTCTCCAAGGGTAACCCAATTTTGAACAATAGAGAGGCCAAATTAATTTCACAAAGCACTGGTTTAATAATGCCTTAGGTGCCTGATTTTGAGTTAAAAAAGAGCTATTTATCCAGGGATAAACCTCCACTGGAATAGAGAGTGAGAGAGAGCTGGGAGGAATTAAATCTAATTTCTATAGAGATGCTAAATTTAAAACATTCAGGATCCATCCACATAATTTGTGAATTATTTATCTGCGCTTTTACAGTAATTATTTTATGATTTTAACGAACATTTTTGTAGCAGTTTCATCAGCAGTGAAGTATTACACACAAAAGCCAAACGTGTTGCTAAATACACATAATGTATGTCTATAAGTTAAAGAACAGGCTTATTTTGTGGGAAAAAGTAGGTTGAAATGATCCACTTTCAAGAGCAAGTCATTTATGGCCCGTTTCCACTGAGTGGTACGGTACGGTACGGTACAGTTCGGCACGCTTTTAAGGCCGTTTCCACTGTCTAAAAGCATACCGTACCACTTTTTAGTCACCCTTTCGAAGGGGTACCAAAAAACAGAAAGGGTGCCGTAAGGCGGAGCTAGACGCCCAGCTGAACGCCATTGGCTTACAGAGATACGCCATTTGCTTGTGCAACAAGCAGAATGAAACAGAAAGGACCCGCCATGTTTAATACACAGCCGAGAGACAATGCTCTGAAATAATATCAGCATATAATAACGAACCATGGTCGACCCGAGTTTAAACAAACCTTGTCGTCGTCTTGAACAGCCACCATGCCGAGAGAAGAGCAGATTCTTATGGGTTACGAGCCCATAAGCGCGAGCGCGAGAGGTTTCGCTTGTCTCTTGTGTTTATTTCAATATTTGAAATAACAAAGTTTTTAACCTGGATTATTATAAACTCGGAATGACGGAGTTACTCTCTAACAAGAGAATAATGACGCAGAGGCTACATGTACTGGTGAAGATAAAAGATACAGATACTCTGCACTGACTGGGGGCTATATTTCGTATTGTTTTTGAACCTAAAAAAGGACTAAATGTCTGCTGTGTGTAGTTTTTTCTGTAATTTGGTAACATCGGAGACTGTGGGGCTGTATGTGTTCATATATGCTGCATTTATTTATTTATTTATTTGATATAATCGCGGACCGTAGGCTATTTCGCGTCATTGATCTAGTTATAATCAGATCATGTTCAGTCAGTAATGACATTTTTACACCAGTGTTTATGTGTATAATAAAGCCTCTGTTTTGTGAGAAGTGCTTCTCGTATGATTTGTGAACGACCCATAAAGCTTTACTGTAGACATTTCCTCGAGCGAAAATGACGTCTGACGTACACCACGTCCACCAAAAGAGTACCCTTTTGCAGTGGAAACGCAAGCCTGATAAAGGTGACCCGTACCGACCCGTACCAAACCGTACTGTACCACTAAGTGGAAACGGGCCATTAGGGTGATGCCCAAGGTTATTACACACCTGACAGTAATGATTTTGTGACCATGGGGTCTTCGGTGAAATCATGGTGTATGGTAAATAGAGTGCCAAAAATGTTATTTAGCAGACTCTCTAGACCGCTGATTTTTGATAATGAAGAGGTTACCAGAGGCTGTCAAGCTCCTAAAGTGTACCATATCTGTAACCCGTACAAGTCTTTAAAAATGTGCCTTACATTATTTTTTGTGTGTGTCTTGCAGGTGAGCTGACTGTCCCCATGCCTTCCCCGCGCTACCCCAGTGCAGCAGAGCTCGATGCCTACGCGCAAAAAACAGCCAGCAACCCCCTGTCCATCAAGATCTTCCCCACCAACATCAGGGTTCCCCAACACAAGCACCTTAACCGGACTGTGAATGGATATGACACCACAGGACAGCGCTATAGCCCCTACCCCCACCTCCACACAGGGGGCTACCAGGGTCTGTTAGCAATCGTCAAAGTCTCATCATCATCATCATCATCCTCATCCTGCTCCTCATCTTTTGTACCCTCCGCAAAGGGCGTCCTCAAAAACTCAGAGGGCAGGAGGACTAAGTTGTCTCCGGCGCAGATAGCAGTGGCTCCTTATCCACCTCCCAACAGCAGCACTTTAGGTCATTGCCATGGACAGATTGTGTACCACACAGGGCCTCCGAAACCACCAGAGGCCACCACTTTATCGGTCCCCCCTAACGTCACTGTGGCTGGCTCTGTGATCCCTGTGGCAGGAGGCCGAGGATTGAATCTCCCTCCTCAGTCCAATCTTCCCTCCATCCAGAGCATCATTTACCAGATCAACCAGCACTGCCAAGCCCAGGCTCTGCAGCAGGTGTGTCAGAACGGGGCATCTACGGGACCTCCAAACCCCAGCCCTTCCAAACAGGGCACCACTAACTCCTCAGGGGGGACTTACGTCACTGGTGTGGCTCCGCAGGGAAACATGCCCTATTCAGGGACGGTGATACCAGGGCAGAACGGGGAGGTGCTGAAGGCCGGGGTGTACCCCGAAGGTATGGACTATCTGCTGTGGCAGAAACAACAGCACCATCAACAGCAGGCAGTTTTGAGGATGTACAGTGGTGGAAGTGGAGGCGGAGGTGCAATCAGCAAGTCGCCTGAAACTTGCGGCCCGGGAGGAACCATTATGCTCGGAGGGGCGCAGGTGTCCTCTTCCAGGGGTTATCCAATGACGGCCAGTACGAGTGGTGGGGGCGGGTTGGACAAAGTCAGCTCCTCTCCCTTGAACTGTGTGGGGATGCACGGGAACTTTTCTGTCGGCCAGTACTTTGCGCCTCCATGGAACAGTGTTCTGGTGACGCCAGACAGCGACTGCTACAACCCACAAGAGCTCCCGGGAGCTACCACCACAGCTGGACCGGTGACCGGGCACAGGGAGCTGGGATTCCCCCATCATCACCAACACCCTCATCATCATCATCACCACCACCACCAACACCATCATCACCACCACCCACCCATAGACAGCACAGGTGGTCTGTGCTGCAGTTTGCCCAGTAAGAGTCTATGTAATACGTCAGTGTTGAGCAGCAGTCTGCAGTCACTGGAATACCTGATCAATGACATTCATCCACCCTGCATCAAGGAGCAGATGCTGGGGAAGGGATATGAGACCGTGTCTGTGCCGAGACTATTGGACCACCAGCATGCGCACATCCGCCTCCCTGTTTACAGATAAGAGGAGACTGGTCTGACCAATACAAAAAAGCGACTGGAAAATCTTTAATCAAAAACTGCAGTTGTTGCCATTGCCTAGATTTGCAGTGGAGTTACGTGATCCTGCTCAAAGCAGACTGTGGGAGATCTGGATCAAAACAAGCTTGGGTGAATGCTGGAAAGCCAATCGGTGCCTCTCGGCTCAGAGCTGAGAGAGAATAGCTGGCTAGAAATTTGGAATGTTCCTAAATGTGGATTCTGTGATTCTTCTAATTTTCTCTCTTTTAGCCAAGAGGGACTTTTTTTTTTTTGATTGTTTTCCAATTGTTTCTCTCTTTTTTTCCCTTTTGAATTGCTTTATCAGACTAATATTTCTTTTTGGTGACAGTCAATGGTTTAAATGAAGTAAATATGGCCTCCTCTCCTCCCAACGTTGAAAGTAACCGATCGGATTAACATGATGAAGATGATGGTCTTAAAGCACCACAGTTGTCTATAAGAGATACGGTTGAACCTCTGGTCACAAAACACTGTAAGGGGTAACCGTATGCGCACATTACATTTCAAAAGACCAAAAAAGCAACTAGATCTGTGCTTTTAGCTGACATTAATGGGTAAAAACCTTAGCGTTAATAGTTTTTTAAATAGAAATTGCACTGCTTGGGGTGTAAAAATGTGTGAGAGTCTTGGGAGGTTGGAAATTAGAGGTTTGAATATAATGTATTTAAAGAACTTGAAGACTTGAACCTATTTTTGTTGTTTTATATATATTTGTAGTATATAATATGCATTGGCTGCTAAGGGAGTAAGAGTGTAAAATGCTTAGTTTTTTTATGTTTCGTTAATGGTCTTTTGTTTTGATTTGATTCTCCTTTGGCTGCAGTATACGTTTCTGCTGTTCTCACGGTGTAATCACCACCAAGAGCTAAACAACAGAGCGCTCATTTATTTACCTACACTGGAAACAAATCTCCAAATAAGCAGATATGAAAGGAACCGGTTGTTGGAAAGCTCTGAAACGAGACCGCCCTCATTACCAAGGTTAGGCCGATCAGGTCTTTTGGGAAAGAAACAACGTTATGAACGCAGTCTGACATGCCGAAATGAATCCGATTTGGAATTCTGAAAATGAGCTGTCTGTTGTTGGTAATCTTGTTTTTGATTGGTCAGGGATCAAATTACTTATCCCTCACGGCTTCGAAGATTTTTTTGAGCCCCTTAAACGAAGGTCTGAGGGCAGTTGACTGTCAGAGGTGTCGCTTGACCATTCCTCTTTTTTGAAACGATAAAAACAATCATTGCGGTGCCTCTCTGGAACAGAGGTGGAGAGGATGAGTGTTTTTCTCAGCTTTGTGCTAGCGGTTTTGAGCCGGGTTGAGGCCACTCGTAAGCTTTGTCTCAACACTGAAATATTTATTCCGACTGTGACTTTCCTGTGAATGTACTGCACTTAGATTACTGAGAAGACTAATGCCTTGTGGGACAGAGAAGGGGGAAATAAAGAAAAATTGGATGGGCACAGCGGTCCCTGGCGTTAAATTAGCATTTCTTTTGTCAGTCAAATTTCACCGGTAAATTGAATTTAGAAACTCGAGAGAGGCGACGGGGGGTTTCTGGCGGAGGCAAAAAGCTGGCTACAGTCTAGATTTATGAAGTGCAATTATTATGACTGTATTAACAATTTTGTTTTCTCTGAGCTTACACCAAAAAAAAATGTAAAACTACAGCTGTGTCTACATTCCCAATGTACCACATACTCATTCCCTTCTTGTTTTGAGGTGCAAAATAAAATGATTTCAAGAATTTATTGAGAAACACAGTTCTTTGCTTTGACCTTGTCTCTCTTTTATTACAAAAACGAAATTGCCATGCACACACTGAGGCAGTTGGAGAGGTGAAAAAGGAATTACTTGCAGAGATATTGCTATACCACTAAATAAGCACTATAGTTTTTTTTGCCCACTAGAAATTGTTCATCCGAAGCCACTGTAACCCTAGGTCAGGGTTGCCAATTTTTGCACCCAGGGGACAATGTCTAGACGCTTACTAGACCCAATTCCAAATGATACCCTGAACCTTTTCAGTCCACACTTCTCTAACATAATGCCCTTTTTTTACTGTTAGGTAGAGCCTGGGCTTTGTAAAACAGTATATCGAGAGCACATGATGTTTAATAAAGTGGGCACTGGCAAACCCACATCTGCAACATTGAAAAAGCAAAATTTGGCACTTTTTTCATAAGTGGGCAATGCTAAATACAGCGGTATATGGAGCCTGAAAAGTTTCAAGCTCATCTGCTTTGGACAATTTCTAGAGGTAGTCAAACATCCACAAATGAGTCTCCACTTATTAAGCCTTGCAGGATGTGTTTTTGCCTGCCAGACTTGAACAGGTTTGAAATCTTTTTATGGTTTGTAAAGGTGTTATTTTGGGCCCTATCTTACACCCAGCGCAAGATGTGTTTGGGGCAATTTGTTGCGATATTCAGACCAACGCAACCCCAATTTTCACACTTTGCACCATGTTGTTTAAATAGCAAATCCATTTGCACTACTTTTTGGACTCAAGGGTGTTCCGGTTTAAAAAGGAGGTGTGTTAAGGTGCATCATTGGTGCATTACTATTTTGAAGAACTGAAATAGACTACGCCATTGACCAACTAAAAGCTGCTCTAAAGTCCAGTGCACGTTAGTTATGCACCTATGCCGGTCAAAATGCTTACACATTGCTTAATACACACAGGATGTGTAGCAATACACAAATATCTTTACATATGACAAAAATTAAAGAATTAAAAATATTTATATATTGAGCACACTTCATTTTTATTGGTAATTTATTCGTTGGATGTCTTCAGTGAAGTGCTTGAACTCCATGAAAGGAGTAAAGTAAAAGTAAAGTAAAGAGGACGTAAAGAGGCCAAATGGAGGAGGCTCGATCTTTATCTTCGCACTGCAGATGGTTTGTTTAACTGTTTTCTCACTAGTAACATGTTCAGTTTTACAGAACGAACAGTAGTCACTGTTCAGTTCCACTTACAAAGTCCACCATGTAAATAGCAAATGCGCCATGGTGCGACGCAACTGACTCTTAAAGAGAATGGCAGACGTGACTCAAAACACACCTAAAACTCATTTAGAGAATTAGCACAACCCTGGTAGACCAATGTTTTTATTTATTTTCAAGCCTTTTTTCAAGCATTTTAAGCTTATTTCACGATTTCTAGAAAAATCAGGCCACACCTATGCACATCTGTCTAAAGAACCTCCCCATCAGAAAAGTGTGGAAAAGGAGGCTGATTTAAACATTAGGTGTGAACAAGAATATGTTTCTCTCGTCTTCTAGTGACCTGATCAACTAAAATGTATCTTAATCCCATTTTTAAACAGTGCCCTTAAAGTGTATTTAGCCTGTTTAGGTCTAAACCAGGGGTGACCAACCCTGCTCCTGGAGATCGACTGTCCTGCAGATTTCAGTTGCAACCCATATTAAACACACCTGCCTGTAATTATCAAGTGCTGTTCAGGTCCTAATTAATTGGTTCAGGTGTATTTGATCTGGGTAGGAGCTGAACTCAGCAGGAAGGTCGATCTCCGGGAGCAGGGTTGAGCAAGCCAGTGGTGACGGGTGTGGAACAAAACTTCACCAGTTGACAAAAGTGAAGCTCAGTTGGGCACCATTTCTCCTCTAGCCAAACTTCTTGTGCAGAGCTGCAGACTAGATGCTGGAGAATGTTGGAGAAGCTGCAGGTGTGACGGTGTGTGTTCAGGCTGGCCAACAGGCTCTCCACTCCTCCATGACTGCCACAGCATCTGCTCTCGATACGGCCTGGTCCAGGATTATGGATATCTCTGCTCTGTGGTTGGCATCATCTCTTCACAGGTCTTGCATCACATCAAAGTTTTTTTTTTTTTGGCTGAAAAAGTAAAGTAAGTGATTATTTTAATTACTATGTAATTTAATGCTACTTGTAAAGTACTTTAGTGTACTTTTAATGTACATACTTTATATATTTTCTAGAATAATTTCAAACTAAAGAAGAACATCCATATCAATTATCAAGAAAATTGCATGTATTGTTTTTCAGATGCTTTGCATAATTTGTCATCTAAAGAATGTTGTTTTGACAACTGCATGTGCTTAAGAAACAATGAAATCTTTTAGAAATGTATGTCAATATATGGTATTTATGAAGTATAAATTATTATTTTAAAATGAAAGCTTTTAAAACTAAAAGGTACCGATGGACTCAAATGTAAAGAATCAAGCGTTTAATTTCTATTGTCTGTGGTGAGATTTATGTGGATTGTCACATTGAACCAAGTAATTAAATTATTTATTGTGTATATGATTTACTTGTCAGACAAAATAATAAGAAAAGTAATGTTTAATCATGCATTTGCTAGTTGATTACTTTTTAAAAGTAACTTACCCAACACTGGTCTAACCTTCTGTGTATAGGACACTGCAGGCCTCTAGAAGCAGTATTGGACTCCCCTGCCTGAGGTGAAATTCAATCCTTAGTTTATACTTAAAGTAATTAGTCTTAAGTAGTCAGGGTTTGTAGACTTCACCTTGCACACCCTGGGTTAAGATTCTTATCTGCATATTTATTAGTAGAGCATGCAACCTGTTGGAACAACTGCATGTCAATCACTCTTAAGTTTGTCGTCACTGTTGGACATTTTCTTGACAAGGCAAACACAGCATGTGAGTTTTAATTAACAAGATCAGCAGCATGGTTTTTAAATGAGTAGTTTCTAAACCCTTATACCGTGACATTCTAGAACCGCATCATCTCAAGATGTGTATCTTTTGCCATATCAGTCTGGATTAAATGCCTCAAAGTAGAGCAACGCTTCATAATAGTGTCACAGAGTTTAAAACTGTGTAAACCACATTGAAGGTGTGAAATTCATTTACTCTCCCTCATGCTATATTTTACCATTTACTAATTTGTTAACACTTCAAAATGTGTAAAGATATTCTAAATCTATTATGATGCATGTATAATGCATGTATAATGCAAAAGTAGCAGTTTTAAGAAATCTTTAGTTTTAATGTAACAGCTAATACAGAACACAATAAAGATGAAAAATTATGCTTTTTTTTGTGAGATATTTGAAACTAACGGATATACAACGATTTGGATGTCAAATGTCTATATACAAACATTTTAAGTACTTTTACTCACCAGTTGCTTCTTCTCATCGCTCCTTGTGGCAGAAGAAAATGGTGTCTGGAAAAATCCTCCAGGGATATTGCTGCATGACTTCCCGGATGTAGTAGTCAACACTGTATTAGTGTTAGATACATGTAACTCTATGACAAGGAGGCAACTCAGCTTCTGACACTGAGAGGATTGATTACCTTAATCTAACTCAACACTTTACTCTGAGTAACCGCAACACTCAAAATTTAGCACTAATGAATTTGCTGTGTGGTCAAGACCTTCCAGGAACTACTTTAGGCTTTGTTCACATACAGGATTGCATCTTTTGCATGCTCAGGTTTGACAAGTAGCTAGTGCACATACAGTACATAGTAATCATGAGTGCATGCTGTGTGACATGCATTTGCTTTTTCAAGGCACACCTGCACCGCAGCGAGTTAAAAACATTTCAGTTTTACAGAATGCCACAAGCGCATCAAGTGACAAGAACCAATACGCTTCACCCATGATATGTGTTATGCACGTTTTAGTTATAACAGTAGACCTAAACACAGAGCACCCAAACACTGTTTTTTTTTTATTTCTTCATTAAAAAAACCCTTGAATCAGAGTTTCATCAAGAGTTTGTCAGTGAAACGTTGAAATTTGTCGTGCTTTTCTTACGTTTTTAGATGTGATGTGGACGGCCTCATAGCTGTGTGCTTTATCTGAAAAGTTTCAGAAACTACGTCATATCATTAATATTATTGATGTTTATTAAACTAGTTATTTTCATTATTTTATAAATTATTTTATTGATTATAAAGATTTTTGTAACCATTCAAGTTTTTTTTATCAAACTTTGATGCATCACTTGCTTTTGTTCATATCTCGGACAGTTTTACCTATTAAAGTGTATTAAAATATTATTGACAACAGAACATGGGTTCCTCAACAAATATATATTTTTATTATGGCAAGAATAAAAGCAAAAAGTACACTTGCTAAATAATACAGATGTTTTTTTTTTATTATTTATTTAGCCCGCTGCACAATTCACACATGACTTTCTGGTTAGTTTCTGTGCTCTTCTCATGCTCAAAAGGCAATAATAATCCAACATTCCTGACCATTATCACCATAAAGCCTAGAAAAACAGGGCATCATGTTGTAAACCGATTAGTTCAAATATTCCTGTCCAGTTATCAAAGAAATAATTTGTTACTTCATTATAGTTTTGTAACTATTAAATTGTTTTAAAATACAATTGTAAAATATACATCAGTGTCAAACCTATGACTGGTGGAAAAACATATTTCTGTAATTGTGTGCCTGGGTCTCCACTTTTGCCATGGCCTCTTTTGGCTTTAATAAACTTATCCCTCAGGTTTTTTCCAAACCTTTTAACAAAAACTTTCCTCCTTTCTCACTGCTGTTGCAATTTCTAGCCAAGAATTATTGATCATCTGGTTATCTCTATGATCATTAATCATAAAGATATCTTTACATTAGTACCTGTTTCAGATAAAATCTCTTCAAAGTGACTCATATAAAACTCAACTCAGACGCGGCGCCGCGTTCACTGTTCGCTCGAGTCTCAAAAAATCCCCTGCGCTCCGCCAGCCGAAATCATGTCGCGTGCACCCAAAGCGAACATCCGGAAACTCCGCGATGACGTCATATTTGCCACACACACTCAAGCGAACTAGCGGACGCCTTGAGTATAAACTAGGCTTAACCGTCCTGTAGTTTACATTGTTAAAAGCCTGATTGTTCATATTTATGTAACCCCAGCGGCCCTATACACTACCCAACCGGCAGCTCTTTGTATGGGAGTCGATTGCTCTAACAAGGAGGCTAAAGACCATGGTTTCTAGAGTCTGTTTCTAGAGCACTTTTAGAGGTCAGAGGAGTGAGGTTTACCTTCATAGCACTTCGCTAGCTGGCCTCTCTTAAACTCACCCCCTAAACGTCAATCCCATCCGGGTCACGGCACCAATGCAACCCCGGCGGTCCTACACGACCCAACCCGCTATGATCTGGGATTGAATTGGCAGCTTTGTATGGAAGACGGTTGCTCTAACAAGGAGGCTAAAAGCTGTGGCCTCTAGCGTCTGTCGCTACAGCACCTTAAGAGGTCAGAGGAGTGAGGTTTACCTGCACAGCACTTCACAAGCTGACCTCCGCTACATTTACATTTTCAAAATGGTAACAGTATTGACTAGGGGTGTAACAATAGATTGATATAGATCAATATACGGTATATGCTGATTTAAAAAAAAATGAATTAATTAATTTCATAAAATACTCCCAAGTGTTTTAGCTATTACAAATATTCTGATATTTTCATTTACTAACCACTTCATCTGCATGCTCTCTATATACAAAGCAGCAATGTAAGACAATTTAAGACACATAGTTCAATTTAATATTCATCTATAGTGTATACTTTGGTCGGTTTGTGAAGTAATAAAAATAAATGTGTGACTGGTTCTGTGAATTAGGCACATCATATCTTAATATTATGTTGGCTTGTGTTTCCTCCATGTGCTTCGGTTTCCCACACAGTCCAAAGACATGTGCTGTAGGTAAATTGAATGAACTAAATTGGCCGTAGCATATGAGCATAAATGTGAGAGTGTATGGATGTTTGCCAGTACTGGGTTGCGGCTGGAAGAGCATCCGCTGTGTAAAAAATATATGCCGGAATAGTTGGTGATTCATCCTGCTGTGGCGACCCCTGATAAATAAGGGACTATGCCCTAAGAGAATGAATGAATGAATGAATGAATAAATTGGCTATAGTGTATGAGAACTAGGTGTTTCCCAGTACAGTGTTGCGGCTGGAAGGGAATCCGCTGCTTAAAACATTTGCCAGAATAGTTGGTGGTTCATTCCCCTGATAAATAAGGGACTAAGTCAAAGGAGAAAGCAAGAAAGGAACAATGAATGAATGAATGAATTAATTAATTAATTAATTAATTAATTAAATAATTAATTAAATAGTTAATTAAATAATTAATTAAATAATTAATTGATTAATTGGCCATAGTGTGAGAGAATTAAATGTTTGCCAGTACTGTGTTGCGGCTGGAAGGGCACCCGCTGTGTAAAACATATGCCAGAATAGTTGGTGGTTCATTCTGCTGTGGCGACCCCTGATACATAAGGCACTAAGTCGAAGGAGAATGAATGAATGAATGAATGAATGAATGAATTAATTAATGAATTGGCCTCGAGCTAGGTGTTTCCCAGTACTGGGTTGCGGCTGGAAGGGCATCTGTTGCGTAAAACATATGCCGGATCTCATATGCCTGATAAATAAGGGACTAAGCTAAAGGCAAATGAATGAATGAATGAATTGGCTATACCGTATGAGAATTAGGTGTTTTCCGATTCAGGGTTGCGGCTGGAAAGGAATTCGCTGCTTAAAACATATGCCAGAATAGTTGGTGGTTCATTCCCCTGATAAATAAAGGACTAAGTCAAAGGAGAATGAATGAATGAATGAATGAATTGGCCATAGTGTGAGAGAATTAAATATTTCCCAGTACTGTGTAGCGGCTGGAAGGGCATCCTCTGCGTAAAACATATGCCAGAATAGTTGGTGGTTCATTCCGCTGTGGCAACCCCTGAAATATAAGGCATTAAGTCGAAGGAGAATGAATAAATGAATGAATTGGCCATAGGCTAACCAATTAGGTATTTCCCAGTACTGGGTTGCGGCTGGAAGGGCATCCGTTGTATAAAACGTGCCAGATATCATACGCCTGATAAATAAGAGACTAAGCGGAAAGAAGATGAATGAATTAATATCTTAATACTGATCAATATTGCACTGAATCGAATTGAATCTAAATTGAATTAAATCTGAATCTCATATGTTTTTAAAGTATCAGAAAAAACATTGTAGCACTGCTTAAGAGTTTCAGTATCGTATAATAATGAGACAAATATTCACTCTTTGTTAAAGCAACTAGATACTTAGCGATGAATTCAATGCATGAAGCCTATTTCAAGAAGTCAGCTTTGGCTGAATGTGAGCTGCAATAATGTCATGGGATGTATCTGCTAAAAATATGGCTAGCTCCTCTTAATTTTGTGGCATGTACTTGGTTTCGCATTAAATTTGATCACAAAATCCCTGAAGGACTGGTAATGATGTGACGGAGCAGCTGAAATAGCGCTCCAATGTTATTCCACAGAAAACAGCACATGTCCTGAGAGATGCATTGTGTCTCCGCAGAGAAGCCATGTAAGAAGTGATTGTGTTAGTCAGGCTTGGAGTGTGCCGTATTGATCTGCTGTAGATTAGCTCATAATAGCATAGCGCTCGCTTTGAAGACAAACAAGGGGGACCTGCAGGGAATACAGGCAGAGCACCTGAAGTCAGTCATGCCTGCACAACACTCAAGTCTTCGAGCTGATTTTTTCCCCTAGTTCTTCAGTCCATCATCAGTGCCGTGTTTGTACTAGATAACGGCTGATATCCTAGATAAAATGCGCTGTGAAGTATGTGAGCTCGTGTTGGTTTAGAGGAACCAGACTTGTAAGAGTCTATAAACATCTCGGAGTGCGCGCTGTGTAGTTTTTGTCAGGCTGAAAGATGTGCGTCTGATCACATCCCTGAGGGTTTTCCTCTTTGCCTCTCTGCCGCTGTCATCCTTTATGTTCAATCTCTGCTGTGTTAATGGATTTGAGAAGTCGCTGCTGCAAAGGACTCTCTTTCTCTCAGTGTCTTTCTTTTTTTTCCTCACGTTCTACCCTCTACGATTTAGAGAGCACGCTTTATTTTTATTTACAAATGAAACTGATTTAAGTTGGATGTGGTCATGTTGTACATTGTGTTTATGCTCGTTCTCTGTTTATAGAATTTTGTTTGCTGTGTTTTGTTTTATATGGGGAGAGTGGGGACAGTTGCAACATGGGGCAGTTGCAACAAAACTTAATCCTCCATTCAGGAATGAGCTAGAGTGTTGATATTCATAATACATATTCTCAGCTAAACCCTCATTCAGCCTAAGAAATCAGAATCAGAATGAGTTTTATTGCCAAGTCTGCTTCACACACAAGGAATTTGCTTTGGCTACAGAAGCTTCCAGTGTACATAAAGTGACAAGTGACAACAGAATAAATATGAAAAAAAGACGAGCCCTTTTACTCACTGTGGCAGAGTACAGTTCTTGAAGTGTAGTAAGGTTAGTGCCAGTGATTCGTTCAGCAGTCCGGACTATTCGCTGTAGTCTACAGAGGTCGGCTTTGGCAGCTGAGCCGAACCAGACGGTGATTGAAGTGCAGAGGATGGACTGGATGACAGCTGAGTAGAACTGCACGAGCGGCTCCTGTGGCAGGTTGAACTTCCTCAGCTGACGGAGAAAGTACAGTCTCTGCTGGGCTTTCTTCACAATAGAGTCTATGTGAGTGTCCCACTTCAGATCCTGAGAGAAGGTGGTGCCCAGTAACCTGAATGACTCCACTGCAGCCACAGTGCTGTCCATGATGGTGAGTGGGGGGAGTGCGAGGGGTTTCTCCTAAAGTCCACTATCATCTCTACCGTTTTGAGCGTGTTCAGCTCCAGGTTGTTGTATCTGCACCATAGAGCCAGCCGCTCTACCTCCTGTCTGTATGCAGACTCGTCACCGTTCCGGATGAGGCCGAT
>CAIGQQ010006766.1:2021414-2036084 GCA_903798035.1 Danio albolineatus | reverse complement strand
CACGGAGAGTCTCAAAATCCTTTTGTATGTAAATCTACTTTCTTCTGCTATTCATTCACATCTGCAGCTGACGTCAGAACAGCAGAAACCGTTGCTACTTCACAAATGTCAAAATGATTAGCGGAATATGTCATTGTGATTAATTGTGGGACCCCTTGAAAATGAGATGGTACATCTCAAGGGGTATATCCCAGTGAATAAATATCAATATCAAATATCAATATCTAAAGTGATGACAAAAAAGGTGATTTTGCTCATATTTTAATATTATCAGGCTGAACAGCATGAAATGCCATCAGTCTAGAGACTTTTCTCAATATTTCTCTGTTGCAACTGTGATAAATTAACACAATAATTACACAATAATTAACACTGAAAAACAAAAACACGACCAGAAACACTACTAGACTATGGTATAAATACAGCACTACACCACACAGAAGAGAGAGATCAACTTACCTCTTTATAATGGTTTGATCAGCTGTAGTTTGAAATTACGTTGAGTTTAACCGTCTTTGCTCTGCTCAGTATGACAGGCTGATGGATGCCAACGCGTTGTCTCTCAGAAATTATAAATATTTAAAATAGGCACTGTCCTTATAAATAAACTGCATAGTCGCAGTCTCAAAAGTGCATTACGTTGTCCAACAGCTGCAATATTTGTCAAACTGTAGTGAGTTTATTGATCTGCTGTCACTCTGTGCAGGCGGAGTAACACACAGAGGAGGTGAGGAAGCTGTAGGAGTGCTGTTATTGCAGAATATCACGCGGCTATCAGTCGATCACGTTATATGTATATGTAATCTATATATATGACAGAATGAGGAGAGACCACTTCAAGTGATTTACCAATAATCGGGAAGTTTTGAGTAAAATATTTATGTTTGAGTAAAATTGTATTAAATAAGCTATGATGTTCTGTTTTCAATATTTCAAATAAGAATATTTACATTTTATTAGGTCAGTTTAAAATATTCTAAGTTTTTATACCTTTAAAAAATTGGGAAAACGATACGTTTATATAAATATAAGCAAATTACTATTTTTTAATAACATTTAAGGTAAGAAAACAGTTATTATAACCATTTTGTTAGTGAGAAATGGTCTGTTTGCATTTCAGTAAAAATGAACACGATGTAATATGGTAAAAAAAGTGTGCGTGGGGGTGGGGGTGGGGTACGTGTGGGATGGGGGTTATAATGCTGTACATAGCTTTTTTTGTTTCACCGTTATTCTTGGCTGGCTTTACAGTGTGAGTTATGATTGTTTGGCTCGTCGTCTCTGCTGGGGAAGGAGATGTAGAGATTGGACCTCCTGGAACTTTAATTGAATTGAATACCTCTGCTTTATATTATCAGTGAATGTGACTTGGCTGAAACGCATCAAAATAATTCTTTTGAGCAGAATGAATTGAGTGGCATTTCGGCCCCGTCCGTCTATATCAGCGTTATCTGGATCTGGATTCACGTCTGCGTCTGGGCAACACTGGTGGCGTTGAGCACAGCAGGCCATTGTTACACAGCCAAGTATTTGAAGGGCACAGGCCCTGTGGGAGAGAGACAGGAGCCAGTAACAGGGGAGAGATATGGCGACACAGTGAGTTTGATAGAGAGCTAAAGCCCATAATCCCTCTGGTTCAAACCACAAGTGAGATTCTTTCCCCCTCGCGCTTGATGGCAGGGTCGAACCCTTCGCTGAGCATGTGCATTCAAGGCCAAGAAAACAAGGCGTGCTGATAAAAGCCATCCCTTCTCTCCCTTCCTCCTTATCCATCTCGCCCAGAAAAGCGAAATAAAAATAAGGGCAGCTGCTCTCACCGCAGATCTCTGGCACTGCGTTTCGAGCGTGGCACGCACACAAACACGTAAACACACACAAACCGTAGGTCTTGCCCCCATTGTGGTTTGAACTCAGTGAGGTGCATGTAAACCAAAACATCGCTTTTAAAATAGAGTTGCCTCTAGTGCCGAATGTATGTACTCTGGTGGAGAGCTTCGCTTCTGATCTGGCTGCGCTCCAGCTCACATACTGCGCATTTAAAAGAGAGATACAAGCCCCGACGTTCAACCAACCGATCGATGCCAGGGGGCCTCAATGCATCTTGGGTAACTCGGCCCATTCCGACCTAACGCTGCTTTGATGGTATAACATTTTTAGATGTTTTAATGTTCTGTCAGGAGTTCACTGGGCTGCATCCCAATACGCCTACTTATAGTATGCACTGAAAGTATGCACCTCATTGGAGAGGGCGAACTATGTTCTGCCAAAGATTATATCGTTTACCTACCCTCGTGTCGCAGACCTGTATAGCTTTGTTTCATCTGTTGAGAGGTATTTTTAAAAACAAAACATTAGAATGGATGGGAAATGGATTTCACTGTGATGACAAAAAATATCTATGTGAGGTAAGAATAGGCCATTTTATTTGCAGGGTCTGAAATCACATACTGCATGAGTAGCTATATTTGAATTTGAAGTTACTGCACAAGTGCTAAAGGGATACTTGACCCAAAAATGAAAAATCCTAATTTACTCATCCTCTTTGTTTCAAACATGTTTGAGTTTCTTTCTTCTGTTCAAAGGATGATACTGAAGAATGTTTGTTCATACTATGGATATCAATAGCTGTTTCTTCCCAACATTCTTCAAACTATCTTGTTTTGTGACAAAACAAAACAGAAGAAAGAATTCCGTTATTGTTTTGAACCACTTGAGTTTGTTTTTGGGTGGACCGTCCATTTAATAAAGCATGCTCTCTATATAATGTACTGTAATATGAATATGGCATGTGTGAATGAAATTCAGATATACAGCATGCACCATGTTGTTATGCTATGTTTCCATCCATCTGTACTTAGATTTTATTATATAGTTTAGAAATACTAAATGGAAACCCAAAGTTGCAAATAAATCCTGTAGAACATTTATTGGAGAAGTCAATCTTCAAACTTCAAACTTCAGTCAGACTTCAACCAAAATAGAAGCTGATGTGGGAAAATTCAGCCAGAAATGTGCACAGAGAGCCATTATAGAGCAGATTTGGCTTTGTATTTTCAACACAGATAAGTGGGAATCTCGCATTCTAGGATGCAGTGCCTGTGTCATGTGGCACACATTTTAATAAGAATCATATCTGTGGCCATTCGTTTTCTCGTTGCATTCAAAAGTGCTTTTTTCACTGTTGCACATTATGCAAAATGAGTAGAAAACATCTTTTGGATGAATGTGCAGTAATTATGAAGAGTGCAGTCGATCAGTCAACACTTTTTTCTATTAATTAGTTTTTTTTGTATTCATTATAACATAAATTAAAACACAAGAACAGTTTTATAAATTTTGTTGACTTATTGTGCGTGATCCCAAATGTTTGGAAGAATGTTCATAAAAAAAAAATGAGCAATTTTAACAAGTGACATGGACCATGCCCTGTGTTGCCATTATGTCATATAACCTCAATGGTTTTTTTTTTCTTTTCACTTTGACAGCATTCAGACTTACTCTGCTTCATACAGTACTTTCATGATAATAAGTTTTGAATACTTTAGCTCACCCATGAACATTATTTCTGCAGGAGTCCTGTAGGATGTAATGAAGATGACAACTCCCATGATTCCACACTCAGTCACAGCATCATCAAATTACACCTTTGTTCAACCCAGGCTCATTATGGATTGCAGTTTTTGTTATTGCCAATCCGCCAGAGGTTGCTTTGTACAGTTTTTCAGATGTCAGAATTCTCTTGTGAGTGCTGTTCGCGCCAGCTCTTCTCACATAAATCCACCAGAGGCCGCTGTCGAGTGACTGACCGATCAACCCCCCACCCCAACGCACCACCTTCACTAAACCGATAGTTTTTTCAAAAGCACCGATTGACCTGCCCACCACCTTCCCTAAACCCAACCGACAGTGTTTTCAAAAGCATTCCAGAAAAAGAAAAGCCATCGTGGCTGCTTGATTTTTACCACATTTTCAGATCTTACCACATTTTCAACCAGTTTTTACTTGTTTATTTTAATTTTGCATTTTGTTTTACCTGCTTTCTGGAACTGTTCTTTACCAGACTCGAATCTCATCTTCACAGTCAACTCCAATCTGCATTGCAAGTCTGCTGATGTACATGTCGAGCCACTGGGCAAACTGGTAACAGCAGAAAAGTCGTCCACACGGAGGTAAGAGATCAGCTGGTAGCGCGAAATGAACAGAAGCCGTCTGTGCTGTCATACCGCCTCGTACAGTTCGTTTTAAAGACAAAATGCAGCCACACATAGCTCTGGCTACATAATTCGTGCTCTCCAGAAATGTATACAGGGGTACATAATCACAATGAGCCTGTGTTGCCTTTGGTTGTTGTAAATATGCGCCCTCTAGTGGCAAAAAATACATATAGTGCCTTTAAAGTTTAGGAACCATCAGATATATGGACTGCAGTTGCGGAGAAAGTTAGTTGAAGTGTGTTGGCTATAAAAAAATAATGTATATTCTGTGTGGTTAAAGTGTACATTGTGGAACATGGGTCAAAGGCCAGTGTCAACAGGGGAGATATAGTACATGCAAGAATGTATTCACACCTACAGACATGCATGATAATTCAGAGCACTTCCGAGGGCCTCTATTGTTTTCTTCTTGTACTGATATCTTTAGCGTAAGGCAGCTGAAAGGCGCTGTTTCTCTTAAGTCAGACAGTCAGCAAAACTAAAAGACAAAAAAGAACAATTGCATTGTTTGCTAAGTTGCAAGCCAGAAGATTTCGGCGTGGACTTCACTGGCCTTTCCTCGGAGGAATTGCAGTGAAACCGAAGATAGCTGAGGCACAGATGAAAGAGACACAGAAAAGAGAGCGAGAGGGAGGGTGAAAGAGCTTTGTATTTGTCGCTAAATTGGATTAAAGATTTAGCTGGCATCATTTGTAGTAATGTATGCAGAGTTAAACGCTGCTCAGAAGCCTCTCTCGCTCAAAGAGCTTTAATACTGAAACCGAACAAAGTGCATTCAGCCGCGCTCAACACAATCTCCACGGGATGAGCAGTTTCCTTTTAATGTTACCATAACTACACTTCACTGCACTTTTGGCAAATTTCCCACCCTTTGAAAAAAATTTCAAAACGCCGCTGTTTCTCTCACTGTCTAATGTAAAAGAGCATTAGACAGTCTGGAGATTAGTTCGGCGGTTTTATTTCCCATTAATTGCTGTATTGTTTTGTTGAGCTCACACTGAGAATACATCTGTGATCGAGCGGGAGCGGTTCCGCGATGTTTTCGTTGCGGATAAAACGAGAGAGAACCAATCAAAAGCTTTAGACAATGAATGAAGAGATTCTGGGAATCGGCTGAGCGTGTTTTACATGCTGTGTTTTAATGCTTGACAAAGACGCCGTTTTGATCTTTGCAAAGAGATGTACCTTTTTCGTCAGGCTTTCTGAGAGACGCTTATGCTGATAGCTTACTTTCTCCTTATTTGACACCATCTGGCTAATGCATAATCGTAAATGGCCGTGTTTTATTTCAGGCTAATTGTTTTCATTTGAACGTCTCGAGTGGTTTTTGTGAATTTTACTAGCTTCGTTCTTTGTGAGCCTTTAGTTGGTTTTCTGTTAAATGAGGACAAAAAGAGCGGCACAGAAGAAAGCTGCTCAGGGCTTGACCTTCAGATCTGATTCAGCATCATATTTAGCATCATAGCGAAGGGTTTTGAGACGGAGGGGGGAGAATAAAGATGGAGATGGCCTTTATGTTTTGTTTGCTTGTAAAAGGCATGATCCCATTTAAATCAGTCATGCGGTCACAGGAACAGTAAAGATCTTTCCAGACTCGTCTGACCCAGTTTTGCTCTGATCAGCTGGAGGTCAAACCGGTTCACTTTCTAATTGCTTTTTTCTTTGAAATGAGGGATGTAATGCAAGTAAATGAGAAAACAAGTGTGATTCTAAATAACTGAACGCAAGTAAATTGCTAAAGGACATGATCATGCAATTAGATGATCTTGGAAGTCGAGTAATTATCACAATGATGCCAGAAATGTTTCTGTCTGATGAGCCAGGAATGCATTCAAACCATCAGTCCAAAACAGTGATGATCCTAACAGTGCTAATGCTAGCAGTGTTAAGGAAACCAGGTAACATTGACTCATGGTCTTTCTAAATTAATTCCTGTATTTGTTCGGGTATTTCAGCTGTTTCTGAACAATTAAAGCCCTCACACATTGCACTGTGTAAACTACAGTCTTAACAGAACATCAAAACATTCCTGCACTATATAGCCAGATGACACTGAAAAATCAAGAATTAGCAAACCAGTGTGCCACTAATTTATAGCATTTTTTTTTTTATAAATGAGGATTGCAAGAGTTGTACAGTAAGCAGGTAGCTCTCACATGGTCACCCACTGAAGCTAAACAGGGCTACGCCCGGTCAGTTTCTGGATGGGAGACCACATGGGAAAGCTAGGTTGCTGCCGGAAGTGGTGTGAGTGAGACCAGCAGGAGATGCTCAACCTGTGTTCTGTGTGGGTCCTAACGCCCCATTATAGGGAAGGGGACTCTATATTGCTCAGTGAGCGCCGTCTTTCAGATGAGACGTTAAACAGAGGTCCCGGCTCTTCAGGGTCATTAAAAATCCAAGGATATGCTTAAAAAATTAGTAGGGGTTTGACCCTGGCATCCCGGGCAAATTTGTCCACTGGTCTCCTAATCATCCCCATTTCATAAATGTGTTCATCACTCTGTCTCCTCTCCATCAATCTGCTGGTGTGTGGTGTGCGGTCTGGCACAATATGGCTGCCGTTGCATCATCCAGGTGGATGCTGCACACTGGTAGTGGGTGAGGAGATCCCCCCAAAAATGTGTAAAGCGCTTTAAGTATCCAATAAAATCGCTCTATAAATGTAAGGAATGATTTTTTTAAGCATACATTAGTTTGTTAGATTAATACACAAAACTGGTGCATATGCACTCACCACTGAGCACTGATATTGTGTTTATGCTATCTTCTCTTCAGTGTTGGTATATCGTGCATGTTCATGAGCAATGTGCAGTGACGTATACCCCGGATATGCCCACACACAACTTCCTCTGAGGTGCATTCGAGGTAATACATCAGAGGGGTGGCCAAGCAAGTGCCCTATTCTGACACTAGAAAGAAGAAACTGTTAAATAAAGGTATGTTTCTTTATGTGTGCCCAAGAATTCTCATTGCTTAATATTGGATTAAACCACTAAAGGCATTTAATCTGTTTTGAGGATATTTTGGTGTTTTTTTAGTCAGGAACCTTGTTGTCTATGGAGGATGAGAGAGCTCTCTCACTCTCAGAAATAAAGGTACAGAAGCTGTCACTGGGGCAGCACCTTTTCAAATGATACATAATTATACCTGAAAGGTCCATATTGGTACCTCAAAGGTACTTTTTAGGTACATTTGGGCACTTATATGCACCATTGAGGTACCACTGTGGACCCTTTGGGTACAAATATGTATCACTTAAAAAGGTACTGCCCCAGTGACAGCTCCTGTACCTTTATTTCTGACCGTGCAGATTTCACCTAAAATATTTTAACTTGTGCTCTGAAGGTCTCGGTGGTTTGGAACAACATGAGGGTGAACTAACCCTTTAATATAGACAGCAAGACCTAAACTGGTTATCATTTTAGATCTGATTGTTGTAGTAATTTTGGTGCCTCCAAGTGTTTCAAAATCTTACAGAAAATACAGTATCTCATTATTTACTTTGTTGAAAATAGTAAACAATAAATGTGTTAAACAACATAAATGGTTTATCATATCAGTCACACAAAATGGGTGATTTAACAAAAAGAAAAAAATCGACAAGCCAAATTATTTAATTTGTATATTTTATATATATATACAAGAATATGTACCTTATAAAATATACACTTATATAAAATATGTTTATATAAAATGCAAAACTGGAACTTTTTTATTTAAAAAAAACTTTTTTTTCTTGTCTTAAAGATAATTAAAGAAACTCTTATGCTAATTAATATGACAGTTAAATGAAACTACAATTCTTACGGTAATGTTTGCAACACCTGTTTGCATTATATATTGTCCATATTCACTCCATTTGATTCAACGTCATTCATTCATTTTCTTGTCGGCTTAGTCCTTTTATTAATCCGGGGTCGCCACAGCGGAATCAACAGCCAACTTATCCAGCATATTTTTTACGCAGCAGATGCCCTTCCAGCCGCAACCCATCACTGGGAAACACCCATACAAACACATTCGCACACTAAGGACAATTTAGTCTACCCAATACACCTATACCACATGTCTTTGGACTTGTGGGGGAAACTGGAGCACCCGGAGGAAACCCACGCAACCACGGGCAGAACATGCAAACTGCACACAAAAATGCCAACTGACCCAGCCGGGGCTCGAACCAGCGACCTTCTTGCTGTGAGGCGAACGTGCCACTCACTACGCCACCGTGGCACCCGATACAACGTCATTTAGAATATAATTTAGCTCTAAATTTACTGACTTGTAATGTTTGAATGCAAAAAAAGCGTGATGGTAATGTACTTACAAAGATTCTAATAAAGACAAGCTACAAATTCAAAGCAGCTTTGGCGGAGCTTGTGGGTGTACAAATGGGTTTTACCAGTCTGTATCCTAGAAGACTATTAAAAAAGAGAGAGAAAGACACAGAGAGAAAGCTTTTGGAGAGGATGGAGGAGAGCATGTGTGTGTGTGTGTGGTTTGGAGGGAGAAATGCAAATAACCATGAATGTGGAAAAAATAACAGCATGAAAATTCAACTGTGCAGAAATTTCTCACAAATCAAACTTCAAGCACCTAAAATTGTGCCATCAGCACTCCACCCATAAGCCGAGCGCTGTCTGACTTCATTAAGGCTCGCCGGCGAAGGTGCAGCTGCACATGAGTGTGTTTGATTAACTCCGCAATGATTTCTGACTTAATCAGTCAGAAGAACAAATTCAGTGAGCAGGAAGCCTTTTATCAGCCAGACTCACTCACCTGCACACCTTCCTGCCTTTTAGCCAGCAGCAAATTAGCAAACCGACGGCTGTCAAAAATGAATAATTGCACTGCATTTACAAGATGAAGGCTGGATTGGTACACTAAATAAATTGGGATTTTCTGTCTTAAACTGGATATACTTGAACTTAAAGGAATAGTTCACCCAAAAATTTTAAAATGACGCCATAATTTGCTCACCCTAAAGCTATAGCTTTAAATATTATTATGGCTCTGCCATCCTGTATAATGGTATATATCGTATGTATAATGGGTAGTGGCTTTTTTTGCTGAAGCTTCTAAAGCACATAAATCTGTCGTGAAACTAACCCATATGCTGCCACAGGGTTGAGGTATTTCTTATGAAGCGAATTGATGTGTTTTTGTTACACAAATATTCATTCATTCATTCATTTTTCTTTGATTTACTCCCTGATTTATCAGAGGTTGCTACACAGCGAAATGAGCCCTTCCTTTCCAACCGCAACACAGTACTGGGAAACATACACACATGTATTCACACACACTCATAGGGCCAATTTAGTTCACCCAGATCCAGGGGAAACCCACGCAAACACGGGGAGAAAATACAAACTCCAAAGGGCAACTGGCCTAGCTGGGACTCGAACCAGCAACTTTCTTGCTGTCAGGTGATAGTGCTAACCACTGAGCCACCATGCTGCTACAAAAATATTTAAATGTTTTTAATTCGAAATTCAAATCAGCAACTTTTGGTGGATGCTGAATACGCATTCTCAAACTTTGACTTTTGTTGTTTGATTGTTGTTACTAAAGGCGCCACGTAGTGGGTAGCAAGTTTGCCTCACAGCAAGAAGATCGCTGGTTCGAGCCTTGGCTGGGTCAGTTGGCATTTCTGTGTGGAGTTTGCATATTCTCCCTGTGTTCGCGTGGGTGGGGGAGATCCCTTATTTTCACATCCCAATGTTGACAGGTATGCTGAAAAACCTTTCTGGTGCTTTAAAGGTTCTTTACCCAGTAAAAGTGCTAAATAGCACCTTAAACACCTTAAAGAACAACTGAAGAACCACTGAAGAACCTTTTTTTTTTAAGAGTATGTAAGCATTGTTGAATGTTTGCTCGCTTTCTGTATATAATCCTAGCATATTTTAAAACAATCATGCTGCTAAGTACACACTGCAAGGTTTCAAGAGTGAAAACTGTAATAAAATGTAATACTGAATGGGATGGATGGGACATAAAAAATCTATAAAATATAGTATGTCAAAATAGATCTGTGCTGAGCAGCATAAATGCAATAAAGTCTCCATCAAAGGCAGCAGAAAATCCAGATATTTTAATAAAAAATTTTATATAAACTGGCACATTACACCCAGTTGTTTGCATTTTAAATTGCAAGTTTGTGCAAAATAAAAATCTCAACTTTAGTGGAAAGTTTTTACAAGGTCATATGGAACAAAAAAATATATAAAAGGAATATGATTCAACCATAAAATTGACAGTAAAAATAATCAATGTAATATAAAATCATAAATAATACAGTGTGAAGCAGATTTTACATGAACTAATACAAAGTGTATTGTACATTAAGACTTTAAAACAGCAGTGTTTTCAATGAGCTGATGTAAAAATCCAAAAATCTGCTTTCAAGCAAGGAAACTCCCACCTCTCGCCCATCTTTGTGGTCTCATATTGCAAAATCTCATTCATTCAGAAATGTCGCACGTTGGCGATGAATCTCGCCGCTGTGTCAGAAAGCCGTGCTGTCCTCCTCCTTCAAAGAAAGGACACATTTACTTTGGAGAAGAGGAATGTCTGAACCAATAAAGAACAGAGAGGGGTTAAACAGTGTCAATACTGTAACCTGCTTTATCTGCCGCCTTTAGGTCGGCTAGGTCAAATCCGACCAATGTTAGCCATTAGCTGAGCCATTTGCCCATATGTTGGAGCAAACGAGTGCTCAGATAAGTCATGGATCCAATAATACACCCATGGGCAGTTAGATTTGACTTTTAAATAAGCTTGTTCGTCCTGATGGGGAAAAAGATCCCAGTGTGTAATGTTTTATGACGTATCCCACACAAAAGCCCCATTCTAAATCAGCATCTTTGTTTTATCTGTGAAAAAATAAAAAGTTACATTGGTTTGGAGCTATGAAAAGGTGATTAAAAGCTATGAGTTGTAAAAATGTATCATTCTATGGGCTCTTTTTGGCATGTTTACTGGACAATCTGCCATACTTTAGTGCAATGTGTTCAGTTCTGTCCAGTTCTTACAAACTAGAGGTAATACTTGAAAACATTGGTCCCATAGTTAATATTTAATGTATTTACTAATATAAACTAAGTATGAATAATCTTGTAAAGCATTTATTAATCATAGTTTAATATTAACTAATGCATTATTAAAATATGAAGTCAGGGTTGTTAGCATTAGTTAATGCACGGTGAGTATGAACTAACATTATTTCACTTAAATAACATAACAATAACGTTAACAATGATAAATAAATACCATAATAAGTGTATTACTAATTGTTTGTTAATGTTAGTAAATACTTTAACTAATGGACCATTGTTTTAAAGTGTTAACAAATGATGTACTGTGGTCAGATGTATATCAAGATATTTTCTTTTATTTATTTCTTTTATTTTATCACTTACATTTTTTGAGATCTCTATACCTACAGTTATGGTCATGTTTAATGGCATTCTTGGTTTTAAACACAAACTCTGTGGGGGAAAAAATGAGCATTGTTTATTCATTGTTTATTCATTTCATATTTCAATTAAAAATCTCTAATCAAATTCATTTAAAAATATCTAATCATTCATTGCTGTAAAAAAATGACACTTGAAGATGGAAATCACATTTTGAAATGTCAGTAATTTTGACCTCGACTGTAAGAGAATATGGGGATGGAAAAAAATGTGAAGACAAATTATATTTCAATTAATTAATTCATTCATTCATTTTCTTTTTGGCTTAGTCCCTTATAAATCGGGGGTCACCACAGCGGAATGAACTGCCTATATTTCAATTGTTTTGCTTAAAAGTATTATGTATTTCCCTGGGAAGCTAGTGCATTCTTCTGATAAATGCACTGTAAGAGGCCTGAAATATATTTTTTCTTTTAACCTCGTATTAGTTCACAAAAGTTTTCTGGTCGAAAGAAATGTTTCTTAATGGGATGAAAAAATATGAAAGCAACCAAAAAGTTTCTTAAAAGAATGCCTTTTTTTCAAGTAAACACAAAGGTGCTCGATGCCAACGGCAAAGGTTTTGCACAATTTTTTTGTCTTCCCCCCCCAAAAAAAATCTTGTATCTGACGGTCAACCTCAGCAAAACATGATGCTTAAAACAAGATCGAGTTCTCAGAGAAAAACTATGTTTGGCTTTATAGTCGAAAAAAATGTTTTGTATTACATGACTTATTCATGGAATTTGCTTAAACTGTTTGTTTACATTGAAATTTTATTATTTATTTTTAAAAATAGGGCGACTCTGTGGTGCAGTAGGTAGCGCTGTCGCCTCACATCAAGAAGGTCGCTGGTTCGAGCCTCGGCTGGGTCAGTTGGCATTGGTGTGGAGTTTGCATGTTCTCCTCGTGGTCATGTGGGTTTCCTCCGGGTGCTCCAGTTTCCCCCACAGTCCAAAGATATGCGGTACTGGTGAATTAGGTAAGATAAATTGTCCATAGTGTATGTGTGTGAATAAGAATATATATATAATATATATACATATATAATGTATCATATACAGTGCTCAGTATATATAAGTACACCCATCACAAATCTATCTTTTAAATACTTATTTAATAGGAGGCTATGCAATATTGTGGATATACATTAGATTAGTCAGTATTGAAGCCAAATCTGGAGCTTATCTAACAAAATCACTTTTATAACCAGAAATTTAAATGTAAAGATATTTCTGTAAATTAATATCCGTTATTTTACAGTATCTTTCTGTAATTTAACGGCCATTATTTTACGTATTTTTTTCGGGCACCCCAGCTGCCAAAAATAAACCATAAAATTGCAGATTTTTTTTACAGTGTATATATTATTTTTAAATATATATAAAACATTTTCTCAAATACATTCATGTGTGTATTTATATAAACATAATAAATATGTTCCCAGTACACTTAAATTATGTCAAAACAAACTTACTTTGGATGTGATTAATCGTGATTAATTTTTGACTAGCAGTAATTAATATATTATAAAAATAAATCATAATTATTATTATTTTCATTATCCCATCCATAATTTTAAAAAAGCCTGCAACTTTCTTTGGCTTCAGTGCACAAACTCACGCTCAAACTCATAGTATCAGTGCACTGGCAAATAAGCCATCTGCTTGGGCCTGCGGGGCAGAGTTAAATCAACGTTAGTCCAGTGCTGGCAAACAACGCAGAGCTATTGCCTCGTAATTCTGAGGCCAAAAACATTCATCTTTCTTCTGCATCTCATCCATCTCTTTTCTTCTTCATTTCCTTCCTGCCTCTTTCTGTAGCATTTCTCTCTTCCTGCAGCTCACCTGTGGTCTGCGTCTTGCTGAGCGGCTTACGTTCTGCTGTGGTTACAGAGGTGCTGACGGTGACACTCGCCGGCCCAGACCGTGCCCTACTTACAGACAGAGAGAGAGAGAGAGAAGGAAGGGTAAGAAGGAGGGTGGGTAGGCTAAAGTGTCAGCAGTGTGAGGTGCTCAGTGCTTAGATAAACTCCTGTGGGATTAATGGCCTAGTTAAAGTTGGAGCTAAAGAGGATTAGCCTCCTCGGAGAGGTGGCAATAGATCCAGCATGTCCTTCAGCGATTGAGGAGGAGGAGGAAGAGGAAGGGGAGGGGGAGGGAGAGACAGGGGGAGGAAATGTCATTGGTTGCTAATGCATGTACAAACAATCGCATCTCGCAGGTCAAAATGTCAGCTGTCAACCGAGGTGCTGGAAAATGTCGGCAGAGTCCTGAACAGTGAAGCAAATGGTGTGTCCAGCAGTGCTTTGATTTCCTGTGGATTGGACAGTTCACTGGAGCATCTTCAGTAGGACTGTAGGATATTTGTGCATGAAAACTATTATGTTGAATCAGTGGTGTATGGTATGTAATGTGTGTGATAGTAGCTTATTTATTTGTTTGTGATTGTAGTTGTTGTTTTAAAGGGATAGTTCACCCAAAAATGAAGAATTCTCTCATCATTTACAAACCTGTTACTTCTTCCAAACTTTTTGACTTGCTTCTGTTGAGCACAAAAGAAGATTTTTTTTGAAGAAAGACCTGCATTGAACTCCTTGTTTTTCTACTGTTGAATTCAATGGTTTTAAGCTTTCTTCAAAATATTTTTGTGTTCATTACAATAAAAAAAAACGTAAAGATTTGGAATTACTCGAGTTTGAGGAAGTAGTGTGTAAATTACAATTTTTGGGTGAATTAGCCCTTTAATAACACTCAAGGTGCCGAGGTACCGCACATTCACTGTTTTAAAGCCACGAAATGTCCCTATAATTCAAAGCATAAATTTACAATCCCTGTTACCAAAGCAAAAACCTATATTTGTCCGGGTTATTTAGGAGATTTTTGCTTTTTTGCAATTTTTTTTTATTTATTTATTTATTTGTTTTTTGCTATTTCTGCATAATATCCTGGATAAATATAGGGTTTTGCTTTACTTATAAACTACAAATTATAAATTGT
>CAIGQQ010006766.1:2000498-2013993 GCA_903798035.1 Danio albolineatus | reverse complement strand
TAATAATAATAATAATAATAATAATAATAATAATAATAATAATAATATATATACATACATGTATACATAAACACTCATGCATGGAAAAAGGTTTATTTATATTTAGATATAAATGTTTTGTATAGTTTTGTTTATATATATGCGTGTCACATATACATCATAAACGTATATAATACAAACATACACACACATCTTATGTCAAAACAAACTTTTTTTTAGATGCGATTAATCTCGATTAACCTTTTCCCAGCACTATTATTAATAATGTTGTTGTTGTTATAATAATTATTATTATTATTAATAATAATACAACTTTTTTGCTGTAATCACATTTGTTTTGTTCCAAGTTGTATAAATGTAATGATTACAATAAATTATAAAGCTTTGCCATTGCAAAATTGCATTTAATACTTAATAACTTAAAATGAAATAAAAAAATTTAATCCACAAAAAAAAAAATTAAAAAGGAAAAACATCAAACAGATTTTTAAAGAGTCCTGAAGCACTATTTACTTTTGCTTTGAGCATAATAAATAGGGGTGTAACACATCATACTTGATCCGTGATTCTTACGGATCCCAACCCACAGTTCAGAGCACACATGACCTGCGGATTGATACCTTTTTTTTTTTACTTGTAGATTCATCCTAAATTTCTAACGATCGCAGAAAGATCGCCTGCTACGTCGTTCAAATCACAAGAATGAAAGCATTTAGCCTTTCTTCTAAAAAATAATGATGATGGAAAAAGTTGTGGTAAGTTATTCGGGGTTTCCTAGGTTATTGAAGGGGTTTTCTGTCTCTACTTGTTTAGCCTGCATTAATGCATTCAGTGTAAGCTGCACGATTAATCATTTAAAGATCGGGATCTCAATACCCACGCAACATAAATGATAAATGATGTCATTGTGTTGTAATGATGTCATGTTTATTAATCTTTCGAATCACTGCATTCAAATCTGTGTTTAAAAAATGCAAAACTCAAGAAAGAGATTGAGTCTAGTATTTTTGAGTTAGTTATGAAATCAAATAACACAGAAGTATTGGGATAATAACACAGAAGTACTGGGATAACAGTTTATAGCTTAGACAAAACCACTGATGTTTATGGTGAAGATTAAAATCACTGTCAGATGCATTTAACTTGACACACAAAAATGAGAGCTATAGGCAGCAATTACATTATTTAACCAATAGGTGGCGACAACCAGCCATCAGAAATATGCCACTGAATAATTCTTCACAAATAACACATCTAGCAATGAAACATGAAGTTTTAGGAGTGAAAAACAACCATTTATTGAAAATGAGACTAAAAATAAATATGGGTTGTACAAATAATGTTACTACATTTAGCATTATCAGCAACAGTAGTAATAACTGAATTTTTTACAGTACTGAATATTTTACAATTTATTTTTATTCAGCTGATTACTTCTTCATTTTATTTTTAATAAAATTTCAGGTTCAAAGCTCTGATTGTTAAAACCAAAAGTGTCTTGTAGTGCTGTTTTTGTAATGAATGAAAAACAATTTACATTTGTGTCCTCCCCCTGTTGGCTGATCCGAAAAATGGTCCGATAAGTGACTAAAAAACCATAATGTGATCTGAACCGTGAAATTTGTGATCCGTTACACCACTAATCATAAAAGTTTGGATAGTTATTTTCTTTTACAGAAGAAACTGATTAAATGACGACAAGAATTTCCATTTTGGGTCAACTGACCACAAGTTATATAATGTAATACTATACAGTGTTAATAATACTATCCACACAACCGATATCCCGTTAATCCTCAGGCACTTCTCTCACCTGCAGTTTCCAGATCTTCTTGCTTTCTTTGGACACCTGTCCCACCGTCTCACCCATCAGAGCGATTAACATGTTGAGCAACAGGACGAAGGTCAGGATAATGTAGGTAACCAGCAGAATGAGGAAGACTGCGGGATACTGTGCGCCTTTCAGCATGTTGTCCAGATCTCCGATGCCTATGGTCAGCTTAAACAGGTCCAGCAGGAATTCACTGAAGGTGTTTGTGTCTCGACACTCCGGGTATGTGGGACAGTTCTCCTTACACGTGTCCTTATCAGGGCAGATGGTCAACAGCGACACTAACGCTGGTGCACAGAACACAGAATGCAAAATAAATCATTATGAATAAATGCTTTTATACGATATTAAACAAGAGTGGTGATTTTTATTGGAATACCTGAAGCATAGCCAATCATGAAGAGCACGTAGACCAGCAGGAACCGGAACAAATCTTTGATGAGAATCTGAAGATAATAACCAAATTGATGACACAATGGGTTGAATAATTAGACTGAGAATATGAGAGGAAGGAAGATCAGCAAGCGCTCTAATTATTCTAAGGGTTTTATTGTAGTTGCCTGCAGTAGTGTACACTTTTAGAGAAATAGTCATTACTGGAATTGCAGCTTTTAGAAACAAGAGCAAGCAGAACTATGCGCAATTCAAGAAGACAGGATTTAGAAACAAAATACTTACTAATATAAAAAGAAATTGTTGGGGTGTTTGGGTATATTATAATCTATATTTATACATGTACAAGTCTTGGTCTAAACATTTGGATTTAAGTTTGGATTGATACAGCCCTGGAAAAAATGAAGAGACAACTTGACAATTCTTACAGAAGTTTCTCTGGATTCTTTGATTTATAGTGAGTGTTATGTGTGAGTAAAATGTAATTTTTGTTTTATTTTGTAAACTACTGATGACAAAATTCAAATTAAAAACATAAACGTTGTCATTAAGAATGTTTTGGCATTAAAAAGCAAAGAGATGCCATACTGATACAGTTAATACAGATTTCTGTATTAATTCTTTCCTCAGATAACACAATACCAATGTTTATCTTCGGAAGAGTTGAGAAATCAATATTTGGTGAAATAACCATGATTTACCTCACAACAGATAAAAAACATTAGATGTTCATTCATTTTTTGAAAAAGGTGGATCAGGGTTTCTGCAGGTTTCACCAATCAAATTTAAGACATTTTAAAGAAATGTTAAAAGAATTATGAATGAAATGTCAGACTTATACAGGGCTAAATGCCTATTGCTCCATTAAAACACATTTATTTAGTTATTTCTTATTATTTTTCCACATGTTTTAAATAATGTATCCAAACAAGGAAACTCTAGTTGTATGCATCCTTTTTTCCCAACATATCTTTTCTTAGTCTTATAAAGTAACAAAATATATGCACAATACAGTGTCTGTCCATGTCAGTGTCCTCACCACGTAGCTATAAATACATGAAGAACTTTTTAACCAAACGTTATAATGAATATAATATATATAATTAAAATATAATTAAAAATATAATTAAACCATAATATAATTAAACCATAATAGTAAGCAGAGCTAATAATAAAAAAAGCTAATAAATAAATGTTATTGTTACAGGTTTTATTGAAATGTATTGCTGATGATCTCAATTCGGGTAGCTTTAAATGGACATAATAAAATGAAGACCTGTTTAAAATGATTTAAGACCTACAAGACCATTTTTCATTGAATTCGAGACTTATTAAGGCCAAAAAAATTAAGATTTTTTAAGACCTCGTGGACGGCGCCACGGTGGCGCGTGAGTAGCACGTTCGCCTCACAGCAAGAAGGTCGCTGGTTCGATCCCCGGTTGGGGCAGGTCCCGGTTGGGCCAGTTGGCATTTCTGTGTGGAGTTTGCATGTTCTCCCCGTAGTTGCGTGGGTTTCCTCCGGGTGCTCCGGTTTCCCCCACAGTCCAAAGACATGCGGTACAGGTGAATTGGGTAAACTAAATTGTCCATAGTGTATGTGTGTGAATGAGAATGTATGGATGTGTTTCCCAGAGATGGGTTGTGGCTGGAAGGGCATCCGCTGCGTAAAACAAATGCCGGATAAGTTGGCGGTTGATTCCGCTGTGGCGACCCCGGATTAATAAAGGGACTAAGCCGAAAAGAAAATGAATGAATGAAGACCCCGTGGACACCCTGTAGTAAAAGGTGTAAATGACTGTTTTTATTTGAGATGAGGAAATGGTATCAGGCCTTTATAAAATAAAACATGTATTAAAATATTAACATTTCACTCTCAAGCATACCTAATAAATGAAAACATAGAGACTCTTTTTTTTTTGACTAACTTAAGGACAGTGTAAACAATTGCTGTAAAATTTACAGTATTACTAGTAATTTCAGCTGCCCGTAATACAGTAAAACTTACAAGTACAATGTAAATTAACTATACCAATTGTGCTGTAAAACTATAACACAACTGTAATTGTTAATATATAGTGCACTATATATATATAGGGCAGCCAAAATTACCAGTAATACTGTACATTTTGTACAGTTTGGTGAAAGAGCTAAAAAAAAAATTCTTTATGTACTCTCAAAACCTTACATAATATACAAAAACTTTCTTTCAATTCTTTGAAAAGAAAGGAAAACCTAACTATCAACCCGATTTCACCATTTACAGTCATTAAAGGCACAATATGTATGTTTTTTGCTTTCATTAAAATATCTAAAAATATTATGCTGACTTATGCACTTATATTATCCCGAATCTTTTGAAGCGTGTTCCAGAGAAATAAGTAAAAACCTGGCGTTAATGAAGACCACAACTCACATAATTTCACTACCTTTTTGTTTGTTGTGAATATGTATCCTCTTAAGATGAAAACTGTGCCTTTAAATGCAGGTGGTGATCAACCTGTTCTTTTCATACCTTCTGAATCATGATGCTGTAAGTTCCAGTGAGTTTAAGGCCTCTGGTAAAATAGAGGGTGTTCATCCAGCCTAGTGTGAGAGCAAACACCATCACAGACACGTAGGCCTCAATCCCTGACAGATAGAGCGCTGCGCTCACCAGCACCAACAAAGAGTAGATGAAGCTACACAAGAAAACACAAATACCGGTCAACCAAAAATGTACTAGTCATAAACATACTTCAGCTATTAAAGGGTCAGTTCACCAAGAAATCAACATTTGCTGTTCATTTAATATGCTCACCATAAGATGCAAGTGACTTTTTTTCTTCAGTTGAAAATTAAAGAAGATTTTGAGCAACAGTTACCAGCACTATGAAGAAAATTTATTATACCAAAATTAATATGCCTCCTAATGACACATTGAGGTCTTATTGGCTGAACAATCAGCCTGTTTTAAAATAAAATAAACATTGTTTCTAACGTTATTACCTTTATTTCACAGCCTCTGAAAATTATCATTCGTTTTTTTGTGTGTATTTTTTTGTTAGGTCGCCTCTTTAAGTGCTAGTAGCCCCTGACTTGCATTATATGTGACCAGATCCAGCAAAATGTGTCTCTCTCTTTTTCCTCTGCACAGGCCCCGACCTAATTATGCAGATGACATGCCCTGGGATTGGCTGGAGTGACCCAGGGTGTCTTTCAAAAAAAGGGAAACGGGCATGGAGCGAGCGAGTTGGTTGGCTTGTGATTTGCGTTTGGTGTTGTGAAAATATATAGTTGCCAAGTGTTTATTTTTGATTGTGTTTTCCCATTTTGGTGTGTGTGTAAATATTTACTTTTTTTGTTGTTTATCTATCCGTGTCCACCGAGAATCAGTGAGGTTGGACGCCACACTTTTCTTTTTTCTAAATATTTTCTCTTGTTTTTATATGTAGTCAGGGAGGTAGGAGTAGTTGATGTCTTTTTATTTCGGTTATTTTGTTTCCGGTATTTAGTTTGATTTGGGTGTTTAGGTAGGGGATATATTTTTGTTTATTATTTTCTTCTGTGGGTCCTATCCAAGGTATTTGGCTTCATGTTTTGAGGTGTTTAAAAAATGTTTTTTATGTTACGATTGATGATCACAAGGCATTGGTACTTCCTGAAACCCCCTACAATCCAAGAGTGGTTGGAAATTGTATATGACATTTATGTTATGGAAAAAAATACATTTGTCGTTCACCTTCAAATAAATGCATTCAGAATTATTTGGACCAAATGGGCCGAATTTGAACCGAATTTGTGGGTTAGATTTTGTAGAAGCATAAAATAATTGCTAGGCACGCATTTTCTAATATAATAAGCATTAAGCTTTTCTTCAGAGTCTTCTCTTCATTCATTCATTCATTCATTTTCTTTTCAGCTTAGTCCCTTTATTAATCTGGGGTTGCCACAGCTGAATGAACCGCCAATTTATCCAGCATATGTTTTACGCAGCAGATGCCCTTCCAGCGGCAACCCATCACAGGAAAACATCCATACACACTCATTCACACACATACTGTACATCTCAGACAATTTTAGCTCCACGCAGAAATGCCAACTAACCCAGCCGAGGCTCAAACCAGTGACCTTCTTACTGTGAGGCGATCGTGCTTAAAAGATTTAATTTAATAAAAAATAAATAAATCTCAGTGCCCCAAATTCAAAACAAATTGATACCTTGAATCGTTTTGAAGATATGCCCAATTGAATTATGGTTGTCTGCATTTGTTATCCAATTAAAAAGTTGAGAAATTTGCAAGTAAAGTTTTTTTGCCTTTTTTTTATTGACATCCTTCAAAATGTTGGATGGATGTTTTCCGTCACTGGGTTGCAGCTGAAAGGGATCAACTGAGTTAAACATATGCTGGATAAATTGGCGGTTCATTTTGCTGTGGTGACCGCTAATGAATGAAGGGAAAAAGTTGAAGGAAAATCAAATGAAATGAAACGAGGTGCTACATTACTGTAAACCGAGGGGTAACAGTAACATTGATCGAAGTTTGTGTACATTTCTAAGCTGTTTGATTGTTTTTATACATCATATTTGTGAATTCTGACTCATTCCGCCAGATTGGGTCACATTTAATGCTGTCCTGAAGAGAGAAAGTACATCTTGGGTGTTCCAAGGGTGAGTAAATTAACAGTAAATGTTCTATTTTTCGATCTATTCAATATCACCATTTACTTTGCTTAAAATGAATAACTAAATGCACTGTGGCCTCTGGCTAATTTCTTATTTTGTTACTGTGATGGTTATAAAATATCTTTGCGCTTTCAATGTGTAACATTCGCTTTTGAAATGTAAAATGCCTCACTGGTTTAGCAATTAATTACAATTAACATAAACATATTGGTGAACTGCAGTCATCTTTGCTGCTTTTAATGCAAGGAGATTAACTATTAAAACATGCCAAGAAAGGGGTTCTGGAATTAATTATACAGCTCAATTAAAAAGAGGGAGAGAAAAAATGGCCTCAGGCAAAGACATTGAGAGTAAACGAAGACACGAAGAATGGGACCGAGTGTCTTACTAGAGAAGCTGAAAGGATCCATCAATAAATATAGAATTCACCCCGGGGCACTTCTTCAGGAAAAGATCCTTAATCTAAATCAGGGGAGAAAACCAAGAAATGTCGCTAAGGATATTCAGAGATGAAGAGGATCGATAGAGCGACCAAATGTACATAGGAAGAATGCTAGAGTGAATTTGAGTAACAGAACATTAGAAACAGATACACCCATGTTCTTTCATCAAGGTGAGAGGAAAGTGTGTTTGATTATTGTGTACAGTAAAGCTTACGTTTGTTACAAAGAAAAAGAGTCCGGAACCCACTGTGATGATCTCTCCTGCCAGACGTACCTTGTCTTCTGTGGTCTCATAGGCATAAGGGGGCTGTGGAGACATGAGATTTAAGGATCAACATTTTAATAATGTGACATACACACAAAACAGGGACGAACAAGTGTGTACATAAATTCTCAAGCAAAAGCTGTGATCTATAAAAAGCAAACTTGACAGGAGAATGTATGCAGCTGTATATAAAGTCTAAGTAAACATATTTAACTTTAATATTGATTTAATAAGAGCAACTTAAATATTTATATCATTATTAATAAATACATTTAATTTATTCTGGTCTACGTTCACTTTTAGAAAGGTTTCAACACAAATTTTATAAATGAGACCCGTTCATTTCCAAAAATCGCATCCACTGTCTGCATCTGCACACAGAAGTGCCTATGAGATGAAGAAGCTATTCCCCTCTGTATATAGCACACAATCATTTAAAAGTTGAAGGGTTAGCAAACATGGGTTAGCAAACATTTAAACTAACATTTCTATTTTACCCAGGTGGGTCTCACACATTCTGAAAAATGAAGCCAAAACTCTCAGATCGCCACCTGGTGGTTGGCTGCAGTATAAATTATAAAAATGGCCTCTCTGTTATGGGACATGCTTCTGTGTTTGCAATTGGATCTAGAAACTTTGATTCAACGTTTCCAGTCTATGATGACTGTTGCACTCTTATGGAGCCATATCAGTCTCTGTATGAAAAATAATATATTTACAAAATATATTTAATACAATTCAATTCACATTTACAAAATCCAGGGCAGGGCGCCACGGTGGCCGAGTGGTTAGCACGTTCGCCTCACAGCAAGAAGGTCGCTGGTTCGATCCCCGGCTGGGCCAGTTGGCATTTCTGTGTGGAGTTTGCATGTTCTCCCTGTGGTTGCGTGGGTTTCCCCCACAGTCCAAAGACATGCGGTACAGGTGAATTGGGTGAGCTAAATTGTCCGTAGTGTATGTGTGTGAATGACAATGTATGGATGTGTTTCCCAGAGATGGGTTGTGGCTGGAAGGGCATCCGCTGCGTAAAACAAATGCTGGATAAGTTGGCGGTTCATTCCGCTGTGGCGACCCCGGATTAATAAAGGGACTAAGCCGAAAAGAAAATGAATGAATGAATGAGAGAACAAATTAAGAGTTTACTGAAGCAATAGTCAAAATGGTTCGCAAAGTATATCGCAATATATATCGTAAAAAAGCTAAATATCACATATTTTTCCATTAACATGCAGCCCTAGTGGGTGTAGTCTTGTTCTCATATCTTGTTGGGTACTTAAACCTGAATACACACAGACTCATGGGGACATTGAAGACCTCATGAGTAGAGCCAGACAGAATCTGCAGACTTTTTTTACTATTTCTGCGCAGAATTTTGTAAAAATAATAATAATAAACTGTATATTTTTTAAATCAGTGCATTTATGTGGAATAATATTTATAGTATAGTAGCTAAAATCTTAAATTATTAAATAAAAAATACTTTAAACTTTTATTTACAATGCAAATCCAATTAGATCTACTTCTCTGGTATACAAAGCAAGTCTCTCATATAAAATATCTACTAAAAGACAGAAAATATGACAGTAAATAAATTATATAAATGCATATTAGTCAATAATATTACTAAAATGAATATAAACACTGAATAAACATATATTTACACACTTTTAGTAAATAAATAAATGAATAAATAAACACAATGGGCAAAAAAAATGGTGGAAATCTGCAGATTTCTGTGCATACAGATTCCATGTGGGCCTACTCATGAGTAAACATCCATCTAAATAATATAGAATGAAAAATCCAGAATGTTCCCTGTGAGGGTTGGGTTTAGGAGTGCAGAATTGAGGTAAGGAAATAGAAATCTAGATAGAAATAGAATATAGAATAGAATTTAGTTTTTGCACTCTTAAATCCCCACAAGAATAGCAAACCCAGTGTGTATGCGTGTGTGTGCACGAATGCGTGTTTCTGAAAGTTTTCCTGATATGAATCTTGCAGTCGAAAAGAGGTCATCTTATCAGAGACGAGCGAAATTGAACCATTTTTTTTTCTTCATTTCCTCGCTCACATTATGAGTTATCTCTTCATTATCTTTAGCTCTATCAAGCGGCTTGTGATGTTCTCCAAGATTTTACTTGATGGAGAAGCGTTTGTTCCCGTCCTGCTTCTTAGCTCTTTCAGTTCTGTTCAATTGAAGCCAGAGAATGTTTTACATGTGAGACAATGCAGTTAAATGAATATTCTAGGTTATATACAAATTAAGTTGCTTCCGTTGCATGCGAATATATTCAAAAATAAGGAATATTATATCAGAATGTTCTCACCCTCTTATCAGTCTTTCCAAGAAGTTTATAGTCAGCATTGATCCACAGTATTTTTTCTTACTTACTAAAATCAGTGGGGACTTCCAACTGTTTGATAACCCTCATTCTTCAAAATGTCTTCATTTGAGTTCAGTAGAGGAAAGAACTTCAAGTTTGGAGCAACTTGTGAGAGAATGATGACAGAATTTACTTAATATGTGAATTTGTAAAATATTTAGCATGGATATTACAGTATTGTTAACACCATACACCTGAATATTTCATTAATTTAGCATTACTGGTGTTTTTTTTGTTTTTTTTTATGACACTAGTAAATCCTACGCTCATGACGGATTAATTGAAGTTGGATAAGTTTAATGTCTAAAAGCGAACTAGACCGATTGGTGTTTTGTTTTGTGTTTGTGTTAGTTCGTGGGTGGCTATCGGTAGACCTCAGCATAGAGAAACGCCTACAAAAACAGCATTTGAGGAAACCGAGAGGAGTGTTTTGTGTTGGCGTGCAGGATAAGAACCAAGGACACAAGAGAGAAGGGAGGAAGAATTCGGGATATAAAGAACTTCATAAGATCTTTGATATAGAAGGAATTTGTCCTGGGGCAAGTGTTAAGACATAAAATATGTAACGACAAACATGTTATCAGAAATAGCAGCGAAACAAATGGAATGAAGAGTAGGTCATCAGTGAATATACAGTACTACTTTTTTCAGGGGCATTGGAAAGTACCTTTTCTTTTGGTTTTTAAAGTTATATAAAAATGCTGCTCTTTATAAAGATGAAAAGGATGGCAAAAAAATGCACATGTCTTTACTGAGGAATGGACTCCCTTTTATTTTCCACATAGAAATTTTAATCAGAATGATTCACAGTATTAAACATTTCATTAAAGGCAAGTTTCTTGAAAATGTAAAAATAATTGCTGCTAGTTGAAAAAAAATGAAGAAATGAACTACGCACTGCAAAAGGCATAGTCAGAAACCATAAAATAACGAGATTAACTATTGATCTGAAGTCATTGCTGAAGTTTAAAATGTCCATACTTGTAGAAATGCATGAATGTTGTTGACAGTCTAAAATATTGACTTTTCATGTAATTTGCAATACTTTATAGGAACTATAATTGGCCCATTTCCACTGAGTGGTACAGTATGCTATGGTATTGAACAGTTTGGTACGCTTTTATGGCTGTTTCCGTACTCTACCACCTTTCCAAAGGGTACCGAGCACAACAAGAGGGTACCAAAAGGTGGAGCTACTGTAGACGCACAGCTGAATGCTATTGGTTTTCTGAGGAACGTCACTACCGCACGCACGAGTCAGGAGAATGAAAACAAAGGAAGTGCCATTTTTAAATACACTGCCAAGACATTCCAGCATTATAATATACAATAACAAACAATGGTCGACCCAAGGTCTAACAAACCTTGTGGTCATCTTGATGAACAGCCACAAAGCCAAGAAGAACAGAATCTACCGTGTCCTGTTGTTGTTTACGAGGCCATCTTAAGCGCGAGTGGTTTCACTTTCACAGTTGAGCTGATGTTAATAACGTCCGCACGATTATGGAAGTGCTTCTGACTTTCTTTCAGAAACAGACAAACACGAGAGTGAAGCCTGAAAAACAAAAGAGCAAATGATTCTTTCAGCAACCTAAAACTCAAACAAACTGCCATGTTTATTTATTGTCATTCCCTTTTGGACTATTATGAACTCGGAATGATTGAATTACTTTTTAACAAGATGGTAACGTTGCATCTGCTGGCGAAGAATAAAGATGAGGGGTTCGTATTCACTTTCATATCATTTATGAACACAAATAAGGCCTAAATGTATGTTTTTGTTTAGTTTTTTTTGTTTGTTTTGGTAACATTCAGACTTTAAGCCTCTATATGTGTTCAAATATGTTTATTTATTTTTACATAATCACAGACGCCACAGTACCATTACAGTAGGCTATTTCATATTGTCATTGATCTACAGCTATAATCAAAAGCTGTTCATAGAAAGGGTAGTAATTAGCATTTATACATAAGTATTTATGGAGATAAAGCATTTTTTAATAAGCGCTCCTAAACTTTGAGTGAGAATAGCGTCGACTACAACTTTCTGTCATACACCATGCCTACCAAAGGGTACCATTGGTACCATTTAACAGTGAAGACACAAGCCTGATAAATGTGACCCATACCATACCGTACTGTACCAGTGGAAACAAGGCAATTGAAGCATTTCCAATTCACAGGGTAACTATACCTTTTCTGATTTAGTTTGTGTTATAGACAATTCTTTTTCTCTTAAGATCTAAACATTCCTTTATGAACTCTGACTGATGCTATGAGAAGGCTTAAACTAGAGCTGGGCCGAACATTTTTTTTCACAATTCAATATAATAGCGTATATGCCAATAACAATGATAAGCTCTCGACTTTTTTACTCTATATTGTCTAAGAGCCAATCACACGGCAGAGAAATGTGCAACCATGGGAATCTAACGCTTTGTTGACATTAGAAATAAAGCGAAATTTCAGCCACTTTAATTTATCAGCCAAAAACATTATGCCATATTATTGTGGCTTTAGTTTTAATATATTTTAGCCATTGTGGCTTTAGTTTTAATATATATTATGGCTTTAGTCGTTGTTTGGGTACTCCTTTAAATCTGGAAGCATTAATAACTTGTATGGAAATATCTATTGTTATTGATCAATATGGAAAATATTTGTCAAGCTTGCGTTTTTGCCATATTGCCAGCCCTAGCTTACTGTAAACATGTTACTGTAGTTTTTGTGACAACATAATTATTTAAACAGGCATAAATACTTTTCAAGTTTGTGAAGTTCGGAGTTGTTAGAAATCTAATTTCTTTGGTTGTTGACACACTAGAAGGACGAAAGTGCAGCATGAGCTTTTCCATTGAAGTTTGCTGTGTATCTGCTTGTGCTTTTGCTTTTGTGCGCCAGCGAGCCGTGTGGCATGAAGTGTGAGAGAAAACAAAGTCGGCCAGTTCTCGTCCCACAATGCCCCTGACATGTCTGCTGACGGTTAGCATTCCACACAGGCGCGGAGAGGACACCGCTCGCTCGCTTGCTGCTGTCGCCGCTGTAGCTGATGATGAAGAGGGGCTCTCGGAGCGAGTGGATGGGGTCTGTGGGCTTCTCCTCTGGGAGACGAGTGGTTGTTATCTTCCCCTCGCTGCTACAAGCTCAGAGAATTTCTTATTCATCTTTCTTTATAATCTCCCGTACCTCATGCTCTCTGCCACGGTATGGAGGGCAGAGAAAAGCTGAATAATAAAAGCGGCAATACAAAATCACAAGTGCACCAAAACAACGAAGGATGATAAAACGGGGGATTTTTAATATAAAAGTCCATGTTTTGATATTATTGCGTTTACACAGTATTTTAAATACTAAAAACTTACTTTCTGGTTTACCATGAAATATTGTAGCTGTATGTAGTATAAAAATACTGTATATGTGGATCTAAACAAACAGAATTATATTATGTTATATTTTATTTTAATTATAATGTTATGTTATGTTATGTTATGTTATGTTATGTTATGTTATGTTATG
>CAIGQQ010006766.1:1967736-1985498 GCA_903798035.1 Danio albolineatus | reverse complement strand
TATATATATATATATATCAAAAACAAAGTAATGCAAATGATTACAGTTTAATACACTGATTTTACAGTATATTTGATGAAATATAACTGACTCATCAAATAGCGAAGCTGAAATTACGACACCATCACTCCAGTCTTTAGTGTCAGAAATTAATGTAATATACTGATCTGGTGCTCAGGAAAACCATTGCTCAGGCGTTTATACAAATGATGACACTATTTTCAGGAATGTGAATCATTGCTTTGTTTCTTGCTAAATAAAAACATTAACGTCTTTATAAGTAAAGTGATTTATAAAACAGAAAATGGGAGCTTCCCACACATAATTTTGGGAACGAAGGCCTCAGCGTGTTGCAATGTTATCAGTGTATCATTTGACCAGATGTTAAAGAACAGGGCATTAAAAGCATTCTGTTTATAACACAGCAGCTGAAGGGGATTTATATCCTTCACAATATATCCTCCTCTCTGTCTTTCGAATGAGACGTTAAACCGAGGTCCTGACTCTCTATGGTCATTAAAAATCCCATGAAAACACTTCTCGTAAACAGTAGGGGTGTAACCCCAGGGTCCTGGCCAAATTCCCTTCCTCGGGTCTTAACCATCACGGCCTCCCAATCCTCCCCATCCATCGAATTGACTGTATCACCGTCTCTTCACTACTCCTACATGTATTGCTGGTGTGTGGTGAGCACACTGGCGCCTTTGTCCTGTGGCTGCCATCACATCATCTAAGTGGATAATGCACACTGGTGGTGGTGTGGAGAGACGATGATTGTGAAGCGATTTGGGTGTATGGCCATACATGATAAATGTGCTATATTAATACACATTACTTACATTACTGACAATACTCTGAAAGTACACACAACATATTTAACAATATTGAGTGCATTGAACTTGACCAATATTCATATCACTGTTTCTCAAAGAGATAAATATTATTTAAATATTTTTTTTGTTTTTTCATATACCCAAGTTCTGTTAAATGAAGAGACGTTTAAACATTTTTTAAAACGTTTTAAGTACATATATAAGACTTTATATATATAATATATCAAGTCTAAATATAAAATAACACTTTCATTAGATGAAAAAATAATATAAAACTGAAAATTCCATTGCTTAGCTAAACATCAGTTGGGAAATATTTGAAAAAGGAATAAAAAAACTTCACTGGAGAACTAAAAATATTGCCTTGAATTTTGCTTTGTACACATTGAGTTTCACAGTTTATTATTCAGGATTTATCAAAACAGAGCATTTGTCTTGTGGGTGAGTGAACTGTGAAGCTAATAAAGTTTGATGGATATACAGGTGTGCACTAAAACAAAAATTTTAAAAAAAATGTTAAATTTTGGTTTGTTTTTACCAAATCTTATCATATACACCCATTAGCTTGAAATTATTGGCAGTGTCACATATGTCCATTCTTTGATGTTTGTGTGTCTTTTTAGAAATCTTTCTGATGGTCACTTTTATTCCTGAATTATATACAGTATATATTGAAGTATATACAGTTGAAGTGATTATTATTAGTCCTCCTGTGAATTTTTATTTCTTTTTCAAATATTTCCCAAATTATGCTTAACAGAGAAAATCATTTTTCACAGAATTTCCTATAATATTTTTTCTTCTGGAGAAAGTCTTAATTTATTTCGCAAAGAAAAGCAGTTTAAATTTAAAAAAAAAACCATTTTAAAGTCATTATCATACGCCCCTTAAGCAATTTTCTATTTCGATTGTCTACAGAACAAACCATACAACCATAACCATACAATAATTACCCTAACTTGCCTAATTAACCTAGTTAATCCTTTAAATGTTACTTTAAGCTGAAAACTAGTATCTCGAAAAATATCTAGTAAAACATTATGTATAGTCATCATGGCAAAGACAAAAGAAATCAGTTAATAAAGCTACTGTATTATGTTTAGAAATGTGTTGAAAAAAATCTTTTAGTTAAACAGAAATTGAGGAAATATATACAGGTGGCTAACTATATATATATACCCTCAACAACAATCTTACCAAAGTAGAAGTATCCACCCTCATCCCTGGGCTGGAAGAAGCGGCCCCTGGCCTGCGCATGGACATCGGCCCCCTTCTCCACCAGAAGCTCCACATACTGTTTGCATCGCCGCTCTATGGCAATATGCAGTGCCATCTGACCTGAGGACATGACAAATTTTTATTACAAATACATGTGCAAGAGGAGAATCAAATGGAAGCTGTTGATCATGATAACGGACTGACCATAACATCCAAACCAAAGACCTTTGTAATGTTACAGGAAAGCCAATATCTGTGATGCATCTCATCAGACAGAACAGTGGGAAGCAGCATGATATTATTAGATACCATCAACTTATCTTATACAAGAGGAAGTACTGCAATATGAAAATAAGGCAATGCGGCTCCTGTTCTGAGTCTACAGTTTTGTATTTGTGTTTGTGTGTTAGAGCTCCAAAACGCATTATTAAAGTAATTTTTTTTTCTCCCTGCCAAGTTTGTCTGCTGCTTTTGTTACAGAGCTACACTGTAAAAGAATATCTGTAAATTTACAGTCTTCTGTATTTTGTGATTCATGTTTTGAATTACATTTAGGGACCTTGATCTTTTCACCAAAAACTTATGATGTTAAAAAAAAGGTTGAAAAAGTGACTTTTATTGACATTTTAAATAAGTAGTATTGATATACTCTCTGGGTTGGTGTTGTAAATTATGGTACAAAAATCTGGTAAAAAAAAGTATTCTTCTTATACCTTATAATTTTTATATATCATTCCTTCTACAGTATATTGTTTCAGATTAATAAAATGTCAAAAACCCATTCTGTTAAAGCAGAGCAGAGATGAAGGTTCCATAATGCAATTCATAACTGTAAACGGACAAAAAGCACCTGTGAATTAACAGTGTAGTAATTTAACAGTATAGTTTAGAATACAATGGCGGAAATCAGTATTGAACACATTATGTTTTTTTCCTGGGAATAATATCTCTAAAGAAGCTGACATTGAATTGAACCTGATTTTGGTAAAAACTTAAACAATACAAACATGAAAATAAAACAAAACCAAAGCAAATCTGAAAAATGAGTTATGTGTAATATCAATGGAACGACAAAAGGAGGAAGTACTGAACTACTGAAACACATTTAATACTTTATATAAAAGCCTTTTTTTGGTGATGATAGCTTAAAGACGCCTCTCGTATGGAGAATGAAGTCACATGCATTGCTCAGGTGTGAGTTTTTCATAGACTTCAACAGTGTGTAAACATCTTGATGGTTCTGTGGGTCTCGTCTATCAAATATGAACTCTATTTTTTAGTTTGTATTGGATTCAAGTCAAGTGATTGGCTGAGCCATTCTACAGCTTGATTTTCTTTCTTTGAAATCATTTGAGAGTTTCCTTGGCTGTGTTGTGGACCATTGTCCTGCTGAAATGTCCACCTTTCATTTTCATTATCCTGCTAATGTAGATGTTGGACTGAAGCAGTTAATCTTAAGTTACACTGACGAAGGGCAGAGAGTTGCTGAAAAACTGAGATTTCAGCTGCTGTCTGGACTTTCACTGTCTTTCTACACCTCACTTTCTTCATGTGTTCAATACTTTTTCCCCGTGTCATTTCATTTATTACACAAAACTTCATTTGTAAACTAATTAGTTTTGCTTATATATGTGGATTTCTTTGGTTGTTTAAAATTTTAAGTCAATGGTACCGCTAGAAATATTTTCTGTGAAAAAGGGTGACTTGTTGAATACTTATTTCCCCCACTGTAAACGAACAGTTCACCCAAAAATCACAATTTCCTCACACCTAAGTGGTCTTAAACCTTTATGAAATAAAAAAAAAGTTTTTAAAAGTAAGGTGGAAGTCAATGACAGCAATCTTTTCAGCAATCAGTCTGCTTTTTGTTCAAGAATATCAGACAGTTTTAAAACAGGTAGAGACTGAGTAAATAATGACAGCATTTTCATTTTTGTGTGAATTGTCCCTTTAAATAAAATACACTTGATCGTTTTGCCTTGGGAATTAACTCTTGATGGCGTGATGTTTAAAAATGACTGAACAGAGCTTAACCCTGTATCCATATTTATAAAACAGTCTTATTTAATATCTCCGTGTTAATGTCAACAACAACAAATGTATCACTTTTTTTTTTACTTTTCTATGATTTAATAGATTAGAATGCCTTAATTGAAGTCTAAGTTTACCAAGTATTGTATTATATCCTTGGCTGAACATCTTAACTGATTTGATTGTAGCAGTTCATTGCATTGGCAGTGGATCAATAAGGAAGTCTGCTGACATCATGTACACTTTACTGAAAGCAAGCAAACTAAACAAATGTGTAAGTGATTGTTTCCTGAGGAAATGAGAGTAAGACTAGACTACGTCTGCTGTGAGTATGGCATTGTGCATTGAAAACAGCAACTTCCCTGTATTAATAATTTGGCCATCACAAAACTCAAACACACACAGCATGGTTTTAAATTGAGTAAACATTATATTAATGGTTAAGTACAATAACACAGCCAAATCATTAAAGTTAATAAAAAAAAAACTTATGTTAATATATGTGGACCTGGATGACAAAACCAGTGTCGAGTTGCACAGGCAAATTTTTGGCAATGTCCAAAAATACATAGTATGAAGTATTTATTTTCCTTTATGTCAGAAATCATCTATATATTAAGTAAAGATCATGATCCATGAAAAGATTTGTACATTTCCTCTTGTAAAGCTTATTTATTAAGCTTTCATTCATCCATTCTTTCATTCATTTTCCTTCAGCTTTAATTTCTATTTCAGAGGTCGCAGCGGAATGAACCGCCAACTATTCCAGCATATGTTTTACGCAGCAGATACTCTTCCAGTTGCAACCCAGTACTGGAAAACACACTCATTCTCTCTCTCTCACACACACACACACTCATACACTACGGCCAATTTAGGTTATTCAATTTACCTACAGTATATAGCACATGTCTTTGGACTGTGAGGGAAACCGCAGCACCCGAAGGAAACGTTGCAAAGTTCACACAGAAATGCCAATTGGTCCAGCTGGGACTCGAACCAGTGACCTTCGTGCTGTGAGACGACAGTGCTAACCACTGAGCCACGGTACCACCATTTATTCATTCATTCATTTTCTTTTCGGCTTAGTCCCTTTATTAATCCGGGGTCGCCAGAGCGGAATGAACCGCCAACTAATCCAGCATTTGTTTTACGCAGCGGATTCCAGCCACAACCCATCTCTGGGAAACATCTCTTGGACTTGTGGGGGAAACCGGAGCACCCGGAGGAAACACGGGGAGAACATGCAAACTCCACACAGAAATGCCAACTGACCCAGCCGAGGCTCGAACCAGCGACCTTCTTGCTGTGAGGCGACAGCACTACCTACTACACCACTGTGTCGCCTACCACCATTCAGCTTTCATAAAATATAGAAATCTCAATTTAAAAAAATTACACTTAAGACTGTTTCTGTGTTGGAGAGTCATATATATCAGGCTGCCATTTAAATGTTTGGGGCCAGTAAGAGTTTCCTTTAAATATCCTTTGTATGATCAAAACTACAGCAACAACAGTAAAAAAAAAAAAAAAAAGTAAAAATCTAAAATAAGTTTTCTGTTTTAATATATTTAAAATCGTAATTAATTCTTGTGATGTAAAAGCTGTAATTTTTAGCACTATTACTCGGTTTAATATTCTGCTTTGGTGCTCAAGAAATATTTCTAATTATTAGTGTTCTTCAATGTTCAGACTTTCAGCAGCGAAAATTAAACCACACTGAACTGAACTGAACTGAACTAAACTGAACTGAACTAAACTGAACTTCAACTCTGAAAACTGGACTGGCACTGTTTTAATTTACTATAATATTCTACGTTAGGCTGCTTTGACACAATCTACATTGTGAAAGCGCTACAGGAATAAAGATGAATTGGATTTAATTACCAGTGTTGAAAACAGCTTTTTGGTGTTAAAATGGTGTTACATTTTTCTGATTTTTTAAAAACAAAAAGGGAGAGTTAAACCCTAAACTAAAAATTCTGTAATCATTTCCTCACCCTTCACTTCTCACAAACCCGTTTCTTGACGAAAGAAGATATTTAAAAAATTCTAGAAACCTGTATCCATTGACTTCCACAGTTTTTGTTTGTGCTACAACGGAAGTCAATGGCTTCTAACATTATCTTTTACATTGTTTTATGTTCAACAAAAAAAAGAAACCCATAAAGGCTTGAATCCACTTAAAGCGGGAGTAAAAACTGTAAATTGTCCTTTAATGTGTTAAAAGTGTTCAAACTGATGTTACTTTTTATCAATTTAATCTGTTCTTGCTGAAAATAATTATTAATTTCTTTAAAAACCTCACTGACTACAATAACATTTGAACACTGAGGTTCAATGAAATATTTTGACACAAATATTTGAACGTTCTGTAATGGCATTTTCATATTTTGCCACTTTAATTGAAAAACAGCTGCTGGATTTAACGTTGTTACCCATGGGACCACCACAAATGACTAGGTCTCAGCTACTATACCACAGAATGAACTGCATCGGGTGTGACGCTGGCATATTCAACCGCTCCAAACATGAACCAGAGTTCCACAGAGAAACAGCGTTAAATTCAGCAGTGTTTGTGAGGACTCTTTGTGCTGAACAGGGTGGAGACGGCAGGAAACACAACGCTAGCTCTGGGGTGACTTCTCTAACATTGAGCTCAGTGAGAAATGCTCATTTAACTCCACCTTCCTGCTCATATTTCATGAACCTGCTCTGGGTGTCACTGGAAGCTGCTCAGAGTAAATGTTACCTCATGGCACACTTCGGATTTTGGGAACTTTTAAGACAAACGATGATTGAAAACTTGGTATGACTAAATAGAGGACTCACCCCTGTAATAAACATCTCGGAAGGGTGTGTTGATGAACTCTCGGAGGTTTCCTGTCTGTTCAGCAATGTCCACCAGTACAGGGATGGTGTCGTTTTGACCATTGTGCAGGTTCAGAAGTGCTTTTGGTAGGCAGGTCTTCCCTGTAGAAAGTTCTAGACGAAGGAGAGAAAAGAACATCTGTTATCCATTAGATGACAGTTTATTGAGGAGATAAGTCACCCAAAAATGAAACCATTAAAAATCATTGACTTCCATAGTATTTGTTTTTCTTAGTCAGGAAGTGAATGGTTAAAGGTTTTCAGCTTACTTTAAAACATCTTCTTTTGTGTTCAACAGTAGAAAGAAACTCATAACCACTTAAGGGTTAGCAAATAATGAATAATATTTCATTTTTGGGTGACCTATCCCTTTAAGTAAATGTCTGTCTTTTGGCAAAATTTCTGTTATGGCTCCTGGAATCCAGTCTGTGCATGAATGGCTGCATTTTGCAACTTTTTTCCCCTCTAAATGTTGTTTTATGTTGGGTTGACGCCAAATAGCTTGCCAAACTGACCAATGACAATCTGTTGCATTCAAGACAATGCTGCATAAGCTAGAGTAAATGTCTTTTGCTGGATCAGTCATTCACATAACCACTAAGAAGTGCCAGTCAAGCTCAATACAAAGATCTTAAGCCACAATTTAAACTAGTTTAAAACCACAGAAATTCTCCATAACACTGATACAGAAAACAGCTGTATAGGGATTAAACATAGGACTTTTCCATCAACAAATCACTAACTACTGTATTACCATAGCTTTACTAACCCCAACCTTTCAGCAACACTAATGTAAAAACTGGCACAAATGTGGAATATTACAGTACACTATTATTGTTCATCCATTCAATCATTTTCCTTCGGCTTAGTCCTTTATTAATCAGGGGTCATCACAGTGGAGTGAACCGCCAACTATTCCAGCATATGTTTTAAGCTGCGAATGCCCCTCCAGCTGCAAGTACTGGAAAACACCATTAACATACTCACATTCACATTCACACACATTACTGTGACGTGACTAATATTAGGGGTCAAAAAGTAGAATGTGTGGAGAACTACAAATATTTGGGTACCATTATTGACCGTTCTTTAAACTTTGAAGCAAACTGTGATGCAAAAAGGGGCATCAGCGGCTTTATTGTCTAAGGAAACTATCACGTTTTCACATTGGCCCCAATATGCTTACTCTTTTCTATCGTGCTTTTATTGAGTCTTTCCTATCTTTTGCTCTGGTGGCCTGGTTTGGAAGTCTGTCCCTTAAAAACAGAAATAGACTGAGCCAGGTTATTAGGTGGTCTAGCAGGTTGATTGGTAAATCACAGCTGAGTATTGAATCCCTGTATAGTAAGCAGCTTTTAAGGACTGCCCAGAACATTAGTAGTTGTAGCTCTCATCCTCTGTTTGAGGAGTTCATCCTGCTCCCTTCGGGTCGAAGGTTTAAGATGCTTTTTAGTCGGACAAAACGTTACAGGAGTAGCTTTGTCCTATCATCGGTTGTTGCTCTGAATAAATTGTAATATTTTAAGGTACTTTTGTATGTGTATATGTGGGTATATACGTGTATGTGATGTAATGAATGGTTTGTATCAAACGCCAAACTTTGCTGCAAAAAGAATCTACCTACAGGTATCAATAAAGTCAACAACAACAATCAACAACAACATTATGGCCAATTGAATTCATCCAATTCACCTATACCACATGTCTGTGGACTGTGGGGGAAACCAGAGCACTCGGAGGAAACTCGAACCAAGCAAACCAACGAGCCAACCACCGATGACTCAAACCAACGACCTTCTTGTTGTGAGGCAACCGTTCTAACCACTAAGCCACCGTGTCGCCCCAGTATTTATGCTAATAAATCATACTAGTTATCCACTGTAATATGTACTAAAAGTCATCAACTAATTTTTCACAAGAACTATCATAGAACAAATTTAGGCTACTTTTTAATATGGCAGTCGGGTTTTTATACTTGTGGTAATCTAGGATGAAACTTTTACAATTTTTATGGATGGTACTTAAATTATAATTATTACTGATAAAAATAAGGCGCCACAGTGGCGTAGTGAGTAGCACGTTCGCCTCACAGCAAGAAGGTCGCTGGTTTGAGCCTCGGCTGGGTAAGTTGGCATTTCTGTGTGGAGTTTGCATGTTCTCCCCGTGGTTGCGTGGGATTCCTCCAGGTGCTCCGGTTTCCCCCACAAGTCCAAAGACATGCAGTATATGTGAATTGGGTAGGCTAAATTGTCCGTAGTGTATGAGTGCGAATGAGTGTGTATGGATGTTTCCCAGAGATGGGTTGCAGCTGGAAGGGCATCTGCTGCATAAAACAAATGCTGGATAAGTTGGCGGTTCGTTCCGCTGTGGCAACCCCAGATTAATAAAGGGACTAAGCCAAAAAGAAAATGAATGAATGAATGAACTGATAAAAATAAATTCACATCTGTATACCAACATACAAACCTGCTTCTCTCAGCTCAAATTACTGTCAAAGGTGCAATTTTAATAGATATATAGTATAATGTTAATACTATTAAATGTGCAGCACTCCCAAATCAGGTGCAACAATCTCTCAGTGCTACCAGTACAGTGCTGTTAAATGGGTTAGTCTTGTTAAATATGCCCTACATTGCGTATCTTTAAGATTCTTTGGGCAAATTTTAGTGCTCACTTTGAAAAGAATCCGAGACTATTTAAACACCAAAGTTTAATGATTAATATTAGGGGTTTCCTCAGTACTCTAAAATATGAAAGCTATTTCCGTTTATCAGTGCATCACATTTTCCTCCAGTTTCTAAAGACTGATTTCCTTCCCTCGTGAGTCAAGTGAGACGTTTTCCTGTGTTTATATTTAAGTTATCTTTTTGATGCCTTCAAACAAAATCCTTCTTTTCATTTGTGACGGTTTGCTGTGATTTCTCACTGCTCTCTGCTAAAAGTTTGTTTGACCTTTTGAGGCAGGAAGTAGAGACTGGACTCCACCTCGCGGAGTCACATTAAGCTGATATAATAGAACTTCCTGTACCGCACAAATAATGCAGAATGACAAAAGATTAAGGCATATGGGAAAATGGTTACGATACCATCAGATCATTACAGACAGGGCTTTGTCCTATTTTTAACTAAAAACAGACATCAAAGAAAGTTAGATGTCCTAAAAATAGGGTATCTGCAGGTTTCTAAGAGTCACATTTTAGACATTTTAAGACCTTTACAATACCAACAAAGATTGAAATTTTAAAGCTAATTTTACAGTAATTTGCAAAAAAAAAGAAAAAGAATAAAAACCAACAAAAAGTACCATCTTTAAAGGTTCAGTATGTAAGTTTGACACCCAGTGGTTGAACTAGGTATTGCACTCCTGGTTCAAAACACATGCAAGCGCAGGTTGCCAGATTGACGAAATCAACAGTATGCCTGATTGGCTGCTTTAATTTGTGTTCTAAACAAAAGCAACTGTTCATGATAGAGGGAATATTTTCCATATTAAAAGGAGGTTTTGTTCTAACTAACACCTGAAATTGATATTTAAGAAACGGCTTCTATTTTTCACAAGTGAACAACAGAAAACTATGGCATTGATCACCTCAGGTAGACCTCATGTGCTTTATTCAGTGTTAAATGCTAATAATGCGAGTTTGAAGGCCATTTTTACATGACATTTTTGCCATACTACTGAAAGCAGCAGCAGATAGTTCACCGCAGATCTTGAAAATAAAATAAACAATTTGAAATTGAACTGTGACACAGCATGTACATTTAATAATGTTAAAGAGGTTTAATATATTTTAAATAGATAATAAACCTAACCATTTTGTTGGAGTGCAGTAAGAGCATATTCTCTGCTTCTGAATGGCTGTATTTAAATTTCTGTCATGATCATCTGGTGCAAACAGTCAAAATGTTTATCACTGCAAATCTTGTCATGTAGCGTGTTGTTAGAACATGGGGTTACGGTGTAACCTGCTCACCTAATGTTTACATTCGTAATATTTATATTATTTGCTAATTAATAACCACCTCATGTGGAACTCTGAATCTGCATCTCATTTTGGAGGCTGCTAGTGTCCACTGGAGGTCAAATTTCGGTCCAACCCCTTTCTGACTGAATGAATAAAATAAGCGGTTTTCCATGAAGGCAACCAGGGGAGCTGAAATATAATTGGCTAAATTTGCATTGGGTGGAACACGCATTTTCAAAGCAGAATATCTGACTCCAGCATTGTTTTTCAGATAAACAACTATGTTCACTTGGCATGTTCCTTAAACACCTGCATATTATGTTTTTTATGATTTAGATGAGTCAAAAACTTACATAAAGCATCTTTAACTGTGTTTTGAACCAGCAATGCCTAGTTCAACCACTGGGTGTCGAACTTACATACTGCATCTTTAAGGATGCTACTTTGTTTTGTTGCATATAAATATTCATATTAATTTGTATATATCATAGTAAGTCTTTGAACTTACTAAGAATTACTACTAGTATTAATATTAATACTACTAATATTTCTACTACTACTACTACTACTACTCATACCTGTCAACCCTCCCGTATTTCCCGGGATTCTCCCGTATTTTACAGTTCTATCCCGCCATCATCCCGTAAATGTATTTTCCCGTATTTCTCCCGTATTTTCAGTCGTTCTCCGACGGGTGTCAATGAACATTAAAGAGCTGATCCTCCCTATACGCAACCCATACCGCCGAACCACCAGGGGCCGCCCTTGCTCTTAAATCTGTTGAAATCTGTCTGTGCTTTCGTTTTATTTAGGCAAGAAACACTCTGAAATAAACATAAAAACGACCGGATTCCCTTTCCTTTTCATTACAGGTGCCGTCGCTCCTCCTATACAATCCTCAAAACAGCCATAAAGTGGTGCGTAACTTTCAGCTGACGCGTCCGTAGTGATAAACAGCTGTTTCCCAAACGGATTCTGTACACTCTATTAGAAGCAGAGCGAAAGTGGATACTGGGTTTTGTGTGCGTGTTTGAACAGACAAATACACATAATTAATAATAATAACAGCTAAAGATGTCGATCTTGATGTTTTTTTTTTCAAAACACAAATAATTTTGTCCTAAATGAGCATAAAACTTTAGGAAAGCAATCGAATGCTATTATTATAACGATATATGTAAGCTTCTGTTATTTATAACAGTGACACCTCTGTTATTTAATGTAATCAAACAAAAAAATCTAAATAAATGAGATTCATTCACTGCTCTTTATTCATAATGTGTAAGTTATACAGTGAGGAAAGGTGAATAAGATTTGATAACTTGATCCTATTTCTTTATAACAGCTAATTGTAATAAGCTAAACTGTTTGCCAACGTATACTATTGAATATTATTTTGTAAATAATAATATAAAAAATTATTACTGACCGTTTAACTGTTTATTTACTGAGAAACAGCTCCCGAAGGACATATTTAATAAGGGGATATATTTAAAAAATTGGGGTTGGGGTGATGATCCCTTATTTTCACATCCCAATGTTGACAGGTATGCTACTACTGCTACTACTACTACTACTATTACTACTACTACTACTACTACTACTACTACTACTACTACTACTGAAAATAGTAATAGGGATGCAGCAGCACTCTGTGGAAGGCCTTACATTACTTTTGTGGCAGAGACAAACGGGACTGATAAAAGTCCGGTGTGTTCACTAATTTTACATTCCACCAAAAAGCATTAACAACACCAACAAAACATAATTTTCCACAGTCTATAAATTGTGCTAAATCATTTATTAGGGTAGACCTTTAAAATGTGGATTTAAGACATTTTAACACTAATTAAGGCCTTATTTTCTATACTATGTAATTTCAGACTCTTTAAGGATCTGCAGACACCCTGTAAAAATTGTGGTCACACTTTATTTTGATGGTCCGTTTGTTGAATTTAAGTTACATTGCATCTACATGCCAACTAATTCTCATTAGATTATAAGTGGACTGTTAGGTTGGGGTTGGGGTTGGGGTTAGGGTTAGTGTAAGTTGACATGTACTTGCAAAGTTCCTTATAGTCAGTTAAATGTCTGTTGAAGGACTGTTAAATGTCAGTATCAACAGATATTAAGCAGACAGTCTACTAATACTCAAATAGATCATCAAAATAATGTGTTACCAAAATTGTTTCTTATTCACATAAATGGCTTAAGAGCAACATGGTTCATTTTTTGTTTGTTTTCCAGACAAACGTATACAGAAAGATACCTTTGAACTCTTCATCGGTCAGCCTTTTTTGATGTGACTGAAGATACTGCAGAAGGCCGTCCAGAGCTCTTGGATCTGCTCGAGATACGGCTTCGAACAACATCCAGCGGTTGAAGACTTTGAGAACAGGGGGTTCAGGGGATCCCTCATCACATGACATCTCGATCTCTGCCTTCCTGCAGCGGTAAAACATGCACTTTAACAAACAAGTCTACAGTTCAAAGTGCACAAAACGGACTTATGTTACACCGTTCTTTATTTGCATTCCAAATCATCATCATTCAATCATCACATTCATGGTTTCTATGCAGCATTTTTTTAAATATTTAACTAAGTCAATAGATTGCAGACCATTCATTCATTCATTCATTTTTTTGTCGGCTTAGTCCCTTTATTAATCCGGGGTCGCCACAGCGGAATCAACCGCCAACTTATCCAGCATATTTTTTACGCGGTGGATGCCCTTCCAGCCGCAACCCATCTCTGAGAAATGCAGACCATTTTTATTAATTAAAAATAATTTAAAATAATAATCAAAATTGTTAAAGATTTTATGGCTGTGATTCATTTAATGTTCGATTTCTTTTATTGATTTTTTTTTTTGTGATTATTTGTTCGATAATTGGGTGGCACGGTGGCTCAGTGGTTAGCACTGTTGCCTCACAGCAAGAAGGTCGCTGGTTCAAGTCCCGGCTAGGCCAGTTGGAATTTTTGTGTGATGTTTTAATGTTATCCCCATGTTCATGTGGGTTTCCTCTGGGTGCTCCGGTTCCCACCACAGTCCAAAGACATGTGCTATAGGTGAATTGAATAACTAAAATTGTCCATAGTGTATGAGTGTGTATGGCTGTTTATCAGTACTGGGTTGTGGCTGGAAGGGCATCCGCTTCCTAAAACATATGCTGGAATAGTTGGAAGTTCATTCCACTGTGGCGACCCCTTTAACAGAGACTAAGCCGAAGGAAAATGAATGACTGAAAATTTGCTTATTTTGTTTTTGTGATTATTTCTTTTGTCACATCAATGCAGATAAAAACACATTACATAATCATAATAACAACTTCTCACTGTACATCAATGAGAGAAAATACAATAAACACTTCAATTGTTATATTAAAAACATTCAATAGGATTTTTCACCTCGAGAAATTAAAAACATCCATCAGAGTACTCTCAGTATAATATCTTGTCTAGTCACCTTTTGTGTGATTATTTTGATTCCTTTCTCTATAAATCATTGTTTTTCAAAGATACATTATTTTGGCATTTTTGTGTGGAGTTTGCATGTTCTTCCCGTGTTTGTGTAGGTTTCCTCCTGGTGCTCTGGTTTCCCCCACAAGTCCAAAGACATGTGGTATAGGTGAATTGGGTAAGCTTAATTGTCCGTAGTGTATGTGTGTAAATGAGAGTGTATGGATGTTTCCCAGTGATGAGCATCCGCTGCGTAAAACATATGCTGGATAAGTTGGCGGTTCATTCCGCTGTGGCGACCTCTGATTAATAAAAGGACTAAGCCAAAAAGAAAATGAATTAATTAATTAATTGTTATTTGGTGCACCTTTAAACAACAACAAAAAAAATCTGTGAATACAGAAGACACATTTAATAAAATGTGTAGTAGTTCGGACGCAATGACAGCCAGGAAAACCACCCTACCTGCACTGCACAACACCCAAGTGAAAGTAGAGTATAAAAAACGTTTATAAATAAGTCTCTGTACTGAGGGAAAACTGACTGCCTAACTGATCTCAACATAAACATTACTTTAAAAGCATTCATGGAAACGACAACACACACTCGCAGACAGCAGACTGTCCTCAGTATTGGTCAAAAAAATTAATTCGCAGTAATCTGTAAAGTAATCTGTAAAAATAATCTGTAAAATCTTCTAAGTATGATAGGTGCTAAAATATAAATATTTATGATTATCAAAAACAGCTTCAGTCATTGTAACTGTGGAACACTGTAACGAGTGATTTATGCAAACTCCAGTCTGCACTCTGTCACACGGTCAGATGATAAACAACATGTCGCTCTGTTTTAAGTTTCCTGAAGGTAAGTGTTTATACATGGATGATTTTTATTTGGCAGTGGAAGTCGTGGCTTACTTGCTGTTCTAGGAAAAAGAATTCAGTAGTCATTTGCATGTGATGTATAATTTTAGTTAGTTCGTATATATGCACAGATTATATTATATTATATTATATTATATTATATTATATTATATAATATTATATTTTATTATATTATATTATATTATATTATATTATATTATATTATATTTATGGCGCCACAGTGGCCTAGTGGTTAGCACGTTCGCCTCACAGCAAGAAGGTCGCTGGTTCGAGTCTCGGCTGGGTCAGTTGACATTTCTGTGTGGAGTTTGCATGTTCTCCCCGTGGTTGCGTGGGTTTCCTCCGGGTGCTCCGGTTTCCCCCACAAGTCCAAAGACATACGATACAGGTGAATTGGGTAGGCTAAATTGTCCGTATAGTGTATGAGTGTGAATGTGTGTGTGTGGATGTTTCCCAGGCATGGGTTGTGGCTGGAAGGGCATCCGCTGCGTAAAAATATGCTGGATAAATTGGCGGTTGATTCCGCTGTGGCGACCCCGGATTAATAAAGGGACTAAGCCGACAAGAAAATGAATGAATGAATGAATATTATATTTATTATTTTATTTTAGTGTATTTTTGTTTATTTTATTCTTTTTTTTTTCGGCTTAGTCCCTTTATTTATTCGTGGTCGCCACAGCGGAATGAACCGCCAACTTATCCAGCATTTGTTTTACGCAGCGGATGCCCTTCAAGCCGCAACCAATCTCTAGGAAACATCCATACACACTCATTCACACTCATACACTACGGACAATTTTAGCCTACCCAATTCACCTGTACCACATGTCTTTGGACTTCTGGGGGAAACCGGAGCACCCGGAGGAAACCTACGCAACCACGGGGAGAACATACAAATTCCACACAGAAATACCAACTATTATATTATGCTTTTTTCAAAGAACTTATATGGTTAAAAATTATCCAAAAATGTAATAAATAAAAATACATATTTATGGGTTGTTTTTTTATATAGGATACAGTTACGTAACGTATATTATAGTTAAGAAATATCACAAAAGCAAGACACACAAGTGTCATTTTCCCAAATATCAGTTCAAGCACCCTCATAAATGTGATGAATTTTAACAATTCAACAAATATGTTAATATTGTCAGTTTTTTTCCTGTTTTGCCAACAAAAATAATTTTTTAAAAATCCAGAAAATCTAAATATTTGTGGCAGAAAAATGCTGAATGAATCTGTTTTTGCCAGTCATGGAAACTTTACTTTTTCGAAGAAGTCCTTTTGAACAAACCAATTGAATGAATGATTCAAAAAACTTGCCACCACTTTCTGACAGTTTTAGTGTCATATTTTTATATCTTTATCAGTCTCAAGTCAGCCACATTAATACTTAGCAAAATATATTTTAATTATTGGCATTAAAAAATGCTAATTATAAACCAAAATATTAGGGCTGCCTCCAAATAGTCGACCAGTTGATAGTTGACAGGCTTCGTCAACTAAGCTTTCATTAGTCGGCTAATCATGGGGGGGAAAAAAGGAAGTGGCGCAGTCAGTGGGTTTGACCATCGTAGTGTTTGTGGACTGTAGAAACACGAGCTGATCATGCTAAAAGTCAATGTTCTCGAGAAAAATTAACTGCTGTCATATTAATTCACCAGTATACAGATTTTTAGATGGATTATTGTGATAGGGTCATTATTTGGAGCAGAATTGTCTTGGATTAAGCAATAAGGAAAGTAGGCTTGCTAATCTAGCAGGGGTTTCATATTTGGTGAATAAAAACCCAACAATATTTTACAGCAATTTGTAACTTTTTGATTTAGTGGCTAATTCGTGAGAATTTGTGCAATCTCTTTTATACCTCATAGTAAGATTTCCGCATACCCCAATGTATGAACTTTACTACAGCTCTGGGTTGTTGCTATTCATTTCCAACAGAGAGGGAAGAATTGTTTTACCCCATGCCAACTCTGCCCTCTCTGTTGGAAATTCCATTTTCCCGGAATTCTGCCGTATTTTACAATTCTATCCCGCTATCTTCCCATTAAGGTTTTTTTCCTGTATTTCTACCGCATTTTTAATCTTTCTATGAAGGATGGCAATAAACATTTAAGAGCCGATCCTCCCTATATGTAATCCATACTGCCGAACCACCAGGGGGCTCTTAAACATGAATCTGTTCTGTGTTTTCATTTTAGAAAACACTTTGAAATAATTTTAAAAACGGCCTTTCCATTACAGGCGCTGTTGCCCCTCCTATGCAATCCTCAAAACAGTCAGATCAGTGGTGTGACGGTCAGGCGCGCTCCATAGTGATAAATAAATGCTGTTTCCTAAACAGATTCTGTACAAGCGATTTAAAGTGGAGCAAATGTGGACACTTTGGATTTGGGTGCGTGTTTGAACAGACATATAGAAATGATAATAATAATAATAATAATAATAATAATAATAATAATAATAATAATAATAATAATAATAATAATAATAA
>CAIGQQ010006766.1:1947070-1967726 GCA_903798035.1 Danio albolineatus | reverse complement strand
AATAATAATAATAATAATAATAATAATAATAATAATAATAATAATAACAACATCTTAACATGTCAATCTTAGTGGGTTTTCTTTTAAATAAAACATTTTTTTTCTCAAATGAGCATAAAAAATTAGGAAAGTAATCAAATGCATTTTTAAAAAGAAACACAGAGTTGACTGCTTCTCACCCTCGCGGAAGCTTCTTCCTTCTTCCTTTTTTATTGTTGTTGATCTGCCTGCACGTGCCATAGTCAAACATGGAATCCATAGGTGCTTGTTTAGGATACTCTGGATACTCAGACTCAAGAAGATCCATAGGGTTAGGAACCCCCTTTTTAAAGGGTGCTGGGAACCTAATCCGCATGTTCTGCTTGTGGTCATTCTGCTGTCCAGGTCGCGCTGAATCCTGGGGCGAATCACTGGCTGGCTGTGATCCATCATCATTTTCCAGTAGTGCTGCCAATGAAGACATGGGGAAGTTGGGATCTCCATCTGCTGCCTCTGAAGAGTCCTGAACAGAAGTGTCTGGTGGTGAGGAGACAGACAAGGACTCTGTCATGGCCATACGATAGCGCTTTAGTAGAGTGGAAGCAGAGAAACCCTGCTGGAAAGACAAAAAAAATGGCTGGATTTTAAACACAAGACAAAACACTGAAATGTGTCCAGGTGAAGGTGCTCTAATCAGAATCTCCAGAAGCTGATAATTTAAATACTTGTATCAAATGCTGACTAAATCTGTTTTGCCAAGAATTGATTGAGAGAGTCATAGTAACTTTACTTTTACAAAGAAGTCCACTTGAACAAACCATTTGAATGGCCACTTTCTGGCAGTTTTAGTGTTATATTGTTTTATATTTTAATCAGCCTTAAGCCAGCCACATTATTACTTAGCATGATACAGATGAATGTGCTCTAATCAGAATCTCCGGAAGCTGATAATTTAAACGGAAAATAATCAAAATGGTGGCTAGGCAACTATCTCTAGCAATATTACATATTTAAACAGATGCTTATTAAATGGAACTTGCTCACTTGTTTAAAACTGGCTGGGTGGTTGACGTATAAGCCAGATTTTTTTACATTTTTATTTACTTGTAAAATTAAGCATTACAAAAATTGCACTGTGTTGTACTGACTCTTACATTTATAAAAACATATGTGGTCTTTTAGTTTTAGTATTGGAAATAGGATATATTCACCAATTTGCTACATTTGTGCCTAAAATTGTCATATAGTGTGACATTAGAATTATTCTGTATAAAATGAAAATTTATACTTTCTCTAAGTAACCAACTTCACCATAAATCTGTAACATTACTATCTTAAGATGTATATATATTTTAAGTGCATATTCATCAGATTTTGCTTTAATTTTCTACATAATTGTGCAAAGTAAGACATTTCTCCACAGTCTTCACAGATATTTTAGATTAATTTTAACAAACCTTGTAATAAATCAAGCAAAATGCTTGTGATTGTCGCTAATACTTTTCTTTTTGATCGATTGTCATTTTTATGGTTCACAAATTAAAAAGAAGTATTTTTATTGTCACAATTCTTTTTGTCACACCATATGACATAGTGTCACACTAAATGATGAATGGCACTATACACCACAATTTATCAGTGTATAAATTGTTAAACAGTAACGGTAGTGTTAAGAGATTCACTTTTAATCTTAAAAAATCTGTTTTTATCTGAAAGACCATTTTAAATGACCATTTCAGACCATGTTAAATGCTAGCCAGTCAATCTGAGAGAGTTTAGCCAGCCTGATCTCACGAGAAAACGTAAGTTTTTTACGTTTTGGCAGCTTAGTGGCTAATTCGTACAAATTTAAAAAAGGAGGGGTGGCACCCAACCCCACCCCTAAACACAACCGTCATTGGTTGATGAGAAAATCGTACTGAATTGTACGAATTACATCGTACAAATTCATACGAATTAGCCACTAATTAAAAAGTTACGAATTGCCGTGAGATAGCGTTGGTTTAGCAGATCTTCATTCAGTGATCCTTCAAGAGATGTAGGGGTCATGTTCATAATGGCATTCACTTCTTTTTTTTCTCTTTCTGAATTTCCTTTGTGCCTCTCTCCACATCTCTCTGATTTTCTCTTGTTTTGAAGGAGGAAGGGAGTGCACATTGAATACACTGAGTTGTCCTGTCCGTTTCTTTTCTTTATATCTGTTAATGAAAAAATAGTGATAGAACATTTATTTATTCATTCATTTTCTTGTTGGCTTAGTCCCTTTATTAATCCGGGGTCGCCACAGCGGAATCAACCGCCAACTTATCCAGCATATTTTTTACGCAGCGGATGCCCTTCCAGCCGCAACCCATCTCTGGGAAACATTCATACACACACATTCACACTCATACACTACGGACAATTTAGCTTACCCAATTCACCTGTACCGCATGTCTTTGGACTTGTGGGGGAAACCGGAGCACCCGGAGGAAACCCACGCAACCACGGGGAGAACATGCAAACTCCACACAGAAATGCCAACTGACCCAGCCGGGGCTCGAACCAGCGACCTTCTTGCTGTGCGGCGATCGTGCTACCCGCTAGGCCACCGTGGCGCCAGTGATAGAACAGTGATTTGTAAAAAAATAATAATAATAATAATAATAATAATAAAAATGTAAAAAATTTACACTCAGATTTTAACCCCACCATCTTGACATTAGTATTGTGTTGAAGTTATACTAGACATGCTAGACTTTTAACCTATTGTATGTGTCTGATATGTGGAAACTGGCATGATTTCCTTTCCCTCAGGACCTCCTCTCTCCTTGCATGGTCAGCATTAAGTTTTTTGCCTATATTTTCGTGTCCTCTCTTTACTTGTCATTTATGCTGATGTAAATTTAAAAAACCTGCATATTTTAATTTGCAAAGCATGTCAGACATGATTAAAGATGGTTAGATTTATTTTAAAAATAAAAAATGCATTAATTATATAGGTAATTTAATAATCACCCTCTTTTTAAAAAAGAATGTTTTGAAAATGTGTTTATTTACCATTTCAAAAAGGTGTGTGTAATATGGTGTGACAATAAAATCATATGGTGTGACTTGGAAAAACTGTCACTTGATATGACAAAGTGTCACACCATATGACATTTTGTTCAGTTAAGCTAATCTATTGGATAAGTAAAAAAAGCTAGCTTGTAATTAGCATATGGGTTGCTACATAGCAGCAATGCTTTTTAGGAATTAATAAGTGAAATTTGCAAAAAAACATTTCATTTTTATGTAAATCATGTCACACCATAAGACTCAAAACACTGACCATTAGTGATCATATGAGATACAGAGCTTTTAAACAAAAATGTAAAACAATCAGAGCTCACCTTTTGACCATCCAAACCCCTCCAGAGAAGAAACTGCAACCTCCTGTTTGAGTGTGGACCTCTTCATTGTAATTATGTCCAAATTATTGCCGTTTCAAAAAATAAATTGTTCTGTCACACCATATGAGGTTCATTTTACGGACATAATCTATTTGGCCAGAACTTGCGTTAAAATCATGCACAGGCATCAAAACTTTCTCTGTCTATTAAAAAGGCCTTTTTCTTTCATTTAAATAGTAAAACTATCAGTTATTTATACTTTGCTGGCATACATTGCCATATTACTAAGGACAAACATGGCTCGGGCAGTCACACCACATGACAATTTTGAGGTATAGATAAAAAAATTTAAGTAGAGGTCTTTATACATTAACTAGATATGGTATGCTATAATAATATATTGTGGGGGGACCACATATAGGTTTATATTTTTAACAAAAACCTATTTTCATTAGTATATGACATTATGGACAGGCAGAATTGCATGTCATGTCATCCACCCGGCTTATAATAGGACACACTTTCCAATAAGGTTTCATTAGGTAATGTTAGTTAATGTCTATATCTATCTATCTATCTATCTGTCTGTCTGTCTGTCTGTCTGTCTGTCTGTCTGTCTGTCTATTTATCTATCTCTTAAAGCAAATTGCATAATCTGCATATTATGCATATATGTAACATCTAATTTGCATGTTAATGGCTGTTATGCTAAATAAAGCTTAATAATTAAAGTAAAGCAAGCAAGTACACCACTGCACATTACTGCTGTTGTGTCTTTGCCCCTCTGATGCTTGCAGCAATGACAATCGGGTGCACAATTCTCAAAACATTTGGCATTTATTAGAAAAATCTGACATTGCTAAAATGACATTTGATAAAGGTAAAATGCTTTAAAATCAGGGAAAATATCAGCAAACCAATGTATCAGTTGATCTGTACTTTAATCAACATCCTCAGCAAATAGCCCTGAGCATGTTCATGGCAGTCTGGAACACAAGCTTCTCTTCGCTTAAAGATGTATATCAAACATTTTGAATAGTAAAAAGTCAACCTTCCTGATTGAGATCATGCATACGTCATGAATTTTGTACATCACCAAGGACCAGCTAAAAAGTCTCTTTAATGTTGCACACTTTAGATCTTAGATGGCCTGAGGATAGATAAATTAACAGCAAACCTTTATTTCTAGGAACTATACATGTTGATTTAACCACACAAAAAAACTAAACATAAGGAGATGTGGGTTTTGGTCTCTCAATTCACCTTGAGCAAATCCATTTGCCAGTAAAAAAAAAAAAAAAAAAAAAACATCAAGCATATCATATTCCTTAATGCAAAATAATTATGAAGATGAAAAGCAGAAAAATGGCATTTGGAATTATTTTTTCACGTTCACTTTAACTTCACTTTAAGCCTGGCTTTCCTGTTTCTCCAGTGTGAAATTTTAGACCAATTGGGAGTTTCTCTTTGGTTTCTGAAAGGACTCTGTTTCCAGCAATGTTTAACTCCCCAGCTGAATCTGTCCAGCAGATATTTGTACTGTAGCTATTTGTGGCTTTCTGTTACTTCCAGACTATTTGCAGCTTTCTGTTACTAGCTATTCATTCATTTTCCTCCGGCTTAGTCCCTTATTTACCAAGGGTCGCCACAGCGGAATGAACCACCAACTAATCCAGCATATATTTTATGCAGCAGATGCCCATCCAGCTGCAACCCAGTACTGGGAAACACCCATACACTTTCGCATTCACACACACACTCATTGGCAATTTAATCCATCAAATTCACCTGCATGTCTTTGAACTTGTGGGGGAAACCGGAGCACCCGGAGGAAACCTACGCGAACAAGGGGAGAACATGCAAACTCCACACAGAAAGGGCAACTGGCCCACCCGGGACTCGAACCAGCGACCTTCTTGCTGTGAGGCGACAGTGCTAACCACTGAGTACTGCTAGACATCTCTGTTGAAACCATTTTAACAAAAAGCTGGATTTCATAAATGAATTAAGTCTATAATGCCCTCTTTAAATTGCAGTTGAGAACAAGCTGGATGTAACAGCAAAAACAGCTTGAAGACACTTTCATGGCTTCGACTAAAACAATCCAGTGGCGTTTCTTCCTTCTTACGTTGTATGTACGTAATAGTTGGCATGTCAAGTGAAGTCTCTTACCAAACATCTGCTATAACTTTGGGGTGCTAATCAAAAGCATTTCTGACCTTCTGAAAGCCCTAAACAATATTGCAAGATATTTTGCAGAGAGATATACTTGTTATACTGTTTTGTTTAAATGTTCTGTACTTCTTTAACACTTCATGACATGTTAAGCATACCATTGTTATAGCAATAAATATGACAGAAGAAATACTTGCCACTTACGTCAGTCATTGCTTTAACTGCTATGTACACTTTCCCAAAATCAAATTTCACCTCAGGGGAACCAGGAGTTGTCTCGGGGTTTGCAAGAGGCTGGGGAAAAGAAAAAAAGCAAGTCAGCGTTGTTTACAGTACACAAATGTCAAATAGTGCTCAAAAAAGAAAGATGTTGTAAGATCTATGCCTGCTGACCCAGTCCTCCTTAATATTCCCGAAGGCTTCCGAAATCATTCAGTCTTGTACACCTGGTTCATATTTGCCATTCATGTATAACTACTCTGTCAGCACATAAACTCATTGGGAAACCTTGTCAGCCCACAAGCAGTTCTCAGAGTTCATTTGTCTGCTGTGGTTTTCCCTCTCCTGGTTCATTGTTTTCGGCCCCATCCTGTTGTAGTTTTGGATTTGCATTTGTTACATGTGTTCTGAACTGTGAGTTTGTAAAATAAAAAATAAAAAAATTAAATTAAAATTAAAACAAAACAAAACAAAACAAAACAAAACAAAACAAAACAAAACTAAACTAAACTAAACTAAACTAAACTAAACTAAAATAAAATAAAATAAAATAAAATAAAATAAAATAAAATAAAATAAAATAGAATAGAATAAAATAAAATAAAATAAAGCAAAATAAAGCAAAGCAAAGCAAAATTAAACTAAACTAAACTAAACTAAACTAAACTAAACTAAACTAAATTAAATTAAATTAAATTAAATTAAATTAAATTAAATTAAATATCTGGGCTTACATTAAGTCATGTAAAAATTTAAGAGACCATTTGAAAATTGTCAGTTACTCTGGATTTACAGTTTAAACATACAGTATATGTGAGTTAAAAAATGTGTTATTCTGCAAACTGATGACATTTCTTTAGAATTTTGTTTTTAGAGCATTCTGTTTTTGCATAAAATACAAAAAGGTGTCATGCTTTCAAATATATTTATGTAAAACTTTAGACAACACATTAACAGAGTTAAAAAATCCAAATTTGCAGGAATAACCCTAATTTTTAGTGACAACATAATTGTTATTCTGACCAACTGTCATTTTCAGCAAAAAAAATGCCCTAAATTACAATATTTTTATTTAAAATAAATGTTAAAAGATCATTATAGAATGAAACAAATAAACATTTTACTCAAACCCAGACCTAATAACCACCCCCACCCACCACTACCCCATGAACAAAATATATTTTATTTTAAGAAATATTTTAAATATTTACTTAATATTTTATAAACATGTCAGGCTAAATAATTAAAATTAGAAAATAGATAGACTACTGCTGTCTTCATTTGTTTTAAAAACACATTTCTTTAACTGACCAGAAGCTTTAGATATGGTCCTTTTTAATGGAGATACTGAGATAATGGAGAAACACTTTGTCACAGCTGGCAAAAAAACCCACCCTTTCATCCCTTAAATCCTCTCCACACCCACCTAAACGCACGCCTTTGTCTACATGTCACAATCCATTGTGGGATTCATCTCGGGCCTAAAATGATTCTCTCATTTCCCAGAACAGGGCATGACTCACAGTCGCTCTGTCCTGTTCTCTTATTAGATCAAGGGGAAATTCCTCCATTGCATTCAATTAAGTTAGAAATCATAAGGCAGAGAACGATGACGACATAAAAGCGCCACTACTGCTGATGCAGCGTTTAATTCCAGAGCTGCTGTAAAGAACCGTTCACCCTCTAGCGAACGACTGGTCATCATTTTCTTGCTTAGTCAAGTTTCTTGCTCTTGTGAAATACAAAAGAAGATATTTTTATAAAATATTCACACTGCTCTTTCCCACGCAACTAATGCAGTGTTGTAACAAGTGCTGTCAGGCGCCCGGTGTGACAACAACAACACCAGGGTGAATCCATTTTACTGAGTTTCTAACTTGTTTCTAGTCCAAATAACTGAAAAATCTTAAACCAAGAAGCCTTTTATAGACAAGCAAAAATTAGGGTCTTGTTTTCAGAAATAATATGTAATAATTAGATGAGGTTTTCCTTAAAACAAGCAAAACAATCTGCCAAAGGGGTAAGAAAATAATCTTTTACCAAAGGAAAAACAAGATTCTTTTTTTCTTACCCCATTGGCAGATTGGTTTGCTTGTTTTAAAGAAAAAAAACTCACTTAATTATAACATTTTATTTCTGAAAACAAGATGACATTTTTTCCCTAATTCTTCTTGACTTAAGAATTTTTAGATAGTCAGAAAGGTTTTCAAAGTAATAAAAAAAAGAAAGGAAAAAAATCTTTTGAGTAAAAAAAAGTGTCCACATTACTTAATGAAGGTTACTTTTCCTTTATTTTTATTGATCAACAAAATCAATAGAAATTAATCAATTAAACATAAATAAAATTCTAGATATTTTACTATATTATAGTTATTTTGCAAGATACATTAGTATTCAGCATAAAAGTACAATTTAAATATAAGATATAAGTTAATTAGGTTAACTAGGCAAGTTGGGTAACTTAGGCAAGTCATTGAGTGGTTTGTACCCTATCAAAAAGTACAGTATAAACAGTCAAGCGTAAAATTATTCACATACCCCTGTCAAATTCTGACTTCAAGTTTTAGTTCAAATGTAAATAAAATCTGAGAAATATTTTTTTCCAGAATGATGTCTTTTGTATATCGTCTTAGTATCTTTTGAGAGAAGCCTGTGGCATTCCGGACAAAATAGAAAGTTGCTGAGCTAAAGTAACTTTAGGTCAGAGTAACTTTAGGTCAGAATTTGTCAGGGGTATGAATAATTTCAGGCTTGACTCTTTATTTCTTAAGGGGGCGAAAACATTTTTTTTTTATTATTGATTGATTGATTGATTTACTTATTTATTTATTCATTTATTCATTCATTCCCATCAAACTAAAAGAGATCTCCAGAAAAAATATGTAATAAATTCTGTGAGGAATTTTCTTGGTCTGTAAAAGATCACTTACAATGTCAGAGGAGGGCTAATAATTTTGTTGTCAACTCTATCTGTTGCTTTTAATGTGGTCTAGAGATTTTGCAAACTAACAACAACAACAATTTTATGAATCATTTAAAATAAACTGACCTATCATAAACATAGTCTAAATTACTTGAATGATGTATTTTTAAATCCTGACACATTGCACCAGGTTTGACGCCACTAGCCTAAAGCCTTTGAAAATCACAATCATGACCATGACGAATTAAATTATGTTCTTTTTCTTTAAAAAATATTATTTAACTTAACAAAAGCTTAAGCAATGCATTTAAACCCATCATTTTACTGTGCTGCTTTTTTTTTATTTTAAATAAATAAATAAATAAATAAAATAAATTAGGAAAAAAAACTGCTGGTTACCTTTTGCTAATTTTACTATATTAACTGCTTAAGCTGAAATAAATCATATTTAGAAGCATTCTTTTTACAGAGTCTTGTGAAAAGCACTGTAAACTTTCCACCACATTTAGTATTCTGTTGAAATTACAATTGCATGAGATTTAGGGTTAGGCATTGATTGAATAAATACAATTGTATGTAAAGCATTCCTTTAAACACATGCTGATAGCTCATATGGCGATAGCTCAGTATTGCCAGCTTGCAGGTTAGAGTTTTTTCGATTCTCTGTGAGCTCATCACCACAAAAGTAACCGCTGGTCCTGTTCAGGCATGTCAGAGACGTTCCAGACTACTCTGAGAAGACCATCTGATGACATTTAAGAATAATAACAAACACATGTAGGCTTGTGGGGGTACAATACTGCTGTGAAATTCTCAAACAATTCTGCACATATTTTCACTCTGATCTGCAATCTGGACAACTCAAAGCTAGATTCTGAAAGGCAGAGTAAAAAAATAATATACTGTGTTTACATTATTTAAATTAAACACGTTTCAATCTTCCACTACATTTTTTAGATATACAAAATTTTTCTTATTATTTTTAGTCTGACTGAGTTGAGATGACTAGAAAGTTAATTTGATTCAACTGCAAGAAGGCATTCAGTGTTTTTGCTGGAAATGGTGTAGACTTTTTCAAGATGTGATTTCCATTAGTCTGTGGATGCCAAAACAACAATTTTCTTTTTATTTTAGGACCCTTTTTACAGTCTATACTTGGGTCCTTTGGCACACATTGAACATAATGTTTTTAATTGTCATGTATCTTTCAGCAAAAAGACACTTTCTACATGATTCTGTTGTTTTGAATGAAGTCTGAATTAAGTCTGAATTAAGTACTGTTATCCTCAATTGTTTAGAGACCCAAGGTTTTTCTCACCTTTAGCATCAGTGAATATATTATGCTTTATCTTAAACAATCTGTTTAATTATGTAGTATATTTCCATTTTAAAGCCAAGCTGTGATAATATTTTCTTCCCTACTGTCACATGTCCATGACAATTAAAAAAGTACTGGCTGATTGGCCAATGAGTGAATCATATGATGATTTGAAAAAAAAAACATTAGCAACAGGATTTGATTCAGGGCGATTGATTGTTGTGGTTTGCTATTGTCGCGATATCATATCATTGCACCTGCTACAGCCATGGTACTGCAGCAAAGTTCCCTAATTATTATGCCAGAACGAGAGTATAGTCAGTCCCTAGCCATATTGACCTTAAAAAATTGTAACATTTCATTCTTAGTAAACAACAGAACTGTCGAGCTTTAAAGAAAAATTAGCAAAACTCTTTTTTTTTTTTTTTTTGCAAGATGCTAATGGTCTTATCCAATTAAATGATCTATGCTAAGCTAAGCTAAAAGTGCTTCTGCAGGACCCAGGGAGATTGACTGAATGAATCCAAAATTGATAAAACTCAACTATTTAGAAAGTTTTGTAAGAGGGATTGTTGACCCAAAAATGAAAATTCTGCCATCATTTACTTGCTTCAAACTATTTTTTTTATTATTATTTTATTCTGTTGAATACAAAATAAGATATTTTGAAGAATGTTGAAATCCAACATACTTTAAAATATCTTTTTTTGTGTTCTACAAAAAAACTCAAACTCTTCTAGATCAAGTCAAGGGTAGGCATGGAACGATAAACGTTTTCAAGGTATACCGCGGTATGGAAAAGTCAAGGTTTTAATACCGTCAACTTTCTGCTATACAGTTCCTAAGGTATGTGTAAGACTTTTTATTTACGTTTTTTTAAGGACAACAGTATGCCCAGCAGAAAAGATATCCAAAGACGTGGCTTTAAATTGTAAAGAAATCTGTGTTTTTGAAACTAATGAAGACAGATTCATTTGAATTATTTAGCCTGATATGTTTACTGTTAAAATATACTATAAATGTTTCTCAAAATAAAATATTTTGTGTTCGAAATTGTGTTTTTTTTATCCAGACATTTAAAAAGAATATATTTTAGAGCAGTAAACACAATACCATCATACCGTGAAACCGTGGTATTTTTATCCAAGCTTACCATACCATCAGAATCTTATACCAGCCCATGCCTAGTCAAGGGCGAGTAAAAAACTATGGCAGAATTTTCATTTTTGGGTGAAGCTGCTTGCTGCTGTTTACCTAATGACCAGTGTCGATATGAACAAGCGTTTCTGAATTCAACATGTAGCCTCTTCAAAAAATTATCATTTGTGATTTCATGGTGTCTTTAAAACTGCAATATGTATTTTTTGGCACTCAAGCAGGTAATAAATAAAACTGCAGGCTTCTTGTGGAAGAGCACTGAAGCCAGAGCTCCTTCTCTCTGCTGTTCAGTTCATCTGCCCCTCATGTTTGCTTAAGCGGGTGGTGGAAAATCTCACACAATCCTCCACTGTCCAAATACTGACTACAGCAGTACCTCTGCTCTGACCCGGCTCCAATACAGTTCATTATCACCACAGAGAGTGAAAGCAGAGCAGTGGAAAGGGTCTGATAAGCTTCGATAACATGGGAAGGCGATGGCCTAGGTCATCTTTACTGTGCTTTGGGAATTGGACGGTGCATCAGAACACGTAACCAGGAGATCCAACTAGAAACATAACAGATGGAGAAAATATCAAGCCTATCTTCATAAAATAGCATTAGATAACTGCTGGAAATGACTCCATCTCCGTAGCCCCAGAGGATGATCTGGACTTCCTTTTTTTGTCACAGGGTCTCCAAAGAGCCAAGCAGCTGTGATCTCACTAGACACGAGGTTGTGGGAAAACATCAAGATGATTCAGAGAGAGTGTCCAGTGCTGGTTCTGCAGACTGTCCAAACAGTTCTGAGCTAATGCGAGGTCTGATAGACTTTTAACTTTGAGAAGAAAGCTTTACATCACCGTCGCTTCTCTGAAACCAGATTAAAGAGCCCTATTATACATTAAAAAGGGTCATATTTTGGTTTTGGGGATCTTCATCAACAGGCTGATATGCATGCAAGGTCAAAAAACACATTCATTGTCTTAATATATGCATTTATTTTGACCTCATTATCCCAGCGACTCTCATATGAATCGTTCAGCGATTCATTTGTTCCCAAACTACTCCTTAGCGCGATGCTAATCCATGCTGATTGAACTGATGAGCCGATGACCCAGTCTGTTGCGATTGGTCGACAGCGCTCAGCGCGAGAGAATGCCCATCACGTCATAGTGAATGCGTGAGCATACCTGCCAACACTCCCATTTTTCCCGGGAGTAGCCCGTATTTCAGACCCATCTAACGGCACCCTCCCGATTTGTTATTTCTCCTGATTTGTTATTTCTTCTGGCCCATTTATTTGGGTTTTGTCCTGTTCTTTATGAGTTGTGGTCCAACATTTTTTTAATTGTTTTCAAGTGGTTATGTAACCAATATCCAACCTGACCACAATTTGGCTATTTTTGGATATTCTAATATAATGGACACCTTTCCGTTAACCAAGCAGCAAGCCCTGATGGTCGGCATGATTAAAGCTAAACAGATGATCTTAACTGAAAACTCCTTGTTATTAGAGATGGTTGCACAAGTTGCTTTATATCATTCAAATGAAACAACTACATCTTGAATCTTCACAGAAAAAAGCTTAAACCACATTGGGACTTATCTTAATCCTCTTGGGAGTTTTGTATTATAAGTTTGTAAATCTTCATCCTTATTTCTAACCTATATTCATAACACTGACTTTGTAAAAATGGGAGTACTGTCATCTCTTGTTTATATGTTTATGCTACATATGTTGTGTGAAGTGTGTGTATATATATTCGGTAACATAGACGATCACTAATTTTATGTGTGTGTGGGGGGGGGGGGGTAGTGTCAATTATCTGTACTATGTTTTCTTCTTTTTATTGGTATTCTACTGTTTTGTTAAATATCTTTAAAATGTTAAATATAAAAAATATGAAAAAAACAAACATTAGAGAAGAAGCTAATACAAAAGCTTGGTCCTGTGCATGTAAAACAGAACCAGAATTTTTGATATGTCGATAGAGACAACACTGAGATTTGGAGATAAGCAGGTACAGTTAAGAGGACATTCAGAATTTTTTTTTAACCAACTGTGCATTAGCTATAGCTATGTGCGACCAAAAAAAACCTTTAGAAAAAATATAAAGTATTGACTTTGGTTTGTTTTACCAAAATCAGTGCCAATCATTTATTTATTTCATTATTATTTTTAGATATAGGCTAATTTTGAAGCCTTGACAACTAAATGAAAGCCACTGAGGTAAAGTTGGTTTTACATTTGCACATTCGGACTTTCTCCTTAATGATATTATTTCAGAAAGGTATTAGTTGCAAATTCTAAATAGGTAAATCATATTAGCAACCAATGACTAAAGTACAACATTGTTCAGTTAACTAAAGGGTGCTAATGTTGTTTTGAAGTCATAGCCTATGAATATTCAAAGTACAGTAAGTCACAAGTTGTCACTGTTCAAAAATGACTGATGGTTTCACTATAAAACCAACTTTACCTCAATATGAAAGCCTATTAGAGATTGTATTGATGATGACACAGGAATAAAATAATGTGCTTCAATGGAACATTTTGCCCTTCATGCATAGTGGTATTTGTACCTTCCCAGTGTAAATTAGAATTATGAAAGGTAATGAGGGTGAAATATTAAAATGTCAACAGTACACTCTTTGGCAAAATGTTTACAGCAAACACTCCCAAAGTCTCCAGAAGGAGACACAGTGGTTTAACACGGTTTTAAACTGTATAAACCTTGTTTTCTTAACTGTTTTAAGTGCTCTACGTGGATTTGAAAGCTTTTATTCATTCAACGCTTAAACCCCATAGTAAAAGTCACTTACCAACACAAACAAAAGTCCTGTTAGACGTTTCTTCTTTCTCGTAGAATGAGTAAAATAGTTAGTTATTCCGTTTACGAGGTCGGATTGGCATATTCATAGTTCATGTGGTATCCGTACAGCTCTTTTTAGGGGAACTTTGTAAAAGTATTCATCTTTCAAACAGAGAGCGTGGACAGACTGAGCGAATGCAGCAGCAGCAGAGTTTTGATTTCCACACCGCCCACTGAACGTAGACCTGGAGAAAGGAGCAGTATGGGTGTGGACTAGACCAGTTCATACTGACAGAGACTGAGCTCAGGTTTTACTTTTGAGGACTTGTAGTAGCACAACAACAAAACATCCCCCATCGGACGAGCTATTTTTTACTTCTAAAGCCTTGGGCAAACTAATCAACCGAACTACTGTCGTGTAAACAAACTATTTTTAAGTTCTAACTCAATATATATATTTTTCTTATTTTAACGCTTGCAAACTCCATAAAATAGCCTCTATAACAAAAAAAAACACATCTAGCGTTGTTATACTAACGCGTTAAGCTGTCTTTTTTCTAAAATGTTGCATTGTTTCTGCTGTCCTTTTGAAGTGAATGAAAAGTATATAACGGAAATCTAGTTGTGCATGCCAGTTTAGGTAATGTAATATTATTTCATGATATTTAGACCAACACGCAACCACATGCGCTGTGAAAAATAAAGTATTACAACCGGTAATACCGGTTTGGCTAATTTACCTGAAACCACTAAGCTTTATGGAGCGGCACCCTCGGCGCGTGGAAACGGCGCCCTCTGGTGTTCATCTGAAGAAACGGCACACCAATTAGGCCCACTCGTACTATTTAATTAACTATCATAGGGAGAAAGAAGATAAAAATGCAGAATATTTAAATATAAGTTTAGCATGTGTCCAATAATATTGCATGTAGTGAATAAAAATAAACATTTGCTAATTTAGTTATTATAAAATTTGCATAAGATTTCAAAGATTAATAAAGTGGTAAGTTTGGTCTTCTATAAACTTTTATGGAATGTATTAAAGAAATTTGGTATAAATCTTATTATATATTATATATTATAACTATATAGCAATACATATGTAATATTTAAAATATTATTTTATTTTAATATGTATTATTTCATGCTCATATTTATTTAATAATTAAATAATTACCACCGACAAAGGAAAATTCATGTCCCAGAGATTACCCTGAACATTAACATTAATCTAGGACATATGAATATTTACATATCTACATTTTTTATCATATCTAATGTAATTATTTTTAATGTACATCTAACTAATGTAAATATGAAATAATATCCCTGTTGATTAAAACATCAACAACACTAGAAACAATGGTAAGATACTACTAGCTGTGCTAAAATTTGGGGGGTCATCTTACTTGAAATGTATTATTATTATTATTATTATTATTATTATTTAATTTTGTTTATATGTATTTTTCTGCTTCAAAATAAAATAAATACACAACTTTTTGTGCTGCCACTTTGTCCAAGACTACCTGGAAGAAAATATCTTTTATCTTAGGATTGTCCTGGTAAAATAAAGCACAAATAAACAAAGGTGACATTTATGACATTTATAATAAAAATTATATAATAATTATATATTAATTAACAAAACTTTTATATGCAATAAAATACATTGCCATAGATCACAACTTTCAAGACACAATTAGACTCACTACAAAACTGTTTAAACTGGCTAAATCTAATAAACACTGATATTCAGATGAAATTACAGCAAAATAAATAAATTAAACAATAGTGTAGGCAATAAAACGAAATAAATGGCTGGCAGGTTAGATGACAATCTAAACTTAACTGATTACAAAATAATGAATTAGTGGTTATTTTATGTAGTTGTTACACAACCGTTTAATTGCTTTTATACTTTTTAGCACAGCCACGATAAGAAAGTAGACAACAAAATCACTTAAGCAAGGACATACTTTAATGAGATTTAAAAGATACTACACATAGCTATGATCAATTAAGACACGTTAGGATAATAAATTACAGTGGAGGAGCAAAACAGCACCAGATTGCATCAGTCACACGAGTCCACATCATGATGATGTGCTTCAGTTTTGTCCTCTGTGCCAGTGAGATATTTACTCATGACAAAAATCATTCATTTCAGAATAAATTAAGCTGACATGAAGTCAATTCACAACAAGAACAAAAATAAAGAAAAATTATGGGGCCTTTATGCTTTTCTCCAGCAATGTTAAACCTTGAAAAGTTTTAAAAAGATACTTTTATTAACATTTTTAGTAGTTTAAAGTGATCTATTGTCTGGGTTGGTGTTGTATAATACGCTGCAAATACTTTGTAATGAACTGCCAGTATATGTTCTGTTATTTCACAGACTAGCTTCTCTATATATTAGTTCTTATACATTATATTATTATTTAAAACTACTAAAATTTCAATAAAAGTCACTTTGTTGAAGTCACAACTGTAGAGTTGAATTTTTATCATCAAAGGTCAGAGATCAAGCTCCTATAATGCACTTCACAACTGTAAATGAATGGAAAACACTTGTGAATCACAAAATATGGAAACTGTTAACAGATATTTCTTTACAGTGCAGCGTGGCTTCAGTGTCGCTGTTTTCACAATATTTTCTCAAATTCAAGTATTTTTTCCTCATAAAATAGGTTTGAAAATAAAAACATTTAAACAACAGCACAAGGTCAGATATTTGGTTATGGTTAGAGAGTCTGCAGACTAATTTTGGTAAATAAGTATAATTAAAACCCTCATTTTCAAACTGTACCTGTTTGCTTAAAGGACACATCCCTTTCATACCAGTGTTGGGTAAAGTTACTTTTAAAAGTATATTACAATCTTGAGTCACCTAAAAATAAACGTAACTTAGTTACTTTTAAGGAAATTAATGTGAAAGTATTTCCCAGTGCTGGGTTGTGGCTGGAAGGGCATCTGCTGTGTAAAAATATGCTGGAAAATTTGGAGGTTCATTCCACTGTGACGACCCTTGATTAATAAAAGGACTAAGCCAAAAAGAAAATGAATGAATGAATGAATGTAAAAGTATTCACTGTAAAAAATGCTGGGTTCCACACAATCGATTTGAAGGCATTAAGTTAACTTAATAGTTTTGGCAAATTTAAGTAGATTGAACATAAAACAATTAAGTTCTCCCAAAAAAACTCAAGAATTGTGTTGGCTTAGTCCCTTATTTATCAGGGGTCGCCATGGAGGAATAAACCGCCAACTATTCTGGCATATGTTTTATGCAGTGGATACCCTTCCAGCGACAACCCAGTACTGGGAAACACCCATACATACTGTCATACACTACGGGCAATTTAGTTCATCCAATTCACCTATAGCGCATGTCTTTGGACTTGTGGGGGAAACCAGAGCACCTGGAGGAAACCCACGCCAATACGGGCAAAACATGCAAACTCCACACAGAAATGCGGGACTCGAATCAGCAACCTTCTTGCTGTGAGGCAACAGAGCTAACCACTAAGCCACCATGCCGCCTTGAACAAACAGCAAACATAATTTTATTGAGTGTGTTATGTCATTTAATGTCATTAAAATACACTGTAATAAATACTGGGTTCCACATAATTCCTTCATGTTGTCAAAGCGATTCAGTTAACTAAATTTAAGTGGATTGAACATAAAACAATGAAGTTGTCCCTTAAAAACTTAAGAATTGTGTTAATTCAGCCCATTTTAAAGTAGTTTGAACAAGCAGTATAAGCTTATAATTGTAATATATTACTTTTAAAAGTAACTTTACCCAACACTGTTTCATACACACACTTAAAGTGCACATGTTTTAAGAATCAAGCAGAAAGATCAGTAGTAAAGTTTTAAAACACTCACAAACTAAAAGAAAAGGAATACTACTTTTTAAAAGAAACGCATAAGCACTGAAACGGCAAGAAGACCAAACAATAACAGACAGCCTTCCCTTCTGAAACCGTCTTCAGCAGCTTGGACCCTAATTGTCCCCCAGGAGAAAACAAGATAGAAGCAGGATCCAGTAGGAGAAGAGAGCGGTCCAGTGAGCTGACGTCTGAAGGGAGGCAACAGAGATCCACCGGGAGGACAGCAGATGAGGTCTGAAGTTTGCTTGTTTTGTCAATGAGAGTTCACACTTTGTAGTCCAGCTCTGCGTTCATCTTGGTGTACATTTCATAGATGGCGTCATTAGTAGCTGTGAAGTTTACTAGGAACTGCCGCACTTTGTCCAAACATTCTTCATCCTTAACCTCACGGCCTTTAGAAAGAGCTCTGAGAAAATCGGATCTGTATGGAGCGGCATATAGCGCTGCCTGAAGGGAATGAATACAGGGAAAAGCTCAATAGGATTTTTCAGCCATTTATAATATTACATTATATCATGACAGACTTGTCTACAGTGCACTTTTTAGAAAAAGGGGGATGATATTTATATTAAAATAACTATTTGATATCGTTTTAGATAAATACTAGTCTATTGTTATATATTTTTTCAGTGTATTTTCAAATAATAAGTCACTTATACTCACAATTTAATCACAAGAACAGCAATAATGTGACGCAATATTTTAATTTAATTTTAATCTATTTTGAAATCTCTGTGATTAGTCATTCAGTTACTTATTTTTGTGATTTATATGAAAGATGCTTAATATGTTTGTGTTAACAGAGATTTTTATATGATACATTGATTAATAGGAGGTTCTAATTCTCATTTTTTTATAGGTTCTCATTTATATAACAGAAATGTTCTGTAACATTACTAAGACATCAACTGGCATTTTTTTTCAATTTACTGAATTTTGTTTTTCAATAAAAGTTGTCAGTTTATATTTTAATAATATATTACTTACAAGCTTTGTTAATGATAGTGTATCATGAGTTCCATCAACAATAATATGTAGGATAATGTTTCAATATTAATAATAATAACACATATTTCTGTTTCTAAATGTAGAAAACAATTAGAATGATTTCATGTGGTCATGTGACACTGAAGACTGGAGCAATGACTGAAGAAAAATTTACTTTGGCATCACAGAAAAGAATCATTTTTAGAGAGAGTTTTTTGAAATGTATTAAAACTAGTTACAATTAATTAATATGTTTGTTTTCACAATATACAGTTGAATTATTAGCCCCTGGTTTATTTTTCTCCCCAATTTCTGTTTCTAAACACATTTCTAAACATAATAGTCTTAATAACTCATTTCTAGCAACTGCTTTCTTTTATCTTTGCCATGATGACAGTAAATAATATTTTACTAGATATTTCTTTAAGACACTTCTATACAGCTTAAAGTGACATTTGAAGGCTTAACTAGCTTAATTAGGTTAACTAGGCAGGTTAGGGTAATTAGGCAAGTCATTGTAAAATGATGGTTTGTTCTGTAGACTATTGAGAAAAAAAAAATAGCTTAAAAGGGCTGATAATTTTTACCTTAAAATGGTCTTTAAAAAAATAAAACTGCTTTTATTCTAGCCGAAATAAAACAAATAAGATTTTCTTCAGGAGAAAAAATATTATCAGACATAAATTTCCTTGCTCTGTTAAACATAATTTAGGGAATATTTAAAAAAAGGAAAAAAATCTAATAATTCTGACTTCAAATGTATGTGAGTGTATTTTTATTATTTATTAACATTATTATTATTACATGCATGCATATATTTGAGAACATTTTATTTATATGTATATTTGTATGAAACAAATTATACATAAATTTAAATATTGAATAAAATTGTTTTGTATAGTTGTGCTTCTATGTATGTGTGTGCATCACATGTACATAATAATTATATATATAAAACACACACTAGGGCTGGGCAATAAATTGAAAAATAATCAAAATCGAAATTGAGAGCCTATAATCGATTACATTTTTCTTTTCGATTACATCATTCTTTTGCATCAAGTGTGGTCTATACCCCTCTAATGTGTCTAAAATGTTCAATCAATCGAGATTTTGATTTTAGGCCAAATCGCCCAGCCCAAATACACATATATATTATGACAAAACACTCGTTTATTTTGGATGTGATTAATCCACATTACCCTTCTACCAGCACTAATTAAAACAGAAAACACGTATTTTAAATTATAATAGTATTTCACAATATTACAATTTTTTGCTGCTTTTAAATTGTGAACATAAGAAACTAAATTTCAAAAACATACAGTCTTATTGACATCAAACTTTTCTGTTCGTTTTAATGTATTCATTTATATAATTAAAATTTAAACATCCTTATTCATTTAATTCTTTTTTTAAAGAAACCTACTTGAAATAGCTTCTGGACAATCCAGCCATGATATTTCTTTAAAGCCATCTCATAAGCTTTGGTGACGTTGACTTTGATGAGGTTTGGGTTGTTATCGTCTTTATCACCATCTACCAGACTCTGGAGAAGAACCTGGATAAAGCGCAGCCCCCTAACAGAAAAAACACAACGCAAACAGCTTTTTAAAAGAGTTAGGTTAGTAACTACTATTAATTACATCCTTTTTTGCAGGGTCCTTGTAATACAGTAGCTGTCTTAATTGCTTCTTATGGAAAAAACTGCTCCACTGCATTTGAAAAGTTATTTATATGTTTATTTCATGAATGCCTACTTTATTTAATGGTTTGGGAAATATTCAACACATTTAACAAATAGAATTTGGCTACACAAGCACGTACAAATG
>CAIGQQ010006766.1:1928174-1947060 GCA_903798035.1 Danio albolineatus | reverse complement strand
GTTTAGCAATAGCTTTTAAATACACAAATTGGCAATATTAAAGTGGTTTAAAACACCTCATCTTTAAATTCTATTGGTCTCAGTTATTAGAATAAAGTATTTATTAAAGAGCTTAAGAAAATTCAGTCAGACCACTTTAATACATGTAATCATTTTAATGGGGTATAAGGCAAAAAATGATCAAAATTAACAAATATGCCCCACAAATTCAAAATAAGAGAGCTAATAATGTCCCCTACACCATCACAGCTGATGCCAAATGTTTAAACAAAAGTTTGAAATTACTTAATTTGCTGTAACAGTGTGTAAAAGATTCACTTTGCGTAGCTTGAGCAAGATCTTGTGATGGAATATGTTTCTGTGTGTAGCCAGAATTCTATTCATGCCATTTCTCTAAACACAAAAACGGTGCAAAATTCCTGATCTGAGCATTCACATTTTGTAGAACACAAAAGCAGAAGTTTAAAATAATGAAACTGACTGGTTCCAAAACATGGTGAATAAAAGCTGGTGAATTCTTCTTTTTAAGATCAGCATATAGGAAGTTTTAAATCCCATTATTGAAATCAATAACCGTTTCCCAGATTTACTTCTCCAAAATCAGCAAACAAAACCACAAAAGGCCAGCCTTGCCTTTTTAGCCACATGAGGGCAAGTGTTGCTCCTACTTTTGGCCACTCGGCTCCATGCATCTCTTTTTCTGCTTCCAAAATTTGCTGCAAGGTTTTAAACCTGGTGGGGTTGCTGTCATACACTGCCTTGATTTTCTGTGAAATAAAGCAGAAAAGTGGGTGGAGATCTGGTTGTAAAAGTTATATTGTTTGATGCCTATCAAGTGTTTATTACTTACAGTGATGTTTCCCGTAATATCAGCCTTGATGGGGGAAAAAACTGCAGAGCCGAGGCAATCTAAGAGAAGATAAGGAAAACAAGTGAGACATATCTGCATGCATAACCTCATTAACACTTCTGCTGCAATTTGCAGGTATTTAATGTGTCCTCTGAGAAGGCTGACATGCAATCTATTTTCATATGAAAAGTAGATTATATGCATGCGAGAAGGCCGCATTCTTTCACAGAGCTGTGAGGTAATCCTCTTTTACATACCAGGGAATGTGGCAGATACACGGTAAATGCATTGCCACTTCTGATCCCAAGAACTCAGAGTGAACTCTGACATTACAGCCTTAAAAAAAGAGCTCTGAATAATTAACCATGCTTAGATAGCATGACAGATTTCTGAAAGCACCCATGCGGTTCATTAAAGTTTCAGTACCACCCATTATCACATCGAGACCAAATGTAATGCCAGTCTGATAATGAAATAAACACCTGCGGAAATGGAGTCACGCTGAATCACTGATATTTCAATTCATACAAATAATAAAAACTGTATATGCTTTGACCAATATAGAGTTTTTTGTTGTTTATTTATAATTATGATGAGATGTTGGCATGAATACACTTTAACTAATTGTCCAAATATTACATGTCCCCTGAAAATCATACCTGAAGCACGCCTGGGCCTTTAAGCCTGTCATGAATAACACTATAATAACCACCAAAAGGTGCCAGGACGTTCCTGTATTATTGAGTGATTCATTGATTCATTTTGAAACTAATAGATTGAATTAAATATCTTTATACATGCCCATAAAATCATACTTACTTGAAGAATTCAAAAACAGATTAATTCATGACGAAACAATTTAACGTTTAACGCACAAATATACTGCTCCGATTCTGTCTTTCATTCATTCATTTTCTTGTCAGCTTAGTCCCTTTATTAATCTGGGGTTGCCACAGCAGAATGAACCGCCAAATTATCCAGCATATGTTTTACGCAGCGGATGCACTTCCAGTTGCAACCCATCTCTGGGAAACATCCATACACACTCATTTTACACTCATACACTACAGACAATTTTAGCTTACACAATTCACCTGTACCACATGTTTTTGGTGGGAGAAACCGGAGCACCAGGAGGAAACCCACGCAACCATGGGGAGAACGTGCAAACTCCACACAGAAATGCCAACTGACCCAGCCGGGACTCGAACCAGTGACCTTCTAGCTCTGAGGCGAACGTGCTACTCACTACGCCACCGTGGCAATTCCTTCATGTTGTCCCAACACAAATCGATTATTCATTCATTCATTCATTCAAATTTTTTCAGCTTAGTCCCTTTGTTAATCTGGGGTCACCACAGTGGAATTAACTGCCAATTTATCCAGCATATGTTATACACAGCTTATGCCCATCCAGCTGCAACCCATCACTGGCAAACACCCATGCACTCATACATTCACACACACATACTATGGACGATTTAGCTAACCCGATTCACCTATAGCGTATGTCTTTGCAGAAACCGGAGCACCTGGAGGAAACCCACACCAACACGGGGAGAACATGCAAACTCCACACAGAAATGACTTAAACCTGACACTGCTTGATCTTGGAGTCAGAAAAGGATTAAGGGGATGCAGGAAAAATTGTTGGAATTATGACAAAATAATAATTATAAATCAATTTTGCACACCACTTGTTATGACTATTTAAACTGAGCAAAGTAAAATTTCGAAAGAAACTAATTTTACTATTTATTTTCTTTATTGTAAGGCAAGGCAAGGCAAGTTTATTTATATAGCACATTTCATACACAGTGGCAATTCAAAGTGCTTTACATAAACAGGAATAAAATTGAAGTATAAGTAAATAAAAACAAATAAAAAAACAGATAAAAACAGATTAAAATGAGTTAAGACAAGTTATAAAAGAATAATAGTGCGATCTGTCGGACGTAGCACAGTGCTCATTCAGTAAAGGCACAGCTAAACAGATGTGTTTTCAGTCTTGATTTGAATGTGCCTAATGTTGGAGCACATCTGATCATTTCATTGTACCCAATGGAAATTTATCTTTGGCTTCACCACACAACTACATCAGCATTGACATCGCATATATCACAAAACAGGCAACACAAATACATTCAATATCATCCCATAAAAAACATTTAAAACTCAAGTAACCCTATTCATACTTAAAAATACTTACAATTTTCAAATCACATTCATTCAGGAGGAAACACATGTGAACATGGGGAGAACATGCAAACTCTATACAGAGATGCCAACTGGCCCAGCTGGGACTCAAACCAGCGACCATCTTGCTGTGAGGCGACAGTGCTAACCACTGAGCCAACATGCCGCACCTTAAATCATATTTTTATTCAATATTTTTACCTGGCAAAAACACCACACTCTACATTCACACTCTATTGTTCTCTAGAAATCGAAACGAAATTGTCACATTTCAAACCACCTTCATCATGTTTTCAGCTCTCCAGTGTGACCTCAGTGAAATGTTCTCTGATTGTTCTGTATTCAATAGGCTAATTGGTTAAAGGCAATGCAGCTGGTGCCTATAAATAGATAAAGAATTTTTTTCTCAAGCATTATTTTACTGCTTTCACCCATCAAAAATGAACAATACACTTACAACTGCCATGTTCCATGTAAAGTGACTTTAGACTGATATTAAGGATGTCAAAAAAGAAGGGATTATCCTCAGTGAGGGAAAAGAAGGAGACAAAAATTGATGAGGAACCGAGCAACAGAATTCAGCAAGTTTGTTTGAAAAGTCTAAATAATATGTTATACATCTAAATAAAAAATTAGTTGTAGTCGATCCAAGCAATTGACGCCTGTCACTAATATGAAAGCGCAAGTTTTTCATAGTGCACAGATATTTAAAAAGCCCTCCCGCCCAAAGTGATACTGGTATTAGCAGTGTTATCACAAACCAGTTAACCGGTGGGAATATTAAATCACCATCACAACCCTTTAGCATCCCTCAAAATATCTTATTTGGTGTTTAACAGAAGAAAGAAACTCAAAAAGGTTTGAGGGCGAGTAAATGATGACAGTGTTTCATTTTTGGCAGAACTATCCGTTTAAGGTTTGGGACAGGTATGGTGGCATTAAAGACGGGTAAGGGTATATAAACCGTGTAATTACATATATATTTATGGAATTTAATTACAGCTGTACAATAGTAAACACTATACACTAGTGTTGTCATATTGATGTATCAATAAATATCGATACTGAAATATTTAAAATGATTCAATCTTGCTTGGCGGCGCGGTGGGTAGCGCTGTCGCCTCACAGCAAGAGGGTCGCTGGTTCGAGCCTCAGCTGGGTCAGTTGGCATTTCTGTGTGGAGTTGGCATGTTCTCCCCATGTTCACGTCGGTTTCCTCCAGGTGCTCCGGTTTCACCCACAAGTCCAAAGACATGCGCTGTAGCCATGTCTGTAGTGTGTGTGTGTGTGAATGGGAGTGTATGGGTGTTTCCCAGTGATTGGTTGCAACTAGAAGGGCATCCACTGAGTAAAACATATGCTGGATAAGTTGGCGCTTCATTCCGCTGTGGTGACCCCACATTAGGAAAGGGACTAAGCCGAAAAGTAAACAAATGAATGAATCTTGCTTTTGGTTAGTATTAATACTGGCTTTGTTCTCTCACACAGTAGCGAAAATGGTATCGAATATCAATATTTTTCAAGGTATCGTATCGTAGTTGGAAATTCCAGTATCGTGACAATACTATTATACACAACTTTAAACATAACTAAACACAAATAATTACTGAACAAATTCCAGCTCTGGCTTCAAATAATTTAAGATGAAGCTAATTCTATGAATTAAATAGGGTGTGCTATAGGGTGTGCTATTTATTTGCACATTACTAAAACATTAAAGGATACAACTTTTTATTTATATTCAGAAATAATAATCAACACTTATAGAAAAATGTAATCAGCCTAAATGGGCTGATAATTTTGACCTTAAAACGGGTTTTAAAAAATTAAAAACTGCTTTTATTCTAGCCAAAATAAAACAAATAAAACTTTCTCCAGAAGAATAAATCAGACATACTGTGAAAATTTCCTTGCTCAGTTAAACATCGTTTGGGAAATATTTAAAAAAGAAAAATAAATTCAAAGGGGGGCTAATAATTCTGACCTCAACACTATATTTACATTTTTTGCATTATAATCTCAGTATAATGATAAAATTATATATTTATCTAATTCGTCATTGACAATAATTTACAGAGTGGCTTACATCAAATATTTACACAACAGAATCATTTATATACCTTCATTAAAAGCATCACTAAAAGGATTAGAAAAATATACTTCATATATAGCCTTAGTCTAATGCACTGCAAATATTTAGTCGAGGGTTTTTCTCTAGACATGGTTCCTCTTGCGAATTAATGAGCTCTGTCTGGACTCTGAATGACTTGCCTGAGGTAAATGTAATGCAACATGACATTGTTTACAAGCTGATACTGGATATCCTGAAAATTATTTTTAGATTTGTTCAATTAAAATTGCACTACATTGCTATTTTGCAGAACCAAATTAAAAATAAAACATGACAAATGTCCAAAAGTAGACATCCTTGCATGCAAACTTTTAAGACAGTGATAGACGGCATGTTTTCCTCAACTGAAAACAGCATCATATTTTGTATTTCCTAACATAATAGTGATATGTCCACCAGTGTAGAGTTCAAACCAGTGTAGTGCACTGGAAAGACCTGTGTCATCAGCATTTTGTAGCCTACTGTTTGCAAAAGGAGCATCTCTGGTTACAGAGGACACCAAAAGAACCCAAACGCTGTTTACGTCCCAGCTTTTACACTGTGAATGAACGCCTTTTAATTCTAGAAAGAAAGAAAAAGCTTCCCTCACAGCCCTTCCTCCTGTTCTTTCTGGTGTTTGTATACTTCACACAGGGCTTTTTGTGATAAAGCGTGAACTCTACAAGGCCTAGGAAGCTTAATTGTCTTTCTGTGAGAGTTAGCAACATCCACAACAACCAGTATGGTCACACTGCCATAAAATGTGTTGCTAACCTTAGCCGGCAATACAAAGTTCATCTATTGAGGTTTGCCTGCATGATTTAATTCATATCAGATAGATGTAACCTTGACTTCAGCGCCTGAAGTTTCAAAGGTCAAAGTGTCTGAAATAACTAGAAATTTTTTTCCAATTTAGTATTTTGTAACTTTAATGAATACGTTAATCACAAAATAAACCAATTGAAGATTCTAGATTTAATGGATTTATAAGATATATGTGAAGTGTTAATATTTGGTTTCTTCTATAAATCTCTGATAACACTGTGTATAAATTTTAAAGAAATATATTGGCCTTTTGAGAATTTGTTTCTCTCAGAAAACGACCATTTATTAGAATAGTAAATACTTGAATTTGTTGTCATTGAAAATCAGGATTATTCCATCAAATATTGATTTATTACCTCCTCTGAAGTTGTCAGTGACTAGGTTTGCGTGGACATCAGTAATCGAATTATTTGACTTAATCTGAATAAGTCAATAATATAATTAAGTTGTTTACATGAGTTGCTTTTTGAATATTCATATGTTTATATGAGAAGCTTTCATGCTTATTCAGGAACATTTCATGCATGCCCTCGTAAAAAACGAGATATTGGATTCAAGTATGAAGTTTTGGAAGAGTGTTGTTTTACTGGAATTTGATACTGAACATTGTATGGGGAAAAAACCTCTGCGTTTCACGATGCAGTAATCTGTGGTCCTTCACTGACTAGGTAGGTGCACAGCATAGTGTCAAACAGCTGTGTGTGTGTTTGTGAGAAATATCCTGTCACAAAATGTGGCAAAAACCTACACGACGGTAATAGTTTAATTAAGGTGTTTACATGTCTGTACTGCAGTTCAATAATGTGACTAAAATCGGCATAATCCACATCTTAATTTCTGTTTAGTTTGATTGTTAATCCATAATCGGATTAAATGAATTTAAAAAAATCACTGTTTATATGAAGACTCTTAATCAGAGTATTGTCTTAATCATATAAAATCAGATTATTGGTGTCTGTGTAAACATAATCAGTGTAATCGAAAAAAATGCATGGAACTTTTTAGATATTTTATGAAAAACATTTTTATCATCAGTAGTTTTCAGAATAAAACTTAAAAAGTCCCTCTTCTATTTTTGTTATATTATTTAAAAAATAATAATAATTTTATCTTAAATGAGGAAGAAATTTCCTCTGTATTTTTTTATAATAAAAATACTGTTTTCAGTGACTGCAGGAAAAAAAAGAGTACATTGAGAGTTATTGTGAAAACCCCAGGCTTGGCTTTTCAAGTGGCAAATTGATTTCAAATGCATTTTTCTTATTAATACCAAATGAGGCTTTGAACAAAGATGTTCTGATGTTCCGTTCCACCAATGAATAGACCAGGGCAATTCAACACCAAGCCAATCAAATTTCTCAACTTCCAAAATCGAGGGCAGTGGAATTAAATTATGCATGCAATAGCTTTGTGGCCTTCTTTGTCAAAAGAAATTTGAACCAAAAAAAGATTAGTCCTCAATAACAAACAATAGCTTCTGCTTGACAGCTTTGTGAAGACTTCACCAACAACTTTAGAGGAACACTGAAGATCTTGATCAGGAGTGGAAAATCTCACCCCCTGATCAAGGAGCTGGAAGTCAGAAAAGCAGAAGATTCATGTAACAACACGTTTATAATTATGTAACAAAACCACTTCGAAGCTTGAATCTTAATATCTGAATCTATACATATTGCCAATAATGCACTTTAATGTTACGTTTTCACTTGTGTAATTTATTTTAGAAACCGACCTTCTGAAGTGATTTTGTCGGTCGAAAAGATGAGGAATATTGAAAACAAACCATAAAGACTTACAATAGCTATGTTTGCTTATCATATTGAAAGAGATATATTAAAATAACTTTTTGGCGCTTTGAAGAAGTTGTAAACTGAAAAGTTAACACTTTAAAACCTCGAAACGCTGCCCTGAAGCCCATCTGTCGTGTCATGACAGCACAGACTTCAAACTCAAATCTGAGCTAAAACTACGAGAGATGACGGAAGAACCTTCAACCTACCGAAGAAAGGAGGAAGGTGAGACACCGCCTCGAGAAACGGCCGGGTTTCCACTTGTTTGTCGGCTGGAAGTTGCCGGAACTGGTGCTCCATTAGAAGAGCCATGATTGCCTAAAGTGGGCGAAAGTGACTTTTTTTCTGCCTACAACATAAGACGAGAACACCACAGCAGAAATGAAGACAGAACCCGGAACTACAGCCAGACTGACAGACACAGCGTTCACTATTGCACTTCTGCTACAAGCACTGCACGGCACAGCTGGACTGCCCACTGCTCCGCCCCTTTATGCAAATATATGCAGACTCATCGCGGAAAAGTCCAACAGGTGGGCGTGGATGAGCCTATCACGTCCCAGGGGCGGGGCCAAAACTGTTCAGCTGCTCTATAATATATCAAAGCCAGTAGTTTACGGTGTACAGTTGTGTTGTTAAAATGTTATTGCATGAAAGGGATAGTTCACCCCAAACTAAAAACGTTGCCATCATTGAGGCCAAGCCACCCTTTTATCGTTTATTTGAATTTCTTTGTTGTGTTAAACACAAAATAAGATATTTTGAAGAAAGTTGTAAACCTGTAACTATTGACTTCCATAATATTTGTTTTTCCTACTATGGAAGTTAATGGTTACAGGCTTTCAGCTTTCTTCAAATTATCTTATTTTGAGTTCAATAGAAAAAAAGAAACTCATAAAGATTTAAACCACACAAGGGTGAGTAAATAGTGAGTAAATGTTCTAGTAAAAATTATTTTGGAGTGAACTAACCCTTTTAAAAAGGTAAATGAAAATATAAAATAAGCTTTAAAGTCCATTAAAACTGATAATCAATGTCATAATGATGATATAACTTTTTTACTACCACCAGTGAACTACAGACAGAGTTATCAGTACAAATATTAATGCAATATCTAAATAAATATGTCCAGTATTGATCCATTTTAACAATGAGGTGCATGCATTTCTTATGACATCAGATTAAACGTCAACTCACTTCCACTGAGTTGGATCTTCCCAGCCCGGTTTATAACTATGTGTTCTGTGTAAAATGCTAATTATATGTGAAGTAAAACTGAACAACAAGCTCTTTTTAGATGTTACTTTATAAAAAGCTGATTAAATGGTTCATTTTGTCTGATGATTAAACACCTGATCCGTTTTTTGTCTTCAAAAGAAGTTAAGGCTTGAACAAATGAACAAATTGAACAAGAGTGACTTAGTATCGCCTTAGTGGATTATTTAAAAGGAACGAACTGAGCAAGGAGCGGCTCAGATTAGATTCTTTGCTGAAAGTTTAGGGGCCTCATACTGTTAATAATTAAAATGTCCTTTACCCTGTTGACATTAGAGGTTTAAGCGGGGAGTGTTCTGATGACGATTAGACACAATTATCTGGTCACCATTAAACATTCACATGCAATGTTTAATTGATTCACCAGTAGGCTTAACCCACAATGACCCAGAAAGTCATGTCATTCTCTTTTCATTAATACTGCCATCAGATTCCCTTCTTTAATTCACACCTCGGCTGACTGCTCGTTATTAATCAATATTTAATCTTCTACAGTAGAGCGTTAGACACTGCTGTCACCTTTACTTCAGATCTCATTAACTATGAATATGCCTGACAATAAAATGAAATCAGACTTCTCAAATCAAATCAGACCTAAAATAAAAAGCTTCTGAAATATTATTTAAAGATTTGTAAAGGCCATTTGGGTGATAGAATGAGGTTTCAAAACATTTAGTGCAATTTCATAGCTCTTTTAGATTAAATCATCCTAGCAGAGTTAAAATTGTTTATAAGATTGATTATCCATTAATGTAATGGGTTTGGCCACAATTCATGCAACAATAACTGTATAATACACAAATCAATCACTCTGACATGCTTATCGTGTAAAGACTAAGACTGCATCTAAAATTGTAAACTTCTCAAATATTCATTCATTCATTCATTCATTTTAGGCGCCACGGTGGCCGAGTGGTTAGCACGTTCGCCTCACAGCAAGAAGGTCGCTGGTTCGATCCCCGGCTGGGCCAGCCGGCATTTCTGTGTGGAGTTTGCATGTTCTCCCCACGGTTGCGTGGGTTTCCTCCGGGTGCTCCGTGTTCCCCCACAGTCCAAAGACATGCGGTACAGGTGAATTGGGTAAGCTAAATTGTCCGTAGTGTATGTGTATGAATGACAATGTGTGGATGTGTTTCCCAGAGATGGGTTGTGGCTGGAAGGGCATCCGCTGCGTAAAACAAATGCTGGATAAGTTGGCGGTTAATTCCGCTGTGGCGACCCCGGATTAATAAAGGGACTAAGCCGAAAAGAAAATGAATGAATGAATCATTCATTTTATTTTCGACTTAGACCCTTTATTAATCTGGGGTCGCCACAGTGGAATGAACCGCCAACTTATCCGGCATTAGTTTTACGCAGTAGATGCCCTTCCAGCCGCAGCCCATCTCTGGGAAACATCCATGCATTCTTACTTACACACATGCACTACGGACAATTTAGCCTAACCAATTCACCTGTACCACATGTCTTTGGACTGTGGGGGAAACCGGAGCACCCGGAGGAAATCCATGCGAACACAGGGAGAACATGCAAACTCCACACAGAAATGCCAACTGACCCAGCCGAGGCTCGAACCAGCGACCTTCTTGCTGTGAGGTGACAGCACTACCTACTGTGCCACCGTGTCGCCTCTTCTCAAATATTAATAGTCATTTTTTTAAAAGTGTGTGACAATGAGCAGCAAGCTTGAGTTTACAGTACTTTTACTGATGTTACTTCAGTAATTTTTTCAGAGCATTTGCTAGTACTATAAAATAGGAACTAGATGTCCTATTTCTTTTAGTGAGATTATGAAGTGGGCATAATCAATGGACACTTTACTATCACACAAGGCCACAAGAGAGGAGAGGAGAGATGTCTATGTTTGTCTTTGCATCATTCATTCATTTTCTTTTCGGCTTAGTCCCGTTATTAATCAGGGGTCGCCACAGCAGAATGAACCACCGACTTATCCAGCATATGTTTTATGCAGCAGATGCCCTTCCAGCTGCAACCTAACACTGGGACACACCCACAAACTCTCATTCTCACACATACACTACAGACAATTAAGCTTACCCAATTCACCTAGTGCATGTCTTTAGACGGTGGGGGAAACTGGAGCACCCAGTGGAAACTTACGCCATCACGGGGAGAACATGCAAACTCCACACAGAAATGCCAACTGACCCAGCCGAGGCTCGAACCAGCGACTTTCTTGCTGTGAGGTGACAGCGCTACCCACTTTGCCTCCACGGCATGTCTTTACAACTTGAAGACATATTTATTAGAGCCTTTGCTTATCTGAAATACACGTATTAGACATTTCCATGGGCGCCACGGTGGCCTAGTGGGTAGCACGTTCGCCTCACAGCAAGAAGGTCGCTGGTTCGATCCCCGGCTGGGCCAGTTGGCATTTCTGTGTGGAGTTTGCATGTTCTCCCCGTGGTTGCGAGGGTTTCCTCCGGGTGCTCCGGTATCCCCCACAGTCCAAAGACATGCTGTACAGGTGAATTGGGTAGGCTAAATTGTCCATAGTGTATGTGTGTGAATGAGAATGTATGGATGTTTCCCAGAGATGGATTGTGGCTGGAAGGGCATCAGCTGCATAAAACAAATGCCGGATAAGTTGGCGGTTCATTGCGCTGTGGCGACCCCGGATTAATAAAGGGACTAAGCCGAAAAGAAAATGAATGAATGAATGAGACATTTCCATTAGGACATTGTTGATAATATGATAATATAAGATGTTTCTAATTTTGAATGTTACCATACCTTTTAAAGATGTTTATCAGACTTATATCAGACCTTAGCAGATAATTTCGAGCCCAAATGTTCTTTAATATTTTAAATCTTGCAAGTGTGTGTTATCTAGATGCTTGTAATATGACAACATGGCAAATGTAGCCCATCTGATTTATATTCATGATTCTCATAAATTGTAATATACATACCTTTTATCGGTCATAAAGTATAGTATAGTTAAGCATGAATTCGATGGACTTTACTGTCCTTGGGTCCACAGGAGTAAATGTAGGTGATGTGATGGTGAAACCATTGTAGATGTGGTAATTCTCACCCAATTTATCGCAATATATAATAGCCCCGTGACACTGTTATAACTGAATATGGGTTTAACCTAAAACTGTAAACAACTAGCAGTGTGTTTTTTAAACTGGGTATAGGTGCCATTATTTCCCTCACAGCCAGAATTAACAGCTGCTTTTGGCAGACCATGAATAACCCCAAAAACTAGAGACAATTGTCCCCTGCAAAGTTAAGGATAGTTCACCCAAAAATGAAAGTTCTGTCATCATTTACTCTCACTTTATTCCCTTGTGCCAAACCAGTTTGATTGTATGCCTATTTCTTCTGGGAAAAGCTGTAAACCTGTAATTCATTGACTTTCATGGTAGGCCTATTTGTTTTTATTTCAATTATGGAAGTGAATGGTTACAGGTTTTCAGCTTACTTAAAAAAATCTTTTGTGTTCAACAGAAGAATGAAACTCATAACAGGTTATAACCACCTAAGAAATCTGAGTAAATATTTAGGTGAACTTTCTCTTTATGCAACATCTCCATGTTTTAAACATGCCTCAATTAAATCTTTTGCTTTATTCGTTAGTTTTTTTATTGATTTAAACGTTTGCTACTGTAAAATTTTATGTCAGATTGTTATATTTATCTTATACAAATTAGTGTAGAAATGCATATCATATACGTTCAAGTAACGCGCTTCGCTTTATAGACCACTCCGTGCTTGTACTTCGTCACTCGCCGTAGGTAACCAGGAAGTAGAGGTGTAACCAAGTGGACCGCTTCTCTTTTGGTGTTTTGTTTACACATCTGCGTCGTTAACCGCTTTGCTCTTGACTACAGTTTCGTTAAAATACGTTCAGCTTTCAACGTGGATCTAGAGCGGATTAATAAGTCGATTCTGACATAAATTATCTTATTTTGCAGTGCAAAACAATAGTAACGTTAATAAGGCTCAGTTGCAGCAATATGTTGTCATGACTGCTCCAGTGATCGCAAGTCAAGATCTCCGGTGAGAAGTAAACAGGGCCTCCGCAGACCCATGGCTCTCCCGACGCTCTCCGCGCACTGGCCGAGTCGGGTGCGGGTTCTGGAGCGGCAGCTGGTGCGGCAGCGGGAGCAGGAGGCGCGGCTGAGGCGACAGTGGGAGCAGCACTCGCAGTATTTCAGGGAGCAGGAGGTCCGCAGCAGCAAACAGGCGCAGTGGAGCTCACGACAGTCCTTTCATCGCAGGTGCTTATGCCTCCTGTAGCTTATGCATTAAATGTGTTATAGAAACAATTGCCAACACCTCAGCCCACAACAGCAACCTATGAAACAGTTTTGCAACAAAGTTTCTCAAGCATCAATACATTAAGATTTCGGTTATAATCCTGCTGAAACAAACAGCATTTGCTGGTAAATTATGTTTTGATGCTGGTTTTTGCTGTCAAGACCAACATAAGCCAACATTAAAACATACCTTACCTGCATATGCTGTAATTTTCAGTGGATTTTTTTTTTGTATTCAATGTAACCTAAAATAATATTACTATACACTATGTGCAGATGTACTGTTTACTCAGTATTTTCCATTTGGATCTGGCCTAAATAATGTCTATTTTCATTACAAATAAATACATTAAAGGTATAGTTCACCCCAAAATGAAAGTTTCCTTGTCATTTACTCACACTTAGGCTAAGTGTTTCTAAAGTTTTGTGAGTTTATTTCTGCTGTTGAACACAAAGCAAGATATTGAAGAGGGAAGAGCAGCAGCTTTTGGCATCCATAAAAATAAGCTGTTTTGTCCAACATTCTTCATTATGTCTTTTGTTGTTAAACAGGAGAAAGAAACTCAAACTGGTTTGGAGCAAGTGGGGGATGAGTAAATGAAGATATGCTTTTCATTTTTGGGTGAACTATCCCTTTATCCGAATAATTAGAGGTGAAAGAGACAATTGAATAATCTACAAATGAGTGATTTCTGAGGGCAGAATATTATATATCATATTTAAGCCACAGTATATTAATATACGTTATATTGGACTTAAAGTAGAAAATGAAATCAAAACTAACCATTTTAATTTTGTCAGCTCACATGGCCAGTTTTGTGGTGGACAATTCATCTGTGCATGTCATTAAGAAAAACAAAAATTGTTTGCCTTTGTAAATTAAAAGTAAAACCTGAAAATTCACTTCCTGTTTGTTTTCAGTTAAATTATCAGATTACGTCTGTCTGTGATATTGGGTGTGCTTAACATACTTAACCATGCCCCTCCAACTGTCTGTTTTGACAACCAACAGAAATGGTGAGGACGAGGGGTCTGTTAGCTTGTGATAACTCTCCTGAAACCCCTTTCCTGATCTTTCTGAATGAAATGCCTACTTGGTTACATCCAATCAGCTCACAGAACACCCACTGCTTTCTTATTTAATATTCTGTTTCTCTAGGAACCAGGAAAAAACAACAGTCGCAGATTCTGGCTCATGCAGACTTAAAAGGGATAGTTCACCCAAAGTTATTTTCTCGTATTCCAGTTGTTCCAAACCTGTTTGTGCTTCTTTGTCCGAATACAAAGATATTTTGAGGAATGTTGAAAAACAGCAGGTCAACTTCTGGTTCCTCACATTTTTCAGAATTTCCTGTTTTGTGATCTGCAGAAGTAAGAAATGTAGTCTAGAATCACTTAAGGCTGAGCAAATGATGAGGAAATTTTCATTTTTGGGTAAACTAGCCCATTAATAAAATTATTCTTTTAAATTGTTAAAAATGACATGTTATTTAAAATGATATTTTTATCTTTTTTAGAGCTGAGAAGTCTTTCTGAGAAGTGAAAACTTCACTCTATAGAGTGCATTAGTTCAATCACTCCTGGTTTTTGACAGTGCTGGTTTTGAAAGTATTTTTTCCCATACATTTTTCACATAGGGTGTTTTTCTTAAGTAGTTGTTAAATTGTTATACTGTGAACCAAACCAACCAGCTAAGAGGATAATCACAGCATTACAAACTTTGATTTCAGGTATGAAAATCAGAAAAAACTATACAAAGATTTAAGACTGCATACTTAATGAATTTAAAGAGGGAAAAAATACTGCAAATCAACTTTTAAAAGATTATAATAACAGTACAACATTAATGTGAATGAAATATATATATATATATATATTCTTGGTCTTACAGCATGTCAGCATTTCAACGGGATCGCATAAAGGAGGAGAAGGAGCGGAAACTGGAGGAGCGCAGAGAGCGTCTGAGGACGATGCTTCAGGAGGAGAGAGATCAGCTGGAGGCAGAGCTCAGAAATATTCATCCAGATAGCGACACGCTGGCCAGACAGCTAGTGGAAAAAACAGATGCCCTCCGTTCTGCTAGAGAAGAGAGGAGGAAAAATGTATGAACACTAATTGTTCTGTCATAAAGCTCTGTTATGTTATGTTATCTGACTGAATGCCATATCTAATCTGATCTGATATGTTGATTTTTTTAAAATCTTCAGCTTGCACAGGAACTGCTGAGGGAACACTGGAAGCAGAACAACTCACAACTGCGGAAGGTCAGTCATAAGTAGGGCCACACGGAATCTGCATGCGCAGAATTCCGAAGATTTCTGCAGATTTTGAGCCCATCATTGATTCCGTTTATATACTGGTGCAAATGTGTGTGCATGTATATTTATTCAGTTTTTAAATTAATTTCAGTGATTTTATTGACTAATACGAAAATATGTGATTTATTTACAATACTGTTTGTAAAGTACTATTTTCTGTCTTTTAGTAAAGATTTGATACGAGATATTTGCTTTGTTTACCAAATAAAGTGGATCTAATTGGATTTGCATTGTAAACATTGAATAAAAGTTTAAAAGGTATTACTTTTTATTTCATATATTAAGGTTTTAGTTATGATACTCCTAAAATAATTCCGCATAAATCTGCAGATTTTTAACAAAATACAATTTACAAATACAAAATACAAATACAAAATACAATTTTTTAACAATATATAAAGCAGAAATAGCAAAAAATGTCCGCAGATTCCGTCAGGGCCTAGTCATAAGTTGTGGTATGAATAAACAAATATCTTAAAACTTGACATCTACAGTAAGTTAGTTATGGGTCTTATTAAGAGTTATTAAGGTGTGAGGAAACACCATTTTTTACTAAGAAAAAAATAGAATGTCAGTGAGCAAGTTAAATTGAATAAAAGCGCCAGTAAAGTTTGTAAAGCTGGCAGCTGGTTCTCTGCAGCTCTCATATAGTCATCCTCTGAAGCTAAACAGGGCTGCGCATGGTCAGTACCTGAATGGGAGACAAATGGGAACCCTATAGGTTGCTGCCGGAAGAGGTGTTAGTGAGTCCAGCAGGGGGTGCTCAATCTGCGGTCCTAACACCCCAGTATAGTGAATGTGACATTTTTTACATCTGTCTTTTGGATGGGACGTTAAACCAAGGTCCTGACTCTCTGTTGTAGTTAAAAATCCTAACTATCCCTATATCCCAGTTGGCTTTATCACACTGTCTCCTGGTGGTGGAGGAGGAGATTCCCCCTACAATGTGTAAAGCGCTTTGAGTGCTCAGAAAAGCTCTATATAAATGTAAGTAATTAATTTAATTATAAAAATAATAAATTCTTCTTCTTCTTCTTCTTCTTATTATTATTATTATTATTATTATTATTTTAAATTATTATTATTATTATTATTATTATTTATGTTACAAGTTTTTTAAGTCAAGCAAATGCAATTTTTTTTCTTTTATAAAAAATGTCATCTCTTCAATTTCCATAAAAATATTAAACCGCACAATTATGCTCAAATTTGATTAAAAAATGAAATGTAATAATATAAAATATATTAATTTAAAAAACATTCTTAAAAATGATAAAGACCTCAAGTTTTGGATTAATCACTGTTATACTTAGACTATTAAACCTCAAATTACAAGAATAGCTTGTTTATTTTCACTCATAACTTATAACTTTTTATATATAATTTATTATCTTTATTTTTATTATTCATTTCTACAGAGGAATCAAACAATGATTTTTAAATAAATCTTTTCATGAAAATTTATTTAGACGTGAATGTAAGCTAATACAGCATGTGATGAGTTTCTTCCGTGACTGAACTGTAACTCTGAGCTCAGGATTTGGTTCCGAACACACGCAACCACTTCTGGAGCATTATACAATCGGACATCTGAGTGTCTCAAATGATTGTGTGCGTGCAGGTGGAGTCAGAGCTGCATAAAGATCACATTGTGAGTCAGTGGCAGGTTCAGCAGCAGGAGAAAAAACAGGTAAGACATGTTAAATGTCGACTCAAGCATGAATGCAGCTCAGTTGCTTGTGTATGAATAATAAGACTAGACAAAGGTTTGCTTAATTTAACATCCCCAGTGTAATAGAAGTTTGTTCTGTAATACTCAGGCAGATGAGAGAACACAGGAGGAGAAACAGCGGTTTGAGAACGAGTATGAAAGGACCAGACGGGAAGCTCTGGAAAGAATGAGGAAAGAAGAGGAGAACAGAAGATGGGAGGAAAAGAAGCGAGCTGAGGATCTCCGTAAACAGATGGAGGAGCTCAAACTTCGGGAACAGGAAGTACGGAATTACTGTAATACGCACTTACACTGGTAATGCGATGTAAATGATATGTAGGCCCACACAGAATCTGCGTGCAACAGATTTTTAGCCCATCATTGATTCGGTTTATTTACATCTGTAAATGTGTGTACATTTATTCAGTTTTTTAAAATAATTGAATGTGAAAATATTCATTTGATTTATTTACAATACAGTTTGTAAAGTACTATTTTCTGACTTTTAGTAGAGATTTTATGTGAGAGACTTGCTTTGTTTACCAAATATAGTGGATCTAATTGGATTCACATTGTAAACATTAAATAAAAGTTAAAATAGTATTACTTTTTATTTCATATATTAAGGTTTTAGTTATGATACTCCCAAAAACATTCCGTATAAATCCGCAGATTTTAAACAAAATACTCTGCAGAAATAGCAAAAAATGTCTGCAGCGTCCGTCTGGCCCGATATGTCACAATAACCTTATTACCTAAATAAATGCAAAGATTGTAAGGTTAGAGAAGCCACACCAGAAGTGTGTTTTTCATTTGTTCCATCTCTTCTATATTTCAGGCTGAGCGTCTTAAGCAGGAACAAGAAACTCTGATGTCCAAACGTTGGGAGCTTGAAAAGCTTGAGGATGATAGGAAGATGATGGAGGAAAGCAGGAGGAAAACAGAATTTGGGTGAAATATTTAGACATAAATACTGTATGTGTAAAGTGATTTATTTCTTTAGCAGTAGTGTTTTATAGTTAAATAATTCCTACAGTATGCAAACATTTTTGTTCAAAATCAAAACTTCCTAATATTCCTATATTCTACTACAGTGATTATATTGGGGCAGTTCATGTTTAATAGTGGAATTTTGTGCATAAACTACATTACCCAGAAAATCCACCAATCTTTTGCAGTGAGCAAAGTTCTTCAAAATAAATTCTAGCTCCACCCACTCTCATGTAGCAAGCAAATTATACTACAGAATGGTGGTACTTGTTTTTGAATAATTTTATATAATATTTGTATTTAAAACTAAATACAGCCAGCAAATTTACATGGAAATTTTATTTTAAAAAAATTAAATTGTGTTTATAAAATGTAACATTTATTAAATATGGAGAGAGAAAAAATGTATATGTATATATATAACATAACATTTGCATATAACATATGTTCACAATAGGTACCCATCCACAGATTTTGTAATGTAGTCAAATGTGTAAGTGTTTAGCTGCAGTTCGTTGGATATATATATATA
>CAIGQQ010006766.1:1889358-1912608 GCA_903798035.1 Danio albolineatus | reverse complement strand
TATTTATTTATTTATTTATATCTTTTATATATTTATATATATATATTATTCTTTACTATCCAGATGGTCACTAGTAATATACAATTTATATACAGTAGCAAAACTTTTTAATATGTGGTGTCCCCCAAGCTTCGATCTTGGGACCTTTGTCTCAAATTACATGCATAAACATACAATTGGCGTATTCAATGCTTAGAAAATATCTCCAAACGGCTTTTTATTTCCAAGATTCTAGAGAATGTGGCCTACTCACAGCACGTATGGTTTTCTATTATTTGAGAGTCACATTTGACACCATCAATCATGACATTCTTCTTAACCACCTAGAGTTTATAGCTGATGTTCAGGTTACAGATCTAGGCTACCTAGGACATTTACTCTGAATTTTCCTACAAATCTGACTTTTTAGCATGTGGTGTCCCCCAAGGTTCGATCCTGGGACCTTTTTATTAAGTTACAAGCTTACACATACAATTTATTTATTTAATGCTTTTAAAAAATCTTAAAATTGCTGTTTATTTACAAAATTCTAGAGAATGTGGCCTATTCACAGCATATGGTTTTCTGTGATTTGAGAGTCACATTTGACACCATCAACCCTGATTTTTAACCATCTAGAGTTTATAGCTGACGTTGTTTACAGCTCTCAGCTACCTAAGGACATTTGCTCTGAGTTTTCCTACAAATTGGACTTTTTAGCATGTGGTGTCCCCCAAGGTTCGATTCTGGGACCTTTGTATCCAATAACATGTATAAACATACAATTGAAATATTCAATGCTTAAAAAATATCTCCAAACTGCTTTATATTTCCAAGATTTTAGAGAATGTGGCCTACTTACAGCATTTATGGTTTTCTGTGATTGAGAGTCACATTTAAAACTATCAACCATGATATTCTTCTTAACCACCTAGTTTATAGCCGATGTTCAAGTTACAGCTGTCAGCTACTTAAAGTTTACCACACTTGCTTTGAATTTTCCTACAAATCTGACTTTTTTTAGCATATGGTGTCCCCCAAGGTTCGATCTTGGGACCTTTGTACCAAATGGCATTCTTAATTTATTGCTTTTGAAATATTTATTGCTTTTTTAAAAATCTTAAAATTGCTGTTTATTTTCAAAATTCTAGAGAAAGTGTTCAACTTACAGCATTCATGGTTTTCTATACTTTGAGAGTCACATTTGACCCTATCAACCATGATATTCTTCCTAACCACCGTTTAATTATAGCTGACATTCAGGTTACAGCTCTTAGCTGCCCAAGGTTTAAGACATTTGCTGTGAATTTTCCTACAAATTGGACTTTTTAGCATGTGGTGTACCCAGAGGTTTGATCTTGGGATCTTTGTATCAAATGTCATGCTTAAACATACAATTTATATATTTAATGCTGAAAAATATCTCCAAACTGCTTTTTATTTCCAAAATTTTAGACAATGTGGTCTACTCACAACATTTATGCTTTGAGAATCACGTTGGACACCATCAACCATGATATTATTCTTAAACGTGTAGAATTTAAAGCTTATGTTCAGGTTACAGCTCTCAGCTCTCTAAAGATTAGGACATTTGCTGTGAATTTTCCTACAGATCAGACTTTTTAGCATGTGGTGTCCCCCAAGGTTTGATCTTGGGATCATATGGCATGCTTAAACATACAATTTATATATTCAATGCTTAAAAAATATCTCCAAACTGCTTTTTATTTCCAAGATTTTAGAGAATGTGGCCTACTCACAGCATTGCGAGTCACATTTAAAACTATCAACCATGATATTCTTCTTAACCACCTAGTTTATAGCTGACGTTCAAGTTACAGCTGTCAGCTACTTAAAGTTTACCACACTTGCTCTGAATTTTAGACAATGTGGTCTACTTACAACATTTATGGTTTGAGAATCACATTTGACACTATCAACCATGAATTTAAAGCTGATGTTCAGGTTACAGCTCTCAGCTCTCTAAAGATTAGGACATTTGCTGTGAATTTTCCTACAAATCAGACTTTTTAGCATGTGGTGTCCCCCAAGGTTTGATCTTGGGATCATATGGCATGTTTAAACATACAATTTATATATTTAATGCTTAAAAATATCTCCAAACTGCTTTTTATTTACAAGATTTTAGAGAATGTGGTCTACTCACAACATTTATGGTTTGAGAATCACATTTCAAACTATCAACCATGATATTATTCTTAAACATGTAGAATTTAAAGCTGATGTTCAGATTACAGCTCTCAGCGCTCTAAAGGTTAAGACATTTGCTGTGAATTTTCCTACAAATCTGACTTTTTAGCATATGGTGTCCCCCAAGGTTCGATCCTGGCACCTTTGTATTATATGACCAAATGTTGACAAAAAGATTCTGAATAATATCAGAATAAAAATATACAATTAATAAATAAATAAGTGATCTAAGTGTACCTTTTATGACCCTTGTACATCAAAATGTGTTTTGTTTGCACCGAATTTATGAAGTGTGGTGAGAAATCGCTTACCTTGGGGAACAGAGCCGCCATCTCACTCACAGCCACATGTATTCTTTCTGCGCAGGGTACAAAGCTATTAGAGGACAAAATGAGAGATGCTGTATTAAAACCTTATAATAAAATACGATCACAAATGATTTTTGAAAGTGAACGTTTAAGCTAACCCCACAGCAAACATTTACACTATAATGGAAAACATTATTTGTCTAAAATATTGCATTCAATATTGTTTCTGTCTTTTAAAATACCTGTTGTTGTGATCCATTCTGACTTATAACAGCACACAGAAAAATTACAGATATATATAACCTCAAAATCTGTGCAATAATCCACACCAAACCATGCAGATTTGTTTGAAACGTTAGTTTTGCAGCAGACGTGATGCATCTTCAGCATAAGCCCTATTTTAGAGGGTAATTCTCATTTTAAAAATAGGTTTGGCATTTTGTTTTTAAATCAACGAATGGAAATCACACAGTTCATTTTGCAAGGAAAAATACAAACCAGTGCAAAAACAAAAGGTTCAAAGGTTAGATGGATGTCAGTACAAAGCCATTTCCTAAAAGAGAAACCAACATGTGTTCCTGCAAACAGAAGTGAGTTGAAAAAAGTTGAAAGTTGAAAAGAGAGTGCAAGGCCTTCAGCATGAGACATACTAGTAATCATGCAGGTGACATTCGCGTTGAGATTAGTGGGTGAGTTCTGAAGAGAGAGGTAGAGGTAGACACTGTGCCTGTGAGGCAGGGACAGAGGCCAGAGTACCAGGAGGCAGGGTTGTTGGGGTTGGCTGGATGGGGAGCTCTGAGGCTGAGGGGCTGCATGGGAGACGGGGGTTTGTCTGCCCAAGGCACCAGTGTGCTGAAACAACCAAGACTGTGTCTAAGTCTGCGGACACTCTCCCTCTGCTCACATGGTGCACTGGTGGGGGAAAAAGACAGATCGGGACCCAAACAGAGCGGAGCCACCGACAGGACAGACCCCGAATGATGAACACAGACAATTGAGAACAGACAGAAAATGGAAATGTATGAGTGGACTGATGATGGATTTCATGGTTGGAAAATGAGTGATTAAAATAAAATAAACAAGCAAAAACACTTTTCATTAATGAGGTACAGAATGAAACATTTTTCTTTCACACCAAATCAGTTTGACTGAATTAAAAGCTGCTGTCATCACAGGAATAAATTTCATTTTTTATATTACAAAAGAAAATGTTAACAATGTGGAAATAATATTTCAGAAACGTCTTGTGTTTTTGTACATTGATTGAAAAAAATCGAATTAATGAAGGATGGATAAAATGAAAAAAATGTAACAAGTTTATTTATATTACACATTTTCCATTTTAAAACTAGTGTTTGAAACTAGCCACTTTTCATGCTGGGGTATTATGTAGACAATTTATCAGAGAACACGTGTAATATACATGTAGTAAAAACTATACACAGCATGTTGCTTATGTTTTAAAGGGCTAGTTAACACCAAAATGAAAACTTTTTGGCATAATTGCATGCTCACATGGTCCCAAACCAGTTTCTTTGTAGATATTTTGAAGAATGTTGGTGACCAAAGAATTTCAGTTGTCATTGACTTTCATTTTTAATTTCTGTCCATAGTAAACATCTCTTTCTTTAAAATATTATCTGTTGCACCTTATTTTAACATGTACTGACAGGGCATTGTGAAGCTAGAATACCAATATTATGATTGAATCACTGAAAGTACAGTTGAAGTCAGAATTATTAGCCCCCCTGAATTGTTAGCCCGCCTGTTCATTTTTTCCCTGATTTCTGTTTAACAGAAAGAAGATTTTTTCAACACATTTCTAAACATTATAGTTTTAATAACTCATCTCTAATAACTGATTTATTTTATCTTTGCCATGATGACAGTAAATAATATTTTACTAGATATTTTTCAAGACACTTCTAAACAGCTTGGTGACATTTAAAGGCTTAACTAGGTTAATCAGGTTAAGTAGGCAGGTTAGCAATCAGTGTGGTGTGAAAAGGACCCAAAAACAACAGAAATATGCCACAGTGTCTCATTTCTTGCCCTTGGTCCGGACCACATGAACCAAACTACTGTGAAAGCACCCTAAAATATCTTAATTTGTATTCAAAAGGTGAACAAAGGATTCTGGGGGGTTTGGAAAAACGTAAGTGTGAGCAATTAATAACATACTTTTCATTTTTGGGTGAACAAACCCTTTAAATACTGTAGATTTAGGATTAGTAGTTGTTACAGAGTTTATGTAATGACTTATACAGTACGGTAAAATAAAATGTAACCATATTTTATTTTATGCTCCACAGAACAGAAAATATATACTTCGTGAAGATCTTTTATTGCTTTGTTTATATTTAGGTCTGTTCTTCACTGTAAGTAAATGAATCAGGTTTCAATTAGGCATGGGATGCTGCGGTTTGGAAAAGTCAAGGTTTTAAATCCACAAAAATGCTCTGATATACCATTCATGCACTATATAATTTTCTTTTTACATGTTTTTTTTACAACATTTTTATTTCGTTTTTTAGGGCAACAATATCTCCAGCAGAAAAGGACTATCCACATGAAAAGTCAAAATCTCTTATACAACAACATCCAAACATGCTGGACCTGAACTGTGCAGTAGCCTACTTTATATCTAAAGAAAAGAGAGATCCAAAGATGCCTTTTTGAGAGTTTTTGAAACTAACGAAAAAGAACAGAAGTCAGTAGTTTATTTGAATTATTCAGCCTGACATGTTTACTGTTAAAAAATATTTTAAATGTTTCTTAAAATAAAATGTATTATGTTCAACGGAGAGAGAAAAATAATGTTGTTTTTTTACCCACACATTTAAAAAGAATATATTTTGAAACGGGAATCACAATACCATGAAACCAGGATATTTTACTCAAGGTTATCATACTGTCAGAATCTTATACTGGTCCATGCCTAGTTTCAACTAAATTTATACTTAGAAATGTATAAGTTAGGCTATACAAACTTTATATTTTTTTAGTCCGTTTGATTAAGTAGGTTGAGATGACTAGAAAAGTTCATTTGAATCAACTAAAGCAAGAAAATGAAGCCAGCAAGAATAGTTTTACAGTGTATGCTAACGTTCCAAGTTTGAACATTTTAAGTACGGACCAAACGAACCAAGAGAACTGAACTAAGCTACACCCTAAACAATGAGGAAACAATTTGTACCCAACTCATGAAAAGTGCCAATAATTACATGTGGATTTGTTAAATGTGTGGCAGACGTTAACAGAAGACAGAAAGGAATTGAATGACCTCAGATTGTTGTTGATTTTTTTGACGATGTAAGAAATAGAAGTTTTAAAGGCTCACCTCTCGTGTTTGTTCTCCTGCGCGGCCCTCAGCAGCTCCTGAATGTTCTTGGTGATCTGCTCAGTTTTGCGGATGACGTCTTCTGTGCTTGGCAGACTGGGGTCCAGCTCACACTCGTGGTCCTCCAGCTCAGGGATAGAGCCGCTTTCTCCCATCCAGCCACTGCTGCGAAGGCGACATCTCCGGCCAAAACTGCAGGTCGTATAAACGGAACGAAGAAGGCGTCAGGATGAGTAATTGTTGGACACGTGATTACTTGATGCCTTTACAGAATTATTAGCGCATTTGGCTAAGATGGAGGATGTGCAGTTCTTATTTAAAGATGGAGGGGAAAGGCTGGTTTTGTTTGCCAGCAGAATTTGAGAGTGGGGTTATTTGAGTTTTAGGTTGTAAAAAGTGAAGTGGACACGCACCCGGAGTCGTCCAGATCAGATTCATTGACGGTGTTGTCGTAGTCGCCATCGGACACGCTGCTCTGCTTGTCAAATTTGGAGGCCTAAAGACACCAAAAAATAAAAAGATAAAAATGCAAGGTAAAAGAATGGGAAGTTACTAATTATATAGAGTAGACAATGTGCTGAATGGGTTTGGAAAAATCAACATAGAAGCTTGTTTCCGCCACAGAAAAAAAAAGAAAAAGGGAAATTGTGACTTCTCAGAGTTCTGACAGTATTCGGTTTGAATGGCAGTTTTGAGTTTGGATTTTCTACATTAAGAACAAATCTTAAAATGCAAACTATAAGCTCAGAATTGTGGAAAATTTAGATTTGCAAGAAAGCCTGTAAATGCTAAATTTACTAATCAATTACTAAAATTTTTAATATTTTAAAATTATTTTTTAAATGCTAATCTTGAGTGAAAAAGTTAATAAAATAAATATTTTAATTTTTTTTACTCGATATTTCAAGTCTATATTTTTCAGAGTTTTGACTTTTCTCAAAAAGTCACAATTGTTAAGAGATAAACTTTGTGACTGTGGCCATGTTTTTCATCAAAAATGTTTATATTGTGCAATGTTGACCTTTTTCTTTTAATTTTGAGTGGAAAATGTCAGAATAATAATATATAAATTGTTAACACTTTAATTTAGGTCACAATTCATGCTTTAAACAAGCAATTAACTAATGTTATCGGGTCAATAAATTGCTAATTAGCTGCTTATTAATAGTTATTAAGGTGGAACTTGGTTTAAGATTTGGGATGTAGCATAAAAAACTAAAAAAAAATAAAAAACTAGGCCTACTAAAAAATCGTTAATATCGCAATAACAGGCAGGTAATACGCCAGTAGTTAATAGCATGTATTGTGACAAACTAAAGTGTTACCTATAAACTCAAAAGTTTTCTCAGAATTTATTCTTTTATCCTCATACTTTCGAGATGAACTCAGAATTGTGAGATACGAAATTAAAATTTTTGGCAACAAAAAAAATCTGAATTGCTGTGGCAGCAACAAACTTTCATACACTTGTGATCGTTCATTTGAATTTTTTCATGAAATTCTTCCAAAAGTCAACATTCATGCATAGTCACTAGAGAAGAAGCAAGCTTTTACATTAGACCCTTTTCAGAAAACTGTTTAACAAGACGCATTTAACGGTCATCATAATCTTAAATCCTTGAAAGTTTTGAATGTATTGTATCATCTTTGCATCAAATTACAAAAAATGAATTACCGCTTATGCGATGTGTTTATAATGCAGCGTCTATGGGGGCAGGACAGTAATGTTGACATTATTCTCTCTTCTGGCTGCAGTTATTAGTCTCACACAATTTTTTCCTTTTTCTGAAAGTCTTTATAACATCATCGTGGAGTTTTTCTTTGATTATTTCAGCAAATAAGATTGTAAAAAAATATTTGTTGTACTATCCCACTCACTGCACTCTAAATTTACCCAACCATGATGCCTTCTGCTACTGAGGAACGCGGAAATCTGAAAAGGGTCTATTAGATTCAGTAGATCTTTGAGAAGCATCACAAGTTAAAAACTGGTTAGTTGAGTCTTTAAATGTTGTCAAGTGAACCACCTTTGTTCATTTTTAATTTACTTCTGGCTAAAATCTAAATTTAATGTTGTCAAAATTGCAGATAAGCTACCTCTTTTTTAAGTAGTTACATTTGAAAAAAAAGATTAATTAATAATATATTTCCCTTTAAATAGTAATTTATAATTACTAAAGTAATTGGTAACACTTTACTCGAAGGGGTGTTCATAAGACTGTCATTAAACCTTTATAATCATGACATGACACATCATTAATGTGCATGAGATTTTACATAACAACTGTTATTAAGTGTCAATCGCACATTTTAAATGCAAAGAAGACATTGTTTGTCATGAAAACTTGACATTACCAAGACAACAAAACTTGTCATAAATATGATTGTCATAAAGCCACTATAAATGTCCTGAATTTTATAACAGCATCATTAATACTTCTTTTTGACCTCAACAGTGGTACAAGCAAGTAACGAGACTTTACATGAGCCATTTTAATGACAAATGCAGTTTGTTCCACTGAAAATGTGATCAGAAAAATATTCGTGACACATTTATTATGGCCGCATGACAATCATGTGTATGACAGATTTATAACAAGCTTTGCTGTCTTGGTAATGTCAAGTTGTCAAGGCAAAGATGAAGACTTGATGTATTTGTTTATGTCAAGCTGTCATTACAAACAATGTCATTTTTGCAAATGCCACTGAATAAAAGTTGTCATGCATGCATACAATTACATTCACATTCATGATTCTTCTCATGCCATGATTATAAAGGTTAAATTACAGTCTTATGAACACCTCTTCAAGTAATTTACTATTACTAAAGCTTTCAAAACACTTTAAAGGTCCTATGAATGTAATGTGTGTATTTATATAGCGCATTTACACCCACAGCGCTACACAATCATGAGGGAGGTCTCTCCACACCACCACTAGTGTGCAGCATCCACTTGGATGATGAGACGGCAGCCACAGAACAATGGCGCCAGTGCGCTCACCACATGCCAGCTATTGGTGGAGTGGAGAGACAGTGATACAGCCAATTTGATGGATGAGGTGATTGGGAGGCCGTGATGGGTAAGGGCCAAAGGATGGAAATTCGGGTTTGCACCTCTACTCTTTACAAGAAGTGCCATTGGATTTTATATGACATCAGTTTAACGTCTCATCCGAAAGACAGCACGCTCTGGCACTCTGGCAGTATGGTGTCCCTTTCACATAACTGGGGCATTAGGACTCAAACAGAACACATGCTGAGCACCCACTTCCAACAGCAACCTAGTTTTCCCATGGGGTCTCCCATCCAGGTACTGACGAGGCTCAGCCCTGCTTAGCTCCAGTAAGTAACCAGTCTTGGGCTGCAGGGTGATACGGCTGTGGCTATGGCTATGAAGTGCTTTGAAATGTGCATTTTTATACTATGTTTGATGTAATCTCAACCAAAACATGAAGAAAGTGTGGGACATAATGTAGCCCCTCCCCTTAAAAAATAGCCAATAGCGTTTTATCACCACCTCCAGTGAGAATGGCTGAGCTCAAGCACATCAAAGCTTTGAAGTAGGCGGGGCATGTCAGATAGAGAGCATCTGATTGGTCACAATTTGATGCGAACCTGAAGTATGTGGTGACATAAAAAAAAAGTGTGACAAACTACAAGCCTTACATCAGTTTTACGTCTTCTAAACGTAAATTTTGTCACTGTTTTGGGGCTCACTAGCTTATAGATATCGTAAAAATCAACAATACTAACATCTTAAAAGCTTTATTTAATATCACGAGACCTTAAAAATTCTACTCACACCAAATTTTAACAGTAATGTACCATGAATATTCATCAGGTTGGTCATCTTTGTTTTAAAGCTATACCAGCAAGCTAAAGTAGCTGTGAAATAGAGTGTATTCACGGGTAAAAGCGAGGTTAGAGCTGAATGTAGGTCATGGTTCTGATCGGTGCGCTTCTGTACAGTGAAGTCACACATTTACTGTAAATATATTTGACAGTCTCAGTGAAGCATGATCTGCTGTGCTCAAGGATAGAGGTAATGGGGTCAGACGCCAGCAGCACATTACTGGTGTAACAAAATACTGAAGCAGTTTGCTGTCAGGGCGGCACCGGCCATTGTGCTGGGTTCATTAGCCACATGATGTCAGAAAAATCTATTTAATGTTCTGCTGAACACGTTCACAGTAACCTGTCTGTACTACACACGTCTCCCTGTGAACATAAATGTAAATCAATTCTTTCTTTCCCTTTCTTTCTTTCTTTCTTTCATTCATTCATTTTTTTTCTTCATTTGTTATTTCTTTAATTTTGTTCTTTTTATTTCTTGCAATTTTTTTCCATTTTTCACTTTTATTTGTCTGTTCTTTCTCTTATGTTCGGTCTCTTTTTTCCAGCTTGTATGGCTAACTTGTCCAAAGTCATAAACAAAGTTCTTCCTTTTGTTCATTCGATTTATTTTTGTTTATTTGATCTTTCTTCCTTTCATTTTTTATTTTATTCATTCGTTCTTTTGCTCATTCTTTTTTCCTTCATTTATTCATTCTTTCCTTTATTCATTAATTTTTTCATTCATTCATTTGTTCTGTTGTTAATTCTTTAATTCATTCTTTCATTTGTTCATGTTTCTTTTGTTCATTCGTTCTTTGGTTCATTCGTTCTTTGTTTCATTCCTTCTTTTGTTTATTCATTCTTTCATCCATTCATTCATTCTTCCTTTTGTTTTGTTCATTTGTGTGTCCTTTCTTTATTTTTCGCTTGGTTCTTCTCTCAGCTTGTAAGGCAATAGTAAAGGCAAGAATAATGTTTAGTAATTCCAAAATGAAGACTAGATAGGATGCTTAAGATTTTTTTCCCTCTAAAAACTCTAAAATTATATTTGGATTTACCAGTTTACCTCTCCAAAGTTTAAAGACAAAAACAGAAAGAAAAGAAGAAGAAGAAAAAAAAAACACTACACAAAGGGCTATGAAAGCTCGGTCTAATAAAGTAAACTTAAAGGTTAGGACAGACTTTGGTGAATTTCTAAGTCTGGAATGTACAATCCAGCATGTGTATAAACTATTTGATAAATAACACACAGTTAAATAAATTACATTTTTAAATTTTAATTATGCTAATTTTTAAACATAATTTTATATTTAATTAATATATACATATTAACATAAACATATAAATTACATTTACGTTAATGAAACCCTGAGTATTCCTGATTCAGTGGTTTGCAGATCCAGCAATATTCAGAGCTGTGTTTCTGACACCACTGAGGGTACAGTACGTGGGTGCATTTTGCATGTTACAGTATGTCTTGTTTGTAAATATATATATTTTTTTGTTGTTGTTTTGTTTTTGCATTGACCTTACATTTGAAGTTTTTCAATTTATATCTTTTTGGCCCACACTCAATTGTACAACCATTTAAAATTTGGGAATTTATAAGATAAAAAAGAAAAAGAAAGCAGTTTCCTCGAAATCACCAAATATACTTTTTTAAAGAAAATTGTTTTTAACATGAAAAATCTATTTAAAAAAAATTAATTAGGGCACATTATGTTGAATAAATGTTACATGTCAATATCAATTAATATATATTTATTTTAAATATTAATTTTCTCAATAAGAGCAACATAATTCCACTTCAACACACCAAATTTCAGTTTTATTTTTATTAACTTTTCTTAGGGGATGGACATATTAGTGCAAAAGGAACCTGATTTTAACCTACAAAAGTTAAACAATTTCTATTTTAAAATATGTAAAATCACCCATTTAAAATTGTAATAATAATATTTCTCAATTTTACTACTCTCACATTTGCTGATTTCAGTAAACAGTAGGGCTGGGCAATTAATAGAAATCAACATTCAGAACCTGTTATCCCCTGTGACCCCGTTCTGCTAAGGCTGATTTATACTTCTGCGTCGAACACACGGGTATAGTCCGGCACAGCCTACATTAAAATGTAACTACACGTCACTCGTTTGCCCCACATTGACGATGATTGGAAGCTGCGCCAGAGATGCCTTGCGATGGCATATTTTCTATTACAATAAAATTATTATTTACATTAAAATATTGTTTACAGAACATGCAAGAAATGCTTAAAATATTATTGACAGGATATACGAGAGTTATTTTATTGAGAAGAGATCATTTTAATATGAAAAACACTGAAAATAATACATTTTATTTCCAAAAATGCAACTTATTTGTTTTCAAGGACTGAAAAAAACGCACTGTTGGTTTTAGGCAATGTGTGTTTTAATTTCAGTTGTTCAGCACTGATGCTCAATAAATAATCACAGATAGCAGATAGTGTGTGTTTATTTCAATTATTTTAAAATCAAGTGATGCACATTCAGAATTCAGCACATTCGCTTCATACAGAAATCTCTCACTTGTAATTTGTGAGCATGTTTACTGTATAAAACCTGTGAGTAAATTATGAGGGCAATAAATAAATAAATAAAATAACCGTTCATTTATAGTTAAAATGTTCATTTAATCGAGATTTTAAAAATAAATTCAAAATTCAAAAAAGTAATAATAAATAAATAAAAATAAATAAAATCGCCCAGCTCTAGTTTACAGTGCTTCATTTTTTATTTTTATTTATTTTTTTCATTTCTTCTTATAAATCCCCAAACTTTAATTAGTTGTATAATCGAGTGTGGCCAAATAGAAAGAATTTGATCAGCTGAAATCAAATGTAAGATCAATGCAAAAAAGAATATTTACAAAGAAAACATGATACACAGTGATGACAGAAACGCAGCTCTAAATATGGCTGCAACCTTCTCACACATACAAATAAGCAAGCAACTCCAGCTCATCAGCATATACATATTTCATAAGTGCATATTCTAATTGTTCTAGTTTCAGCCCAAAGCTTGCAGTGTTGCAAAACATCTTTGAACAGATTCAAAAGCAGCAGTGGACGAGCCCTGAGCAGTGCATCCTGGGAATGAACACACAGGCCATGAAAGATAAATGCAATCTGTGAGGATGAAAATGACAAAGGCAGAAATTAAATACGTATCAGCTGAAAACAGCAGCCTCTGGACGGCTGACGGAGGGACTGTTTGTTCATGCTGATTGGCGGAGCACAACAGTAGGAGGAGAAGGGGTGGATGGGAGTGGAGGAGGAGTTTGTGAAGGAGGGTGGAGAGAGCTTTGGGACGGTCCCATATTTATCCTTTTGCACAGTTTCATCCCGCAAACAGGACGGTAAGGAGGAGAGGAATGGGAGGGAGGAGGAAGAGGCCACAAATACACCCTTTTCCATCTGAAAAGGGGTGCAAATGAGACAGAAAGTGACAAAATGTGGGGAATAAATCAATTCATTTAATAAATGAATAAAAAGAAATTAAAACAAATATTATGGATTTTATCTTGCCATACCTATGTGCCTGTAGGTTGTTAAACTATTAGCCCTCCTGTGAATTGTTTTTCCTTTTTCAAATATTTCCAAAATGATGTTCAACAGAGCTACGAATTTTTCGCTGTATTTCCTAAAAATCTTTTTCTTCTGAAGTAAGTCTTATTTGTTTTATTTGGGCTAGAATAAAAGCAGTTTTTAATTGTTTTAAAAACCATTTCAAGGTTTATTTATTTTATTAGCTCCCTTAAGCAATTCATTCATTCATTCATTTTCTTTTCGGCTTAGTCCCTTTATTAATCCGGGGTCGCCACAGCGGAATGAACCGCCAACTTATCCAGCATTTGTTTTACGCAGCGGATGCCCTTCCAGCCACAACCCATCTCTGGGAAACACATCCATACCTTCTCATTCACACACATACACTACGGAAAATTTAGCTTACCCAATTCACCTGTACCGCATGTCTTTGGACTGTGGGGGAAACCGGATCACCCTTAAGCAATATCTTTATCAATTGTCTACAGAACAAGCCATCATTATACAACAACTTGACTAATTACCATAAATTGGCTAATTAACCTAGTTAAGCCTTTAAATTGCAGGTTAGGCTGAATACTAGTGTCCTGAAAAATAGCTAGTCAAATATTATGTGCTGTCATCAAGGCAAAGATTAAAAAAATCTTTCTGTTAACGAGAAATTGGGGGACTAATAATTCAGGAGGGCTGATAATTCTGACTTCAACTGTATATAGACACACATACACACAAATAAATAAATCAACCAATCAAAGGATGATTTCTTTGGATTAATGAGGTCTGGTTTGAGTCAAATGTTAATATTTGGTTGGTCCTATAAAGGTGATCATACAGTTTTTAAGTTTCAAATAAATTGTCATAAAAATTACAATTGGTCAAACTAACAAATGTGTTCATTGGCTGTGATTAAAAACTAGTGTCTATTCCAGCAAATACTGATTTCTCAACTTTTTTATGTTAAATCATAGGTACTGTGTCATCTAAAAATAAATAAAATTTATTATTAATCATTTAGATTAGAAGTTGGAAATGTCTAAATGATCTCTTCATCATTTCCATGTGTATATGTGTATAGTAGTCAACATTTGAAGTGGATCAAATAAAAAAAAAAGTTTTTCAAATTAGTCCAAACACAAGGATGGGTGTTCAACGGTTTTAGACCATTTTGATCAACTCTTTTGATACACTTTAAATGTTGACTACTGTACACATACAGAATTATTAGCCCTCCTGTGAATAGTTTTATTGTTTTTCAAATATTTCACAAGTGCTCTTTAACAGAGCAAAGACGATTTCAGCAATTCCTACAATATTTTTTCTTCTCTCAATTATTAAAACTAATTTTATGGTCAATATTATTAGCCCCTTTTAGAAATATATTTTTCAATTGGCTACAGAAAAAAAAAACCATTGTCGTTCAATGATTTGCCTTAATTTGTCTAGTTAAGCCTTTAAATTGCACTTTAAGATGAATACTAATATTAGGTGCTGTCATAATTGTGATAGCGAAAGGAATTAGTTATTAAAAAATAATTATTCATTCATTTTCTTTTCGGCTTAGTCCCTTTATTAATCCGGGGTCGCCACAGCGGAATGAACCGCCAACTTATCCAGCATTCGTTTTACGCAGCGGATGCCCTTCCAGCTGCAACCCATCTCTGGGAAACATCCATACACACTCACTCACTCACAAACACACTATGGACAATTTAGCTTACCCAATTCACCTGTACCGCATGTCTTTGGACTGTGTGGGAAACCGGAGCACCCGGAGGAAACCCACGCAACCACGGGGAGAACATGCAAACTCCACACAGAAATGCCAACTGACCCAGCCGAGGCTCGAACCAGTGACCTTCTTGCTGTGAGGCGAAAGTGCTATCCACTAGGCCACTGTGGCGCCAAAATAATTATTAAGCTTAAAAATAGTTGAAAGTCTCTACTTTAAACAGCACTTGGGACATATTTTAAAAGGGTTGAATTTCACAGGAGAGCTAATAATTCTGACAACACACCCACACACACACACACACACACATTTAGACATGATGGATTAGTAAAATAAGCTGACTGATTTCTAATGCGACTACATTGTTTTGATCAAATTAACAAAGTAGCAATAGTCAGCAAAAACAATTAGTTTGCAACAAGATTCGGTTATTTAACATTATTTAGAATTATGAATTATCATAATAGGACAACAATCTAACAATGACTATAAACATGCTACTATTTAAAGGTCTCTTATGCTCACCAATGCTGTATTTGTAGGATCAAAAATAGTCAAATATTATCATTATTCATCAAAACGTTTATTATATTACAATACGTTTATTGCAAGGATTACATTTATTTTTAAATGTATTTTTAGGATGTTAATAAAAACTTCCTACAATTACTGTATTTATTTTTATATTATTATTAAGATATATCAACTGTAGTTCATTTCTAATGGTTAGTTTAATAAATAAATATTAATTGACATATTATAAACAGATATTAATTTTTATAAGAACAATATTAGATTTTTTACTTCAACAATAACCCAGATTAATAATGCTGTAAACATATTGGGTGTTACTTTGATGCATGATCTAACGCTAAGAAATGAATCCTCAGAGTAAAAAGGTTTAGCAAGTTTTATGCAGATGTGTAGTTTTATGTAAGTGTTAAATAACGACAGATAAAACAGCCACAACATGTACATGCATTTTTAAATGATCAGCAGCATTAATATGTAGTAAAAGCAATGAAAAGCCGTAGGGTTAAAACATTGTTTTTAATATCAACAATCAATAGTAAATAATGAAGAAAAGAAATGGAACCGGAACATACATCGCATAAAGGACAACTGAAAACAAAACGTAGCATTTCACACAAAAGTTGACGCTGAAATGTACAATCTAGAAAAACTGTGATGTGTACAAAATATATTTCTGTGGTTGAAAAGAATATCAATATCACTTCGGAAGTGCACCAAGCAACCTTTCAAGCAAAAAAAAAAAAAAAAAAAAATCATAATTATTCTAAAAGGGATAGTTCACCCAAAAATTAAAATGACCTCATCATTTACACTCCCCATGTGGGGAGAGTTTTTTGGTCTGTTGAACAGAAAAGAAGATATTTTGAAGATTGTTCAGTACTATGGAGATCAATGGGTCCTAGCAACCAACATTTTTCAAAATATTTTTCAAGAGTTCACACTTAGCTGATGATTGATAATAAAGCTTGTTTGGCATGCTGTCCCGGGAGAGAGCCCTGAGCTCATAAGATCCTCGAGCCCTGGGCTCCCTCCCGTTTGCAGGGCGAGAGGAGAGTTTGAGCTCAGGTAGATCTCGATTAACTCCCCCTTGGCTTATTTCCAATTAGTGGCAGGACTGAGGTGAGGTGTATTCGTTAAGAGCTTGACTATGATATCAATTGTGCTTTCAAATTACTTAGTGCGTGTTATTTGGACCGTGGGAGGAAACAGGAGAGCCCGGGGAAAACCCACACGAGCACGGGGAGAACAAGCGAAACTCCGCACAGAAATGCCACCTGATTTAGTAGGGACTTAACCAGAGGCATTCTTGCTGTGAGGCCACAGTGCTTGTCATCTGAAAGGAGGGAAAGTAGAAGTGGGTGGGTGGTGGGGGGTTCTTCAAGACGAAGAGATTGAGATAAGAAAACTTTGGTTATTTATAGGGAGATAGGAATCGTCTGATTGGATAATCGGTCATTAGCTGAAGCTGTAACAGCTGAGAATAATCATAAGCACGTGATCCTCTCGAAATTTGTTTATGAATAAACTTCACTTCGTTCAACAGAAGAAACTCAAATAGGTTTGAATCAAGTGTAACGTGACTAAATTTAAGCGACAGTTCACTCGAAACTGAAATGTCTGTAATTAGCTTTGCAGATTTTTAAAAGAATGTTATTAACTGGTCCACAACGGAGTACTATAGCAGTAAATAAAATACTATGGAAATCACTAGGAACCAGTGATGATAGCATTTTTGTTTCTGAGTGAAGAATCACATTAATACTTCAGAAAAACATGATGCTCACTGAGTTAAGCCTTGTTTTTTCTTATTTTATATATAATATATTGAGCAGCCAAACATCTCAGGAAAAGCACAAATTATTGAACACTGGTCCAAAATTACTGGTCAGCAAAACAAACCAAAAAAATTTGCGTAGTGCACTTTTACCTCAGACTTGAAATGTAAAATAAAACCATGCCTTTAAAATGACATAATGATACATAGAGCAGTGAGAATGGGACTGTGTGTCTTGTGCATTGGGTTGGCCATGCTTTGTAATTCCCAACTGATGCATGAAAATAAAACATGTAACAGAAAGATTGTGAAACAGCTGCAATGCGATGCAACAGGATGCAGCAAAGTGAAGAAACACCTTGAGTAACCCTAAATGTTTCTTTTTTTTTCACAAATTTGAAAACTCCAAGAAGCTCCAATGAAACTCCGAGAACTGGAACGCTAGCATGCGGCAACATTAGAAAAGGAAAAAATGAAGAAAGAGAAAGGCAGCGAGAGGCAGGTCTTTACTTACATAGGCTGGGAAGGGTTGCAGGGTGGGGAAGGTCTCCTCAGGGTAAGGGGTCTCACCCTTGGGGAGAAAGGGCTTCAGGCCAGAGCCGGTTTCATACATAGACATGGGGCGACTGGCGCGCGCAGACAGGTGGCGTTTCAGGGCAGAGGAGGAGGAGGAGGAGGAACAGGAGGAGGGACTGGAGGGATTGGGATGGTCAGGGCCGCCGGGGGCCTGATAGGGCTGTTGAGCGGAGACCTGCCGCCTCAGAGAGCTGTTCTCGCTTTGCAGAGACTGCAGCTGAAGAGAAACACCAGTAAGCCAGAGAAATGCAAAGAAGAGCAGAAACTAGAGCAAAGCTGAGCTCACAGGGGGAAAAATAGGCCAATTAATGAATAAATAACAGTGTTCGGTTAACAAACGACCATTTAAAGGAACACCACTTTTCTTTTCTTTTTTTGAAAATGGGCTGATTTCATCTTTGGCTGAACTATCCATTTCTGTGCTGCTTTTAAACTAACACTTCACTTTTAGGGGGGGTTAATGGCCATTTTATAACTCCCCTAGTTACGCAGCCGAGTTTTCCCATTTTTTTAATCAAAATCAAACCGACCTCCGGGTCTGACAAGAGCCTTTTTGAAAATATTTTGACTGAGATGCTAATGGTCTAATCTGATTCAATGATCTGTGCTAAGCTAGGCTAAAAGCACTCCCACCAAACCCATCGGTCAGCTTAATGGATTAAAAAATGTTCAAACTCAAATGTTTAACTGTAGGAGAGTTGTAAAAAGCACCCATTTCCAAAAAAAGTAGCGTGTTGCTTTAAGAGCATTACAAAAATGTAAATTTCAGCCATAAATGAAAATGCAGTCATTATTTACTCACCTATCACTTGTTTGATCCAAATCTAGCCATTGATTTGAGCATTTAGTAGTATTTACTATCAAATCAATGGCTACCATCAACAGTTTGGTTAACAACATCAAAATATCTCAGGAAAGAAACCTGCAGAAGTTTAGACATGCTAAGGCGTGAGTATTGTTAAGTAAAGCTTCATTTTTAGGTGAACTATCACTATAAATCAGTCAACGTTTTGTTTTAGCATTTCACAATTCACAATACTTTGAATTTTAAACTTGGTTTCAGCTAAAAATATTCTGCCGGAAAAAAGCTACCTATATCTTGGACGGCCCAGAGCAAGTAAATTAACAGAAGACTTTAATGAATACAATATTAACAGCGAGATTTGTATGTTTACCATTAAACCACTAAAATCACTTGGAATGTTTTAACAATGTTTTTGGTTCCTTTAACTGTCTTTGAACATCTCACAACCCTAGCGAATTTTATCTAAAACATTTTCATTTGTGCTCCAAATATGAACAAAGATCTCAAGGGAATGGAAGGACATGAGGGTGAGTAATTTGTGGATGAACTAACCCTTTAATCAGATCCTGTTTTTGACGAATTAGTTGAAATAACATAAATAACATTAAAATTGGGTTTATGAGATGTACTACAGTATTTATAGTTATTTTTAAGTTAAAGTTCATGAACTTGCAGTACAAGGTTTGTGGGATTGAGATGAATCTGAAATAACTATTGAATTTGAGTAAATAAATTGTTATGTAAAAAAATTCATACATAAATATAGGATTTTCACTTGGATTACAATTTATAAAACTAATTACTGTAGTACTTGACAATTTACGGCAATTAGGTATTAGTCAAAGTCATAAAAGTTAATTAAAAGCTACAAAGTCAATCTGAAAAAAAAAAAATTTAGGAAACCATTAAATGGAGTTGCGCAATAAACTACAACTTCTCAAGAGCAAAGACTGCAGATTAACATGCAGGCGCTGGCAGAAGTAATGTCTAGACATGCTCAGAGAACGAGCACAAATTAGGCAGGCTTAAAAATCTACAGGGAGGGAGAGAGAGAAAGAGACAGAGACGGACAGATCGAGCCAAACATGTTGGCCAGAATCAGTAGAGAAATCCAAAAGAGCCTCAGGACTTCATCCTCTCTATTTTTACCCAGTCAGATGTTCATCTAATGCAAAGCCACACAGTCTTACACAAATCTCACAGGTCTAATTATTCAAATCAGAGACATTTATAATAGTATCTGGAAAAAACAACACCTTTTGTGAGGAAAACATACATTTGAAACGTTTAGCAACAAACTAAGCTGGCTTTTCATGAGAGAATTAACCATCCATAACTTTTAAAGTACACTAATCAACATTTCTAACTTATCAGAAAACTGGCTGTAACTTCCCGAGATGGTAAAAGACCCTTATTTTGTAACAGAAAATATCTGTTTCAGCTTTTTAGTCGCTGAAAATGGCATTTATGAGTTTTAGTCTGAAAGAAAGCACCCAGGTTAACTTGTTTGTTGACTGCATTTTGAGTTTCGATAGTCTGCAATGTCAAGAAAACAATGGTATAAATAAAATACTGTCTGTTTTATGGATTTTAATAAGACAACCTAAAATACTGTACTTTGGTCCTACAGATTAAAGTCAATGGCAGTGTGAAATCAAATCATAATGGATCAATTCGTATTATCTGTGTATTTTCTGGAATATCTGTGTGAAAGACGCTACAGTGGGCCTCCAGGGACTCTGACTCCAGCGAGCTGCCTGGGGGCCAACCAGCCTCCCTGGGCTTGCAGTGGGCCTCATTTAAATGATTATAACACTTTTTAACTTTATTGTATTTACAAAAGCTGCTGTGTTCAATACTTTTGATAGGTTTTGAAAAGAATTGCAGTTTTCTAAATATTGGTAAAATGACGCATGTTGTCAAACAAAATCTGAATCTAAAAGAATATATTTCTAAAACATTTTCTGTCCAATTTTTTGTGCTACTTCAATAAAAAAAAATTTAATTAAATTATTTTAATTATACTAAAAAACTTCACAAAATAATAATAAAAAAGTCTATTATTAATAGCAACATTTACACAAAAACAAGTTTAGTAGAATACATTTTTTGATTCTGGTCCCAGCCATGAATTATCGGTGAACCTCTTGATACAATACAGTTTGATTCATTCATTACCACATTAAACAATTCAGTGATTGTAGTAAATCCTCACAAATGCAATTAGAATTCATCGTTTAACAGGAGAATCCTTAAACGGGTCTTATGGTTAATTAATGGAAAATCATAATAAAAAAAAGATATCTGGAAACTGAACACTGAAATGCCAAATTCAGTTCAATAGCATTACTTTATCTTCAAAAATAGAATTAGTTTGTGATCTCAGAGCTGACTGCATTCTGGAAACCCCTGCATAACGTACATGAATATAGAAACAGCCAATTAAAATGAGTCATGCTAATGGAAAAGCTGACTGCTGAAACGGGTGGTTAGAGGGGTTAGCATGCCAATTAAATCATCTGCAGCTTCAGACATGGTCAGTGTATTATGCCTTCATGTCATGGACGGCATCTTTTCCAGTGGTTTAGAGGTCAAGGTCATGCTGGTTATTTGAACACTACAGCAGGGGTCATGAGATTACGTTGACATCAGCATTCCAGAGGCGTTAAACAATCATTACGTGACTTAGGTCGGCCACGATGACGAGAAGAGGTACGCAGGAGTTAGACAGTATGGGATTTGCTCTTTCAACCAGGACATTCAGCGCTCACTGCTGAATCTCTGGTACCTTTTTCTGCATTAATCTCAGCTCTTCATTTAGATTACTGTTGGCCTTCATCAGCTCCTGAATTTTGGCCTCGGAGGCAGAGAGCGCGTTTTTCACCTCCAGAAACTCATGCACGGAAACCGGTCCATCTGAGAGATCCGAGTCAAGACTCTGAGAGAAAAGAAGTTAAACGTTAGCCAACAAACAATGTTAGAGATATATATTGTGGCATAAGACTAATTCCTAAAGGCCCTGATATACTTTACGTTTTTTGTTGTTATTTGTTTAGGGGTCAAAAAGTCATTGTGCTGTTTTAGTTTTTGCTAAACAGGCTGTGATGTAGAAGCAGGTGCTGATCTTCTGTGGAGTTTAGCAACACTATTACATAAAGAAATGTTGCAGAAACGGTCATTTTGGCAGATTGACAAATTTTTTAATAAAAAAAAAGTTCAGGTGTTTGAGTTCGGGCATCACAGTGGCGCAGTGGGTAGCACAATTGTATGTTCTCCCTATGTTCACGTATCTCTCCGACATGCGCTATAGGTGAATTGAGTAAGCTAAATTGTCCGTAGTGTATGTGTGTGAATAAGTGTGTATGGTGTTTCCCAGTGTTGGGTTGCAGCTAGAAAGGCATTGGCGGCGTAAAACATATGCTGGATAAGTTGGCGGTTCATTCCGCTATGGGGAATGTTTTTTATTTATTTGAAAACAAAAGTGAGGAAAACTCTGCTTATAAAAATACCGATGTACATGTGGACATGGCCTCAGTGTTGCCCCAATCTTACAAATAAAATTACAACAGCGAATGCTTTAAGTATAGAAACCTCGACAACTCGTGTCTCGCCACGGAGCAGGGCACAAGTATTAATCCAGCTGTAGTTCTGACCCCTGTATTTGGGACCATAATACTATTGCATTAGTCTTACTTTAGTTCTGTCAGCTTTGCCCATTCGTAAATCAGTATCTGTGTCCTCATCGGATGCCACGCTGTCATAATCTGGCTGGTCAATTTCCTGACTTTCACTTCCATGACGGCTGCCTCCACTTTTGAAGAATACATCAACATTGTCTATGCAGAAGTAGATAAAGCACTCATGAAACATAAACAAGAACTTTAAATAATACAGAGACTAAAGGTTTGGGTGTTGAGGCAGGGTGTACCTTTAGGACTTGGGACTGGATTTCCATGCTGGCGTCGCTTTGCATCACTTAGAATATCGATCACAAGTGTGGCAAATTCATGAGCATTGAATCTGGCCAGCTTTTGTCTTCCCTGCAAATAATAATAAATATATATTACTTGATGATTTAAATGCATATTCACCTTTGGAAAGTCAAGTTGGTCTTACAGATAAAGAATCAGATCAGGACACACTCTAGCATTCAAAAACTGCTATACAGATAGCAAAACCCTAAAACAAGATGCAGGGGTATCATATGTTGCATTTAATTAATTAAGGAACAAATATGCCAATCTGCATAAATTTTATCAACAAAGTAAAACAACAACAACAACAACAACAACTAAGAAATAATAGATTAAATTTTTTTTAAATCACTTAACCCATGATGCAAACTTTATTAATCATGAGGCAAATTCAAAATGTAAATTAGCCATTATTCAGCACAAATGAGTCAGTTCAGTTTAATAACTGTAATCATGCAAACTGCTATTTGTTCAGTTTAGCTCTTTACAGTACTTGCTAAAACAAAACAGAAAATCACTCAAGTAAATTCATAGTTTTACCTTTAGATATAGATACACACACATACACATATATACACACACATACACATATATACACA
>CAIGQQ010006766.1:1853024-1888958 GCA_903798035.1 Danio albolineatus | reverse complement strand
AAACAAATTTGTACCTTTTAAGGTCATGATTTGTACCATGGGAAACCAAAATGTACCTTTGTTTTTAAAAACCTGCAGATACAATATTGTATACTTTGTGAAAGGGTGACAAGACACTTTGTACCTTATCAGTGTCAAAAATGCTTACCAAACATTTATTAAAATGCCTTAAATGTTTAGTTTAAAATACCTATAGTTTTATGTTTTACCAGTTGTTTAATTGTATTATGGGGCTAAAAATGTATGTTTGTAAGTATCTTTAAACATACCTTTAAATGAAGATTCTTGTTTTAATATGGAAATTATTTATAAAAATCACTTTGCCTTTCCAGTCATATTTATTTACATAGATACTGTAATAAAGAAGGAGTTGTTCAACACTTTTGTACCTTTTATATGAGAACAATTGTGTACCTTCATTTCAGTTGTACCATAAAAGGCACAGAACAGTATCATAAGAGGTCTTTTCAGTACCATATAAGGTACCATTTTTACAAAGGTACAAAACTGTTCCTCAAGGAACATTATTTGTACCATCATGTACCTTTTTTTCTGAGAGTGTACCATCAGTAAAGTAAAAACAGATTTAATGTTGCCCTAAAACATTTGCACAGTACTGTATACTGTATAACATGCATCTTTGTGGTCTGGGGTGTCAAAGCTAACAGTTTTCATGCAATTTCCCTTTTTCTTTCAAACTTGTGGCAACTCTAGTTGCATGCTGGTCTGCTGTGTTTCTGCATGTTGCACTTGTTGCAGCCGCCAACACTGCATGAGAGGTGCTATTGAATGTTGCTTGACGAAGCGCAAAATCTTGATTTCCTGTTAAAAAAACCTGGTGAAATCATTTGTGTTTTTTAGAACTCGCCTGGTTTCGTGTTGATGAGTACTCAGGGTTGACAGGAAGGAAAGGCACAACTGTTGTCTCTGTTACCAAGGTGCTGTGGTTCTGAGTGGCCAGCCAAACTGCACCAGATACAAAGCAAATGCTCATTGTAACACATGCTGCACATTTCATTAGAAAATCCTTTAATTTTTTCATCAAATGCTGATTATCTCACCTGCATCTGTCTCTCGTCGATCCACTTCATCATAGACATCCATTGCCAATTCTTCAAACAAATGATCGCTGAGCTGCAATGATATTAAGAATTATTTCAGTGTAAAATTGAATGTGTGGAGACAGGTTAAACAGCAAATAAAGATAGTGTCTAAATGACTGACAGATAACGGTTTTGGGGGTTGGGGCCTTTAATGGCCATCTGCTTCAGAAATAGGCCTAACAGTTTCCTCTGTGCTCACCAAGCTCACTTAAGCTTTCATTGGCTCTGTTTCCACAAGGTAAGAAAATGAGTTTTCACTGCTCTGATCACAAGTGGTCAGCTAAAATTCATTATGGGATCCATCTGCTATTAGCATGTGTTCAAACGTGACTTCCCTTTTACTCTTGGAAGACAAACAAACAAACGAAAAAAAGATGTGGATAGCAACTGCAATTTTTATCTTTAAATCTGAAAGTTTTATTTTTGGTGCGCATTCTCACAACATGTCGCATAGCGAGTGCTTGTTAGGTCACTAGACAAAGTGGAGGTAGCCTGACTGTTTTAATGCATTCAATTACATCAGCGTGCTGTAAGCGTCCCAAAAACAAAACAAATACATCTTATTAACTGGTGTAAAATGGGTTTGAGTTACAAGCTAAAGATGTAGAAAGTTTACACATAACATTTTATATATTATACGTATTTTATTGTACATACACATACATTTAAACATATTCATTTATATAAGGTTGAAATTATTAGTTTAACAAAAAGAAGATATTTTTAACACATTTTTAACCATAATAGTAAATACCTAATTTCTAATAACTGATTTCTTTTATCTTTGCAATGATGACAGTACATAATATTTCACTAGATATTAGTATTCAGCTTAAATTACAATTTGAAGGCAAGTTAGAGTAATTAGGCAAGTCATTGTTTAAGGATGATTTGTTCTGTACGATCGAAAAAATATATTGGTTAAGTGGAGCTTATATTCAATTCAATTCATCTTTATTTCTATAGCAGTTTTACTATGTAGATTGTGTCAAAGCAGCTTAACATAGCAGTTTTAGTAAAATGAAACGGTGTCAGTCCAGTTTTCATAGTTGAACTTATAGTCCAAACACGACTTTGTTTCGATATTCATGATATTTTTATATTGACCTTCAAAATGTTTAAAAAAATAAACAAATAAATAAAAACTGCTTTTATTCTTGCTAAAATAAAACAAAAGAGTCTTTCTCCAGAAGAAAAATATTATTATAATACATACTGTGAAAAATTCCTTGCTCCATTAAACATAATTTGAGAAATATTTGAAAAAAAAAGAAAAAATCATTCATTCATTCATTCATTTTCTTGTCAGCTTAGTCTCTTTATTGATCTAATGTTGCCACAGTGGAATGAACCGCCAACTTATCCAGCATATGTTTTACTAGTGCTACAAACTACGCCACCATGGTGCCCCCCAAAAATTTATAAAACAAATAAATTAATTAAAAAATAAAAATAAAAATTGGCACCACGGTGGCGTTGTGAGTAGCACATATGCCTCACAGCAAGAAGGTCGCTGGTTCGAGCCTCAGCAGGGTCAGTTGGCATTTCTGTGTGGAGTTTGCATGTTCTCCCTGTGGTTGCGTGGGTTTCCTCCGGGTGCTCCAGTTTCCCCCACAAGTCCAAAGACATGTGGCATAGGTTGATTAGGTAAGCTAAATTGTCCATAGTGTATGAGTGTGAATGAGTGTGTATGGATGTTTCCCAGAGATGGATTGCAGCTGGAAGGGCATCCAATACGTAAAACAAATGCTGGATAAGTTGGCGGCTCATTCCGCTGTGGCGACTCCAGATTAATAAAGGGACTGAGCCAAAAAGAAAATTAAGGAATGAATGATAAAAAAATCATAGAAGGGCTAAATTATATTTATAGTCATTCATATTTATATTCAAATACCATATCTTCTCAAAGACCAATGAAAAATAGACTTATAATAATATAGGTCTAATAGCAAAATAGAAATGTTGAAGATCGCCATAGTATATCTGACTGAACGTATGCTAACGCAGGTTTGTCACCCAGTGGTTGAACATGGTATTGCATTCCTGGATCAAAGAAAATGCAAGCGCAGGTTGCCAAATAGAGAAGAGAGTCTAATTTAAATCGTGTTCTAAATGAAAGCAACAGCACGCGAATATTTTCTATATTAAAAATACGTTTTTGTTCTAACCAACACCTTGAATTGATGATATATTAGAAACAGCTTCTATTTCTTTTTTTTTTCTTTTTTCTGCTCACCTAATGTTTACGCTCGTAATGTTTATGTTATTCTGCTAATTAATAACCACCTCATGTGGAACTCTGAATCTGCATCTCATTTTGGAGGCTGCTACTGTCCACCGGAGGTTGCATTTCAGTTACTGGCGCATGCTTTAAGAGCTTTTCTAAATGAATGAATAAATTAATGAATTAATTAATGAAATTCACTGTTTTCAAGGAAGGCGACCCGGGGTGCTGAAATGTAATTGGCTAAACTGGCATTGGGCAGGTTAAAAGAACCAAAACAAAGACAGCGTTACGGCAAAGAAAACCCATTTTCAAAGTAGAATATCTGACTTCAGCATTGTTTTTCAGGAAAACATAAATGTTCACTTAGTATGTTTCTTAAATATCTGCAAACATATTATGGTATTTTTCTGCTTTAAAAGTGTCAAAAACATACACACAGCACCTTTAAAAATGTTAACAACACAATAGTAAAACAGAATGCACTTACAGACTGTAGTTTTCTTTTTGCAGCTTTTGCAAACTCTGTTAACTCCACACTGCTGTAAAAAGGAATACCAGTGTAAATAACACTTTATTTTCATGATAAAAAAGTGAAAATGTGAAAGAAAATTTGATTTTCAACTTTTATTTACTATTTTCTCTGTAAAATACTTACACGTTTCTTTTTCATCAAAGGCAGCAAAAAATTACAAAGTTTAAAGGTAAATTGCATTAATTAGATGCTCAATAAGTACTTCGGTAGAATTTTCTGAAATTCAATCAGGATGACCAAAGCCTATTTCTCTACTACTATAAAGATAGCACCAGTATCATTAACAGTACTACATCAGAATATATCAGATCATTACTACCTGTCCGCCATCTGCGGTATAATGAAATGCTGTCCACTCTTGTGATCTGAAACACACAATATATTGACATCCTGGAATCAGTTACTATTGACAATCCACAGATAAAGATGCACACCCATGCATTAAAACACATCAAGCTTGCTTCAGCATCTCTGTGGTATTTTACTGAGCCATCTGGAGCTTTTAAGACCATAACCCATAGCATGATCTGATTAACGTAAAAGCGAGCTGTAAAAAGGTTTCATGCATGCAGCTGGATATCGAAACATCAGTTCTCATCATGATAACATCTGACTCACCAGGCTTCCGCCCACAGAGGTAAAAGGCCAGCCTGTCTGTCAGCTCGTACTGTATTTCCACCAGTCTGTCTGCCAGGTCCTGATGGCCAGCCTGCCTGATTACAAACAACACAATGATGTTATGGATTTTATTTTTGAACTTTGATGTCATGTGCCAAATGCTGCCCTCAGCACTATAGTCTGTAACAAATACTACAGTAATAGGAATCAACATTTAACCCTTGTGTATTGTTCAAATCTACTACCCTTTCGACAGGTTGGTGGCTGTTCTTGCCCCATTGACATCACCTATAATGACAGCATGACAGCATAAACATGCATTCTTGATTGTTGGTAGTTTTCCCTGTTGGTACAAGATGTGATTTATAATTTTTACTGTTGATCATCAGTTGACACAATTAACTCCTCAGATAGGCCTTTTTGGAAAAAAGTCTCTGGCTTTTATATGGAGTTCTATGGAGTAAAACAGCAGATTACAGTGTGCGTGCATAAATACACTTACTACGCTTACTGTGTTCTGAGAGCTTATTTTCTTAAACATATCAAGGTAAGTGTGTAAAGGTAAAAAGAAAAAAGAAAAAGGAAAAAGTGTACCTCATCCCAACATGAAAAAAACACCAACAATCAAGAATGCATCATTATATGGTATCATGGCTTTGCAGTAAAAAATGTCATTATAAATGGAAGTCAAAGGGGCAAAAAAAGTGCATTTTGTCAAAATAATATTTGTCATTCCATGGTGCCACAGTGGTGTAGTGAGTAGCATGTTTGCCTCAAAGCAAGAAGGTCGCTGGTTCGAGCCTCGGCTGGGTCAGTTGGCATTTCTGTGTGGAGTTTGTATGTTCTCCCTGTGGTTGCATGGGTTTCCTCCGGGTGCTCAGGTTTCCCCCAAAAGTCCAAAGACATGTGGTATAAGTGAATTGGGTAGGCTAAATTGTCCGTAGTGTATGAGTGTGAATGAGTGTGTATGGATGCTACCATATGCTGGATAAGTTGCCCGTTCATTCCGCTGAGGCGACCCCAGATTAATAAAGGGACTAAGCCGAAAAGAACATGAATGAATGAAAATCATTCCATTTGCTGAAATTCAGAGAAATTTGTGACCAAATTAAGACTCAAAATCACCCCAGAGTGGATGAAAACATCCCCAACAGCACACAAGGGTTAAAAAAACAACAACAGCAGCAACAAAAATCACTGCTGTTTAAAGGATAGTTCACTCAAAATGAAAAACAGTTACACACCCTCAAGTGGTTACAAACTTTTAGAAGTTTCTTTTTGCAGATTTCTTTTTTCACAGTCATGGACTTCCATAGTAACCAAAAAAAAAAAACGATAGATGACAATGGCTACCTGTTTCCAGTAGTTTTAAAAATATCTTATTTTCAGTTCAGAACAGAAGAGAGAAATTGAAACTATTTTAAACCAGTGGAGGATGAGAAAATTATGACAATTGTAATTTTTGGGTGAACTGTCCCTTTAATAACGAGTAATGAACATATGAAAGAGTTTAAATACTTTTTTTTTCACCCAAAATGTTTACTTATTAGTTCAGGTTTACTATTAGATTTTAGTGTAAAGTATTAAAAAGACTTTTGCTTTGGAAAGTAACTGAAATTTAAGTTGAAACTAAATGAAAAAAAATTAAAAGTTTATGTAATATTAAAAAAAATATTCCAATACATGTTATTTTTTAATAAAAATAGCAAACAAATAAAATTTATAAATTACAGCTACGTAAAATACTGCTAATTAATACATTAACAATACTTAAATAATGCAGCCATTGTGTTAATATAGATATTTGTGTCAGTGAAAGCCACAAGACAAATCTATGGCAAATCTAATCCACATTGACATGAAGCATAGGAAGTGATCAATAAATGCAGATTTCAATGGCCAGTGGCTTGGGAGCATCAATGCAGTAACTATTGATTACCTTGCATAGTTGATGGGTGTTTTACCGCTGGAGTCTGGAGCTCCAGGATCTGCCCCATAAACGCACAGAAGCTCAGCCTGGCACACTTGACCTGCTTTAGCCGCGATGTGCAGCGGGGTGTTCCCTTTCTCCTATTGGAATCAATGCAGAAAGGTTAAGTATGTATTTTGAATACAACTGAATGTGATAAACTAAAGTGAGAACAGAGGTGTTTACCGGATGAAAGTAGTTAGCTTGAGCCCCAAGAGACAGTAACCGCAAACAAGTCTCAAGATTGCCTGTTCGAACGCTGGAGTGAAGTTGCTAAAAAGATGTAGGAAAATACAACAAGACAAAGTGCAACAACAGAGATGTTTCAATCAGCATAGTAGCAGAAAAAAGAGAGAAACATTCTCAAGTGGCTCTTAAAGGGACAGTACGACCACAAAATTAAATTTATTAACTATTTTACACACTTAGGTTGTTCCAAACCATTCTGGTTAATGCTGGCATCAGAATAGTATGGCATCTGATTGCCAAAATTCATCAAAATATCTTCCTTAGTGTTTAAATGAGTAAAAAAAGTAATCTAAATTGAACATTTTAATTGTGAGTGAACTGACAGAATTTTTATTATTGGGTGTACTGTCTTTTTAAACAGAGTTCCTCCAGCACAGAGCACACAATAAGTTGCAATCATGGATGTATCAAATATTTAAAAGACATCTAAACAGAGCTGGACACACTCACTTTCCTGAGTTTTTTCTAAAGTAGAGGTGTGAAAACACCCTGCTGAGACAGGGGGGGGTTTCGTGGCCCTTTAAACAGAGTTCCTCCAGCACAGAGTTGGTGCAATGTCGAGAAGTCCATGAAGGGTAAAACAGGAAAGTGATTTCATACCTTGCTTAGATCAGCGGAGGCTGTACTGTCATCATCTCGACATGGTAAACGATGGACGTAAGCCAGCATTTGATACTTTGCTTTGATGAAGTCTGCCTTGTTGGGGCTTTTGGGGTGAAAGAAATGATAATGGGACTATTAGATCCACTCAACAGTTGAAGTATTCCTATTGTTTTGTTCACTAAGGTTGTATTTATTTGATCAAAAATACAGTATAAACAGCAATAGTGTAAAATATTATTACAAATTTAAAAAGTGATTTCTATTTTAAAGAGCCCATATTATGGATTTTTGAAAATGACCTTCCATGCAGTGTGTTACACAGCTCTAAGTAAAGTGAAATGTCCAGCTAAGGCTTAAATCTGAAAGTGCAAAGTGTTTAAAACGATTGATTCATATATAAAAGAGTCGATTCATTGTTGTTTAAATGAATCGTTATTAGAACGAGTCTTTAGCTGTTTCGGCTTGACGTCAACGCGAAACATAATAGCTGCGCGCGCAGACCCGGGAAATTTTAACTGCCCGGCCCCGCCCACAGACAGGAAGGAAAAGTGGAAGACAACAAGCACTGTATTGCAGTAAGTGTTGTAGCATAATCAGCGGGACAGCAGTGACGTGTGATCTGAGTAATATCTAAGTAAATCTTTATACTGTTTGATGGCAGTATAAAGATTTAGAGAGAACTTATTGACAGCTTTGGTAGTATTGGTTTTCGTGTTTTGCTCTTTGTAGACGGTCCCTAAGGACCGGTCTCTCTGCCGCCTGCACAGAGTTTAATCTTATGCATCCAGCGCGTAGGCAAAGCTTATTTTTAGGAAAATAAGGTTGTAGGTGATTGTAAACATTGCGACGGTTGAAAAGAGGTGCTGTTTGTGTAGGAACAATGTTTCGGTCATGAGTTATTGATCCGGAAAACACGACTGCTGCTAACTTTACTAAACTTATCGGCATTCCGGATAAATCATGTCCCGTAGACGCTGTGCTCTGAAGTGCGAGGGAAAAGCTGTGTTATTTTCCCTACCTGGAAATCTCTTTTCCCTACCTGGAGTGGTTGAGGTTTTTTTCGTAAAATACGTGAGAATTACATCCCCAACACGGTGCTGTGTTCACGTCATCTCTCTGAAGAGAGCTACACAAATCTATCAGCTTACGACGCGGGATTTGTTGCACGGTTGTTGTTAAAGGATGGATCAATACCCAGTTTATTTGGACCTGCGTGTTCTTCCAGTCGTGTTGACTGTAACAAGGTAAATATGGATGTAGTTGTCTGTATTGTGTTTGCTCCGTGCAGCATGTAGCGGTAGCCATTTAGCTTACTGCCGAATGAAACTATTTGTTGGCTTACAATAGTCCATGAAGTGTTAATTATTACTGAATGTTTGTTGTTATGATGAAGAATATAGCAATACGCTGTTGTACAAAAGCAGTGATTTGTTTTCAATATGTTCTGGCATCGGGCTGCTGACACGTAAAGGACGTGACGTGGTGACGTGACGTGGTAGCGTCACGGAAAGGAGGTGCTTGGGGAAAAAGACTCGCTCAGACGATTCATATGGGAGTCGGTGGGAAAATGAGGTAAAAAATAAATAGATATTATAAGACATCGAAAGTGTTTTTTAACCTTGCATACATATCATCCTGTTGTTTGGGACTTCAAAAAGTGAAATTTAACCGTTCTCAACCCACCATATGGGCTCTTTAATATTATCTAAATTATAATATCAAATTGTCAGCAGCCATTACGGCCCTGATATACTCAGCAGAGTTCCTTTTCATTCCTTTTATGGGGTAAAAACACATTTGAAACACAGGGTTCCCACTTTAAGACAAATTCCAAATCCATGTCTTCTTCCATTTTCACTTTCCATGACATTTAATGAACAGGAAAACAGGCAGCAGTTGTGGTTATACTGTATATTACTAATATAACATGGTTTCCGCTACATTCATTCTTCGATGACGGGGCGCCACACTAAAATTTATTCCCGCCACGCTACATTACAGCATCTCATTCAAAACATTCAGTTGCTGTTGTTTTTTGGTTTTGTTTTGTTAATAGTGTGTTATAGTCGCACCAAAACATATTAAAAAGGTAAGTGAAACAGAGCAACAGAGCAAACTTTTCTGTAATCGCAGTAGTGCGGTGGGTTGTTTGTTTAACCCTTTAAGGTTACATGCTTGCTGACTGACTGACTGACTGACAGGTGCGTGAGGCCAGCAAACACGACGGCTTTCAGGTATGATGAACACAGTTTCCACAATTATGCTTTGTAGATAAAGGTGTGCATACAATGACTTTATCTGGTTGGAGTTTATGGCCGTTTCACTTTACTTCAGGAAGCATCAATGCCATTCTATAAGTCTATTGGAGACATTCATAAATATTCCTAGCAAATTTAATAAATGTTGGAGACATACTTGTTACGTAAACACACTAAATGGCACTTCAGCCGCGTTTATTTGAGAGTGCACAAGAAAATCTGTGCTCGAGTAGCAAATATTTGAGGGCGTGCAAGAAGTTTTGTTCATCTGCGAGCAAGCAAAGAGATTCGCACGCTCGCCTATTACATGTATGCGATCTCGACTTGTAATACTGCGCTCACAACATCTGCCATTGAAATAATGCCATAGGTAGTTGGAAGATCTTTGTTCTGTGCCTGCCGCCACAGCTGGAAAAAATTCTAGAGGAAAAACTGTATAATGTTTTAATTATATGTTAGAATATCTCCACAGTATCAAAACGCTTTTAGCATGAATATCAATTTGCATGACTTTAGTAGCAACTATGAAAATCGCTGTGTTCCATGCATCATTTACACATTGCAACCGTGCAACGGAAGTTCCAGGTTTCCCATTGGAAATGACAAAACAGATACTGGCCTCCATGGGCGTGGAAAGACATCTTCTCACACAGGCACAGAACACATGCTCTCATTTCAGTCAGCTTTTGGCCATTTGGTGTGTTCACACACTGATTTTTGGTCCAGACGTGAGCCAATTCGAGACGAAAACACAGTAGGGTTTAGTCAGCGCTAGTCATTTCGCATGTCCTGGCCTTTAGTAAATAGGTACAGTCTGCTAACTGCAACTGAGTTAAATGACTGCCAGCTGATGAACTGAGCATGAAACTGAGCTGATAAATAGTCTAACCATAACAATAGACATTTAAAGCAACAAGCAAAATGACATTTCATGACTCTAGACAAAAATATATAAAATCCCCTGACTTTCTTTGATCGGAATAGACCTTTTAAAATTCCATGATATTCTAGAAAGCCCATGACCCTTGGGAACCCTGGGAATACAAGTGAGCAGTTGCATTTAAATGAAGATGTAAACAAGTGCTGCATATTTTCCACTCAATAACAAAATAAAAATACAGCAAAAATAACAGTGGCGAGTAACCAGCAGATGATGCACATATTCATGCACAGTGGTTTGACTCTAATATAAATAACAGCGCTCCAGTCTCTGTAATAATGCTGTGGCATTTATATAAGCTGTTTAATTGGTTATATCAAGGAGCTTTTACTACATACCTACAGATATCTCTAGTTCAAAACGTCACTTTTACCGGCTTTAACCATAGATTTTCAGCTTAGCCTTTCGACAACAGGACGGCACTATATGTGTACTGTACTTTATGTAATATAGTGTGTTCAATTAAGTTATCATTTTGTTGGTTTAAGTTTTCTTAGCAATAAACACGATTTTACACTACTGTTTTAGAAAAGATACAATCCATGGTGAGAAGTAGCCCTAGGCTTCAAAAATTAAGCAAATATAAGAATGAAGTTCTTTAGCCTTTACAGTGCCCATTTAAATTGCGTTGGGGTGAAAAGAATGTTTCGATTTGTTTGACCATCATGGTTTGTTTGACCATCATGCACACAAGATATGAAAACCACGGCACAGCACACAGTACATCATAATATAAGGTTATTGAGCCGATGGAGCGCGTCACCTGATCGCAGTATAACTTGCTTTATCAATAATTATTATTTATTATAGGCAAGGTTACAAATATTTGACCAACTGCCACTACATGTAAAACACTCTAGTGCAAAAAATAGGTTCCCTTTTGCTATTAGTGGCGCTTCTGAAGTTAAATAAATGGGCATATCTGCACGCAAAGTTAGCCGCATCTTCATTCTCTGTATATCATGCACATATCTTCATACATTTTGATCATAGTAATCATTGAAAAAAAACACACAAATAACACTAGCCTGAAGACATATAGTATAAACACAAATGCACAATTATTTAATAGCTAAATTAAAATATTTACAGTTATTATAAAACATTAATATTGTTACTGTTTTATAACTGAGCACCATACTGTAAGAAATGTTGGGTTCCACACAATCAATTTTGTTGGAACAATATGAAGGAATTAAGTTAACTTATTAGTCTTTACAAATTTAAGTGAACTGAATTGACATATAATTAATCATATTAATTAATCTACATATAATTAACATATAATATATAATTAATACATATAATTAATATAATTTAAGTGGATTGAACATACAAGCTGTCCCAAAAAAAAGAAAAACTCAAAAATTGTGTTGTTTCAGCTCATTTTACATACGTAGTTTGAACAAACAGCAAGCAGAATCTTTTGAGTGTAATAAAAAAGTATATCATAAAAACACTGTCATATTTCTTTCAAAAATATGTAGGTTACAGACTGCAAACTTCTGAACAGTAGTATATATCAAACATACATCATTCGGTTATGTTGTAATACTCACTGGAGTTTATCCTGATGACTGGGCTTGCGTTTGCTGCTCATGATGGATGACGGGTCCAGCAGAGTGTGCTCCCATATTGCATTAGCGCCATTGTTGTATAATGTCTGAACCATCTGTGAATGAGAAAGAAATTGAGGGCATACATCACAAGACAGAAATTCATCATGACAACATGCTCCTTTAAATATGCTTAGTGACTCACACTCTCTGTTGGAAAGCCCTGCAGTGAGGTCACACTCCAATAAATCACAGTCTTATAACCAGTCAAAAGACCCCATTGATGGATTAAAAAAAGAACATCTTTGAATCACAATCGGTACACTTTAATTTGTCATTTTTTCCATCTGCAAATTTAAATACATTCTAGAATCGCTTTGCATAGGTTTTTTGGCTAGGGCTGGGTGATGTATATATATATCTCGATATGGTCAACATTTTTCCAATATTCATCCAGAAAGTATTCATAGCGCTTCACTTTTTCCACATTTCTTTATGTTACAGCCTTATTCCCAAATGGATTAAATTAATTTATTTCCTCAGAAGTCACAAAATACCCCAAAGTGAAAAAAATTTTTGGGAAATTTTTGCAAATTTATTAAAAATAAAACACCTAAAAAACCACATGTACATAAGTATTCACAGCCTTTGCTCAATACTTTGTTGATGCACCTTTGGCAGCAATTACAGCCTTGAGTCTTTTTGAATATGATGCCACAAGCTTGGCACACCTTTGCGGTACTTCTCAAACTCAGAACTCTCAAAATCGGGTTGGATGGGAAGCGACGGTGTACAGTCATTTTCAGATCTCTTCAAAGATGTTCAACAGGATTTAGGTCTGGGCTCTGGTTGGGCCACTCAAGGAAATTTTGGCGGTATGTTTGCATTTGCTTTCAAACAACAGAAAACATGATTTTCTTGTGCCCCATTTAAAAAATAACTATTTACAACAGCTACTGTTGCAGAGTAAATACAAACAAAGCGTTTAGTACAAATTTGAGCGGGTGAAAAAATAAAATAAAGGCAGAACTAACTTTACTGCTTTTAATTAAATGAACATGTGCTTGTAACTAAAGTAGTGCAAACAGAAAGTGTGTTGACAACCTTTTAATTGCCCGTTTCCACTGAGTGGTATAGTTTGGTACGTTATGCATTTATGTCCGTTTCCACCGTCGATAGTACCTAAAAAGCTAACCCTTCCGTACCACTTTTTGGGTACCTTTTCCAAAGGGCACCAGCACAATATAACAGTACCAAAAAGGTTGGGACAAGATACGCAGCTGAACGCTATTGGTTTATAGAGAATCGTCATCAAACCTTCTCATCTTCTTAACAGCTACATGACAAAAAAAAAAAAAACTACTGTATTGTTCTTTACGAGACTGTCTAAATGTGTAAATCGCAAGTGTTTTCTCTTTCTCCATTTGCACACGCTCATCTGCCTGCCGCACATCTATAATTGAAATAACTAACTTGAGCTCATGGTGATAACTTGCATAATTAGGTTGAAGAGCTTCTCATATGCAGTAAGAAATGGACAACTGTGTTAGCGAAGAGTGAAAAAATAATAACATTTAGTAATTTAAATGCGGCTAATAATGAATTCATTACATCAAAAACCAAATTTAAAGATTATTATGAATTTGAATTATGTTTAGATTGGAATTAATGCATTAGCATTGAAAAAGGATTTTGTTTTACACCCATTTGCAATTTGCAAATCACTTTATGGTTACAAAAAGAGATATGTGTTACTGATTGAGAGTCAGAATTGTGAACGGATTGTTAGTTCTTGTAAAGAGTGAACTCATGTATGGGTAACAAATAGGTCACACCAAAGGACAACAAAATTAATTTTATAGTTGGTCCAAAAAAGTGTATTATGAGAACAATTCTGAGACCAAAACACAACATATACATGTCATGGACTTCAGTCATATGATATTAAATGGTCGTTTTCAGTGAAACTGCTTTTTTAAAAGGGACATGGCTTTCAGTGACAAAATATATCAAGTTCTTATGTTTTTAGAAATAGATGGACGAAAACAAATTTGGACGAACAGATGGATGAAGTCAGTCACACTACAGGATAGATTTGAGATCCAGATTTTTGGCTCAAATGTAAAAAAAAAATAATGATAAAAATATTAATAATAATAACAGTTTTAAACAAGAGGTATTTATATATTAAAATAATAATAAAATCGAACAATAATCATCATCATCAACATCATCATCATCATCCTCTTCTTCTACAATGGGAATAAATTATGATTAAAGTTAACTTCAACATAAATAAAATTAATTTTATTTGCTAATTTCACTACCATGCCAAATATTCTTTTTTCAAAAAGAAATACATTCACCGACCACTTTAATAGGTACACCTGTCCAATTGCTTGTTAACGCAAATTTCTAATCAGCCAATCACATGGCAGCAACTTAATGCATTTAGGCATGTAGACACGATCAAGACAATTTGCTGCAGTTCATATTAAGCATCAAAATGGGGAAGAAAGGTGACTAAAGTGACTTTCAATGCGGCATGGTTGTTGGATAACGCACCACAGCAGGATTACGCACCATTTCATAAAGCGCATATCATCTCAGAGTGGTTTCTAGAACATGACAATGAGTTCATTGTACTCAAATGGCCTCCATAGTCACCAGAGCTCAATCCAATAGAGCACCTTTGGGATGTGGTGGGACGAGAGATTCGCATCATGGATGTGCAGCCCACAAAATCTGCAGCAACTGCGTGATGCTATCATGTCAATATGGACCAAAACCTTGTTGAATCTATGCCACGAAGGACTAACGCAGTTCTGATGTCAACAGGGGTCCAACCTGGTGCTAGTAAGATGTATCTAATAAAGCGGCCGGTGAGTGTATAAATCAGAAAATGTAAATAACACACTGTCCTTTTTAATACTGTACAGATCTGATAAAAGTAACCTTAGGGTGTATCACCTGTAATTGGGTGGGCGGCCAGGATGTGTTTGACAGATGGCGCACTTGTGAATTGTGGCGACCCAGACTGCGGTGAACGCTACAGCACTCATCACATATCAACACTCCTCTGTTCACAGACGCCCAGCGAGGATCTAGAAGGGCCACAAAATAAGAAGATTAACAGTCAGTAATTTAACAACAGCATGTCTCAGCAGAATGTTGATCACTAATCAATACACAATAACACTAATGGAGTTTTTTTGGCTGATACATGAGAATGGATACAGAAACGCAATACTTTTAAAGGGCTAATGAAAGAAAGATGTACTGAAAATGAACTGCAATTCTTTGTTTTTTTTGGTCTGGATTAAAATAAAGTGGATTTTGATTAGCATTAAGTGTTCACACTGCCATTTTAAAGACATGAATGAAACATACAGGACATAAAAACTGTATTTATCAGTTCAGAATACATATAGAGCTTATAAATTGTGAGTCAAACAGCACCAGAAATTCCTGTCGCACAAACAAAGATCTGCAACAAGGAGACACATTTCCAACACCTGTACAGAACTGTCATGTACATATAGCTTTTAATGGCTGTGATATTGTGATATCATGTACCGTTTTTGAATTTAGATGTCTTTCATCCATGTTGCATTCATATTTCAGTCATGCCACGCCAGAGTTTGTTTGGAAGAAATACATACAAGACCTCTTTAGCAGTTTCAGTTGGCTTGTTTGGTGAAAGCCCAAGTTTAGATGGCAGCGTTCACACTTTCTCATTTAAACCACAGCAAATCACACCAAAGCTGTGTTAATCAAACCACACCTGCCAAGTGTTAATAGATAGTTTGTGTACAAATTTAAGTTCCCATGAAGTGCTTTGAAATGGTTTTGTTCGAAATGTGAAATAATTTCAACAGAAACAAAGATAGAGCAGGCAGGACATAGAGTAGCTCCTCCCCTTTTTAATAAACAACCAATAACATTTTGTTTTTATCCAACCTCTGCCAGTGAGAGTGGCTGAGATCAAGCGCATCACATGAAAAGCAAACAAGAAGCATCTTAAAGAGGCAGGACTTGTCAGATACTAGAGGGTATTTGATTAGTCAGAAGATTTTATGAGAAACTGAAGTATAAGATGACGTCAATAAAAATCCTTTTAAGCGGAAGTGACAAATTGCAAGCTTATAGGATGTTTATATCTTTTAAATGTGAATTGTGTCACTGTTTTAGAGCAAACTAGCTTATCGATATATTTAAGACTAATAGTGATACTAAAAAAAGCTACTTTGTTTTGATTACCTTTTTTAATCACTTTAAAAGTGAACGCGTTCTCAAATTTGTCTGAAATCTGTTATATTTTAAACTTAGGATTTGAATAAATTTAATATGCATGAATTAACACCATTCAGTATCGTGCATTAAGATTAACTTGATGACAAATTAGTTTGAAAACCGTTGCTAGTAGCGCAAGTGCTCTTCAATTTTCTAATATTTAGTATTTAAACATGACGCAATACATGATGACAACAACCTGTGGCTCTTAGTTCTTCCTTATAAGGCCACAGTAGCAGGTGTCGAATGTCATCCTTTCATGTACGGCTGTAATCGTGCTGACTTCCTCTGACATACACATGCCTCAAACCACAACAAATGTAGAGCAGCTGAGCTTTACTTCCAGGGTATGAGCAGGTGACAGGGAAACACTGTGCAGCTTTTTAGTTTCACTACCTTATTATAGATTATTCAAGAGGGTTGTCTACTGCAGTGTGACACTTAACTGGTTTCAGATCAAAACATTTGTCTGTGTGCTGGTTTCACTCTCCCTCCTCCCATCTGTACGCTCACACAGGATGCAGAAAGTGATGCGCTATGAAATCCCTTTATTTCCCTTTAGTTAAATTTAAAAAGTCTTACAAATTGTTATTTAACAAAATAACAAATAATCATTACGATGCTTTTTCATTTTTGGTTTTTAGCCAAGCGCATACAGAGTTTTCATTTTTTTAACTGATACCATTAGGTTAAAAAAAACAGTTAAACAGTTCATATGAGTATCCCTAAGCCCTAATGCTAAGTATTGCAGCATTATTAGCAGGTAAATTTACGCTAGGAAAGAGTTTGACTGGTGGAACAACTTTGAAAGTAAACAAGTGGTTTGCCCAAAAAAAGTGTTTGTCTTATTCTTTTGCATGTTTGTCACACATTCATGTGTCAGATCATCAAACTAATTTAAATAGTCAAAGATAACAAGTAAACACATCACAGTATTGAAATGAAGATTTTCATTTTTAACGAAAAAAAACAAAAAAAAAACACATAGCCCTCTGAGAAAAAGTGTTTCCCCTTATAAACCTAACCGATGAAACAACTGCAATCAAGTGTTTTCGATAACTTGCAATGAATACGTTACAGCGATGTGGAAAAATCTTGGCCCACTCATCTTTGCAGAATAGTTGTATTCCAGCCACATTGGACAATTTGAGCATGTACCGCCTTTTTAAGGCCATGCCACAGCATCTCAATTGGATTCAGGTGAGGGCATTTACCAGGCCATTCTAAAATAGGTACGGGTTGGGTGTGGCTAAAGAAATTAAACTAGGGCTTCTGGTAGTACCCAGAATAGCAAAGTCAAGTAAAGGGGGTCGAGCCTTCTCATTTATGGCTCCTAAACTCTGGAATAGCCTTCCTGATAATGTCAGAGGCTCAGACACACTCTTGCAGTTCAAAACTAGATTAAAGACCTAGTAAAGCATGCACTCAATACACATAGCGGTATGATGCATGAATGTGCTCCACGCATCTCGTTCATATACACTATGAACAGCAGCTACGCTAATTATTCTCTTTGTTCTCTATTTCCACCTGGGGATACTCATCCCGAGGTCCCCAGAGACTATACAGCGCCACGGATGTGATCCAAGACCCGTGACGAGATGATTCCAAGGCTCCATAATCCTGGACCAGGCTGTATCTTGAGCAGCTGCTTGGTGCTTGGCGGAGTAGCAAGCATGAGACTGATTCCTGTGACCCTCCAAAGACAGACGAGCCTCGAGTTCTCCAGCCTCCGGCGACTAGACTGCAGCTAGAGCTGCGCACCGATAGATTACTCTTCTGTGTTTGGACTCTAAGTAGTGAATATTAAACAACACTGAACTGAACTCCAACACTAATAACTGGACTGACACTTTCAATTTACTATAACCTTCTTTGTGAAGCTGCTTTGACACAATCTACATTGTAAAAGCGCTATACAAATAAAGGTGAATTGAATTGAATTGATAAACCAGAGTTAAAGTTACGTTTAAGTTTTCCTTAAAAATAAAAACCTTCCTTTAAAAACTGCATGATGGCTTTATTTATGTTACCTTTGCCTAATATTAACATTTTGTATTATCTGAACCATTAAGATGTGACAAAATTGCAAAAGTCAGTAAGGAGGCAAACACTTTTTTCACACTACTGGAGATGAAAGTGAAAAAACTGGCCTAAATGATTTGGTGAATTTTCAGCAAAAAAGTATGTGTAGTAATGCTGCACAATAAATCAAAACACAATCAAAAGGCCAGAGGACATTCTCGCAATCAAACTGCAAACAACCAACAAACCAGAAACCCAGTGAATCAAACAGGAGATTTAAACTGCTTTTATTGAATCAGTGTGACTGATAAATCACATGACTATGGAATCATCGCTTGACTGAAGTTATGAAGTGATTTTGTAGAAAACCAAGTTATTAAATGTGGTATTTTCACATACTTTCAGATGTAGCAGCAACGCAGAAATAACACAGAGTTAACTGAGAAGCGACCCAAAAAGTTGTCAAATCACAGAATGATAATCTTTGATTTCAGAATCACACAGATTAAATTTTCTGCCCCACCAGCTTTACTGACAAAAATGTGCATCGGTTATAGTGTAGATCAGTGGTTCTCAAACTTTTTTCACCAAGTACCACCTCAGAAAAAAATTGTCTGTCCAAGTACCACTATAATGACCATTATTGAAATACAGTAGCGTAGTAGGCCTAATTAAGCAGCGACAGCACTGCACAGTTCATAAACGAGACAAATCAATTCCTTTTATTAAGAATGTATTATTGTCAGCCACTTTGCACATTATAAATAGTTTGAACATTAACTGTGCTTGCAGAGTAAAAAAATAACTTTACCATTTAAATTAAAATGTGCTTTTAAAAGTGATTTAAAAACGACACTGTTCTTAAGCAATAAAAAGAAAACTGATGTACTTGAAAAGTATTAATGTATAGTAGCCTATTCATCAAAACCTGCAAATGTTGCTTGGACCTGATGAATATAGGTTATATGTCATATACATATATACTAGGGCTGTCCAAAAATTAATCGTGATTAATCACATCCAAAATAAAAGTTTGTTTTGACATAATATGTGTGTGTGTTATACATATTTATTATGTATATGTAATAAACACATTCATAGAAGCCAAAACTATATATAAAAAAGTTACATCAAAGTAGTTACATCATATTCAAATGTAAAATTTGTATTATACACATATATTTTTTATATATCTAAATATAAACCAACATTTTATCAAGTATATGCATGTGTGTATTTATATATTCATAATAAAATATACACAGTACACACACAAATATTATGTTAAACTTTTATTTTGGATGTGATTAATCACGATTAATTTTTGGACAGCCCTAGTATATACATTTTTTATACCTTTTAAAACGTTAACTTGTATTTTGATATGATTTGGAATTACATATTTAAATCAGAAATGCGATCTGCTTACTGCTGGTCATTTACAGTAGGCCTGTGTGTGTCAGAAAAGCCAGTGATTAATGCATAAATTCCATAGTCTGTTGATGTTCTTGATTCTGATTGGCTGGAGGGTGTGCAACGCTCAGGTAGTTCCAGTCAGTTTTGATCACAGTTCAAAATAAATGCACTTCTCCCAAATGTTTATAGTTACCATAGCAACTCGCATGTGAAACCGGGCTGTTAATGGCGGACGGGAAATCCGCAAAATAAGAAAAATACTCATCTGACTGAGAATGTCTTATTTGTCCACTCATGATCGGACTGATGAAATCGCATAATAATATTAGCATGTTCTTTACGCATGCTCTCTATCTCTCTGTCTGCCTGCGGGTCGTGCATTAACGCACGGCAAGCCGTTGATTATCCCTTACTTACACATATACAGTGCTTTACCAATTCATACATGCAGTATTTCTGAGTTTGCAAACAGTAACTGAAATCTTAACACAACAGGACTGGTCTGCTGAAGGGCTTCTCTAGCGCGTGTGTATCTCCTCCGCACAACCCTGCGCAAGCGCGCGCACCTCTTTCTCTTCCTCCGCGCCAAGCAGACTGATTTTTTAACATGTGAGGACGCGATGCACTAAAGTAAACATTCTAAGCACTCCGGTGTACTCGTAATCCTCAGGGAACAGCCAATGCTGTCTGATCACGGTGTTATCGTACGTGTCAAAGGGTTTAAAAAGTGTGTTCAGTTTATTCTTTTAAAATTACGCGATTCTTCCGCGTACCACTGGAAGAAAGCCGGCGCACCACTAGTGGTACGCGTACCACAGTTTGAGAACCACTGGTGTAGATCAAATGTATAAGTCTTGAATGTTCTTTCGAGTATATAGTTTAAAAGACAACAAAATCATAATATAATTAACTACTGTAACCTACAAACCACTTCTAGGTCACGACCCAGCAGCTGAGACCTCGATCACTCAGAGATCTCCCACTACACTAAACTCAGCGACCCAGACTGAGTCACTGCTCAAACATCAACACTTGTTACTGGCACTAGTCCACCCCATACCAAGGCAGTTTTTTAATAGAGCTGTGATGCCGAATTAGTGAAAGCAGGGCCAACCACACTGGACCAATGACTAATGTGTCTGAGCAGCCAGAGACGTGCTCATATTTTCAGCATCGCACCCCTTCCCCCTCAACTTTATTCCAAGAGTAGATTTCGGCCAACTTGTGATTTCACTTCCTTTATAAACAGCGATGCGAGTCAGCACTTGAATGTGACAGAATTCCCCAAGAAGAGAGAGTTCTGACTGAGGATTTTATTTACTACACTGACTACAGGCATTTCTTTGTGATTAAACATTACGCAAATGTGTTGTATAGCCATATTTACACAATTTTAACAAGGCAAAAATATAAACCAGCTTTGCTTTTAAGTAATGTTTCACAACTTTGATTAACATTATCAACAGTAGACTCTTTTGGAACTTTTACTTCATAAAAAGGTAACAAATGCTTTTATTTTACACTCTTAACATTTGTGCAACCTGCCATATGACCACAAAAAGAGGACACCGTTCATTCATTTTCCTTGAGCTTAGTCCCTTTATTCATCAAGGCTCGTCACAGCGAAATGAACTGCCAACTTATCCAGCATATGTTTTACACAGCAGATACCCTTCCGGCTGCAACCTAGTACTGGGAAACACCCATACACACTCACATACACTATGATATATTCAATTCACTTATAGCACGTCTTTGGGGGAAACCGGAGCACCCCGAGAAAACCCACACAAACACTTGGAGAACATGCAACCTCCATACAGAAACACAAGGTGCGTCCCAAATCGCATACTTACGCACTATTCTACGCCATTTTGTAGTATAAATAGTGTAAGTAGTGCGTTCTCACTGAAAACTCTAACAATAATAAGTGCACTTTAATTACCCGGATGATGCACTCATTCCACCGGTAAAATGAACTGTTATGATGGACACTTCATGCACTCAGCGACCGCAGCTTTGCGCACGTAACGGAAGGGGTGGAGCTATCGGGCGCACAAGTTGGATAACTTTTTTTTATTTTAGACTATAAAAGCAAAATTCTCCTACGAGAGTGATTAGAGCGCCTGAATGCGGTTATACCCATGCCAGGTATTATTTGGTATTTTGGTCATTTATTTCACTAATTTGGCAACCATCAAACGTCATCTGGGAAACGGTTTGAACTTCCGCTTAGTAAAAAAGCCTTTAGTGTTCCATTTGGGACAACACTAAATACATACTATGCTGTTGAATGTGTAAGTGCACAAGTACGTACTGCATAAGTGCATAGTGTGTCATTTGGGACGCAGCTATAAGCTTAAACCAGCAACCTTCTTGCTATGCAGCAACAGTGCTAATCACTTGGCCACAGTGGACAAAGAGGACACAATGCAAAAAGCAAATCGCCCAAAATGACCAACAATTTTTAACAATCAACAATAACATAAATTTAATATTGTGCAAAGATATACAGTAGGCTTTCCAAATTCAAACTGTATCCAAAAATAGGTTTATAAGCTGGGGAAATTAGTTATATTACATATTCATTATTATTCACATATTCATTAATATATATTAATTCAGTTAAATAATATATTCATTGGTTACATAAGGGTTTTCATCCTTTTATATGCCATGGACCTGCAAATATGATCATCTTTATCTGAGAATGGTATTCATTCACTTACACACTTATTTCACGCATACATTTATTCATTTTGATCTAATATGTATTCACATGTTTAGTTTAATCAAAGAGCCTGGAAAAAACTCTCACTTTGCATTTCTGCACAATAGTCTGAAAAAATTGGTATTAAAAAATTGGATATTAAATATAAATTTAAACAGTACAGATAAATGAACAATCACATTTTATTTGTATTTAGACTTCATGCTATCAAGAAATGTGAAAGCATAAATATATATTGAATAAGCAACTCTCTGACCTTATTAATATTCTTTACTTTTAAACTGTAACAGGCTGATTATCCCTCTGAAGTAACACACAGGCTGCTTCAGCCAGGATAAAGTAGTGAGCAAAAAAAAACAATCATAAAAATAAAAAGATGAGACTAAACAATAATAAAAACACATGCTACATAGATTTCCCTTTTGACGCTGATGCTGGGGATGGTGCTGATGTTTCAGCGATAGGTTGTCTTAACTTTTATGGAGCCTCGTCTTATCAGAATATTAGAGTGATCAAAAAGCACTAACGTCTGTACCAATCTGTGCTGAAATTTAAAATAAAATTGAGATACCAGAATTGCCAGCATAACCATTACTAATTGTGGCCATTGTGTTCACATGCACAAGACAATTGCCTTTGACTGGCGACAATGATCATTGCTTCATTCACTTTACCAAGCACACATGGACACATAAGGGTTTAAAAGCCATGTCAATCAGCTCAACATCCGCTGACAGATCATCCGATAGATGTGGCTTTCAAATACTCCACTGAACATTTCAGAGTTATAACCATGCTGGATGCAAGTCATCCTCATGCAAGCAGCCAATTGCGTTCTGCTCTTTCTGAGGGCTGGCCCTGAATGTCATTCGCTGTCAAATGCTGTAGCAAAATATCCGAAATGTGTTTAAACATCTTGTTTTTATTCGCTTTTTTTAACCCTAACATATATGTACCTCAATTGCTTTGCTGTTTAAACGGACTCATTAAATCAATTATTTATTCATCGTTTATCTTATTTTTACATTTTATTCTCATTTCTCCTCGATAAGCAGCTCCCTGGGAGTGAAAAAACACTTGGGTTGCACCATGGCATTATTATTACATATATATTTAGAACATGGTATATTTATAGCAAATCTGTACATACAATTCAACATCCTGATCTTTTTTGACTAACTGCATCTCTGTTTAATGTCTTTCCTTTTTTTCATATTTATTTGTGTTGTCACTTTATGTACACTGGAAGCTTCTGTAGCCAAAAAAAATTCCTTGTGTGTGAAGCACACTTGGCAATAAAACTGATTCTGATTATATATGACTTCCTTTATTTTATTAAAAGAAATTGCACCAATAAACCAAATCAACAAATTACAGTAACACTTTCGAATAATTTATTTTTTAATGCTAATAATAATAGTGGATTAAGTAAATGGCAACTTATTATCTAGCAATATAAAATCCTATTAAAATACAAATGATTAAAAAACAAATATAAGAACACTATAAGAAATTAATCTATAACATAACGTAACGTATACTGGCAGCTGATTACCAGGTTTTTACATTATAAGGTATATGACCAACCCAGCCAATTTATTTTTCCAAGCTTAGAAATATCTCAATAACAGCCACTTTGTTAAACTGCAGAGTTGAATCTGAGGTTTACCATTACAAGTGTGAACGAACGTTAAATGAGGAAACACCTAAAACCATCCCTCTCGATTAAGCTCAAAGCAGACTCCCACTTATTAAGTTAGCGATCAACTTGCGCTTCACAGCCTGTGTGAGGGATATATGGCTCCACAACTGCATCAGTCAGACAGAAACATGAACTATCTAAATTATAAAACTGATCCACTGATAAGCAGAGAGCAGGCTAGAAGCAAAAGTCACTTCCCTTCAAACACAGGAAGTGTCACACAACAGCTGCAAAGAGGCCAAGGGCCAGAATCAAGCACCTGGCACAAGCATCGCTCCCCAATTACCCTCATTCCCCCCCTTCTCCATTCTGTCCAAGCCAAACGCTGCTCTCCTCCCCATCAAGTGCTGCAGCGGCTAAAATAAAACCCACTGCTGAATGACTAAAAATATTCACCCTAACAACAACTGCCAATGATACTGACATGCTGAGGGCAGGCCAGGCCAGCTGGTGACTGACGCGAAACAAATCAAGGAAAATCAATAGGGAGAATGAAGAGAAAGCTCAACCAGTAAACATAAACAACCCACAGGACAAAAAGTACAGGGAGAGTTTGCACAAAAATGTAAATTCAGTCATCGTTTAGTCATTTGATCAAAATCTGTTAGTTTCTTTTTTCTTTTGAACACAAAGATATTTAGAAGAAAAATGGAACACAGTAGATGTCCACAGTTACTAGTTTTCAACATTCTTCAAAATATCTTATTTTGTGTTAAACAGAACTCATCTATCTCGTAACTGCCTGTTTAACAGTACATTTCAGAATTAAAATGAAGGCCTGTGAAATAGGTTGTGAAAAATTCTACAAATTTCTGCAACAGCAGCTATATTTTTCATCTTATGTGCAGTCTTTGGAGGTCAATGTAATTCTTCATAGCTTCATGGTCACTTAGTGACATGTCCACAACATCAAGCAACTTAAAAGAAGATGTACAAATTTTCTCATGATATTTACATCTAGGAGCAATAAAGTATATTAACCTTCTAACAGGCAACATAACGTAAATGAAAGCAACATTTGAAGCTAACTGTCAACACTGTGTGCGTTACCTCAAAACAAACACACTTGCCTGCGTGCAGCATGTTTGGGCAGCCAATTATGATGCCTAAAATGATGTCTAGGTAGGCAGGTCACTAGCTTTTGAGACACAGCCACTGGCAATACCACATCATGGTCCAAAACACATACCATTTACGATCCATTCATACCCTCAGTCTGCTTTAAACGCACCTAGAGCAATGCTGTAAAACCTCAGTCACACATTTTAATAGCTAAATGTGGTCAATAAATTCAGAAACATCGGCTGGTGTTTCAGTGCAAGTTTTGTATTTCAATAAAAATCTCCACTCACCCGAACTGCTGCAGTCCGCACAAACTTCGCTATTTCGCAGCCGTTTCGACATCCTTGTCTCCGATGGCGTGGGTATAACCATGTATTATCGAGCCAGAACCGTCCACGGATAGATTTAAAGCATGCACCGCTTTGACATAATGACTGGATCCGTTTAGAAGTGTTGTATCACTGAACGAGGATCTCATGCCCGAAGAGGACGCGCGTACTGTACGGAGGAGAGGGACGCATCTGCACTGGCTGCTGTAACGTTGTGTGAAATTATGTATATCGGGCTGTCTAGCTGTAAACGAGGACAGACGAGTCAAGCAGCGGAGCCTCAGTCATGATGCGTTGAAAACTACACTACGGAAATACTTGCCAGAAACCCATCAGATAGCGGTAGACTGCCATCTGCCCTCCCAGACCCAGACCACACATTTGAGTTTATAGTGGCGATAAATCAGCTTTCTGGCGCTGCCTGACACGCAGTGGACATACGCGTCATTGCAACGAGTGAGACATTTTATCCATTTATACGTAAATTCACTGGCTGTGGGACGCTTAAATGTGTCATTCTGAAAACAAAATTATGGATGGAAAATGCGTACAAACGTAAATTACCCTGACATTGCTGGAAATTTAGTTTTATACATGTAGGACGCGATCTTCATAACATATGTCGTCCGTATCTGCGCATGCGCGGTAGATATTCAGCTACTGATGAGCTGAAGATCATTTAAAACACAGGCGGCGTCGCATTTCCGACAGCACCTATAATATTACGACTATGTTCTGATTAGAAAACGTTTTGTTTTACACACATTTTTAAAACATCTATCCAAAATGTATCTTTGGCTAAACTGAAGGTAGACATATTTTATAGAACAGCCGCCCCTCCTTCATGTGAAATGGTTCAGTCTGGTCTTGTCCATTTCAATACGAAAAAGAATGTTACTTCGTTTTAATTTTATTTCGATATATCACATGCTGATTAGGCTTTTACAGATGATTTTATGTTTAGAACATTATTTGTAGATGTAACGAAAGGCAAACATGTTTGCAGAAAATATTTATCAAATGACTGGAGACACCCCCACCCGGAATAGTTTCAACCTGCCACTTCCTTGTTTTTCAAAAGTTTATTTTGAAAGAAGTTGGTTGCGTTTTCGGCGTCTCCTGTACTCAAATACACCTGTTTAATAGTCAAGCTCGCTGTATCTTTAGCAGTGTTTAACTAAACGCATGAAGAGCTTGGATGGTTCATGACAGTGGCTAGCTCGTAGGCTGGCTCTTGATTTTGGAGGGGGAAACACGGAGAGTTTGATCGCGGCGGCAGCAGAATGTTATCCGCCTCCGCTGCCAGCGTCGAGGATTTCAGCCTCAGGTTTCCACTGCATGTGCTTGTGTGGGAGAATGATTACAGAAAGCTGGAAACAGAGATACAGACGGTATGTTGTGTGTGAAGTATCTGTAAATGCCGAGGTATGTAGGCTCTGTGCAGCTGGAGGTAGAACCACTTGACTGCTGTGAGATTTCTGCTTCCAGTCAATGTCATGACGTGTTTTATCCGCTATGCATCATGAATTTAATAATCTAATGAAATTAGACTTGGTGCATTATTGGATCTTATTGCACATGTCTCATCATCTTGCCATCCACTTGTTAACCACAGCCCTGCAGTATTGCATTGCACTGGAGAGCTGGTGAGCTCATCCTCATATCACAGCGCTATTCAGCTTTCAGTTCATTGCAGATTCAAATCCAACGGGATGTTGCAGCTTTAACTGAGATGATCTTGCCATCAACCAGCTCAATTTTATTACTCATCACCTGGTGGGTACCGATAAATATCTGAAAGTTAAGGGACTTTCAGACCTCAGCTAAATATTGCTAAAGCGGACAGCGACATAAAACCTTAACTCTAACAGGTGATAGAAATGGAGAAGAAAGTTTGTGAGAAAAAACAACAACTCTGTTTGGCTGTAACAAAGCCAAAAATTGCAATTCTGTTATTAATTACTGTCCCTCGTGTCATTCCAATCTTCTGAGACCTTCGTAACCTTATAACACAAATGGCGATACTTTTTAGATAAAATCTGAGAGCTCCCTCATCCTCCATAGGCAGCAATTGTCTTGAAGATGTTCAGAAAATGAACCAAAACATTGTCCAAACATTTTTATGTGACTTTAATGGTTCAAATGTAATCATACAAAGCTCTAAAAAACGTTTGGGTACCAAAAAACTGTTAAAACAACTTTGTTTTCCAATGTCTTCCCTATCAGATCAGTGTGCATGTTTACTACGGGCAACATGACGCTAATGACAATAAGTTGTGTTGCCTGTAGTAAAGTACACCCTGATGCAGGAGAGAAGATGTAGGCTAACATAGTCATGTTTGTAGTTTATTTGGCTCACAATGTTTTTTGGAGTGTTGTAAGATTACAGGTAAACTGCTGCAGTCACGTATAATGTTTTGACTGTTTAAGTTTATTTTTCTGGACTGAATGTCTTGTGACCTTTTCTGTCTGTGGAGAATGAGAGAGCTCCTGGATTTAATCTAAAATATCTTAATTTGTGTTCTGAGGATGAACAGGGGATTGGAGTGACATGAAAGTGAGTATTTATTAATTTTTTGGGTGAACTAACTCTTAAGCATGACTTGGTATGGCATGTTTAAACTGGTTATAGAGATTCACATTTTTAAGCCAAGCTAAATTGTTTAGCTTTTTTTCCATTTTCCTCAGTAACATATGATCTATCTGCCCTTTCAGAGTAACATTGAAGAGGTGGATCCTAGGGGCCGGACCCCTCTGCATCTGGCTGTCTCGCTAGGACACTTGGAGTCAGTCAGAGTGCTGCTGAGACACGGTGCAGATGTTGCCAAAGAAAACGGCAAAAACTGGACTGGTGAGAAAATGAAGTTTACGAGTCGTGCAATATTGCCATAGCACATTTAAATTGCTTTTGACCACACAAGAATCAACCCATTAGAAACATTACCACCACTTCCTCAGCCTGTGTCATGAGTGGTTTTCCAAGCCAATAAAAAGTGTTTAATACTTCTAGTCCGGTATCACAGTGTTGTATGTACTCTCATAATTACCTCCTCGAAGACACTTAGTGGTTATTTAGCAGATGTCTTTTTAGTATTGTTTGATTTATAGTGCACTAGATAGTAGCATGTATAACGTTATATTACTGTTCCTTTGATAAAGATAAGAGTCCAGTTAAAGCTGAATTGTGTGTCTATCCAGTGCTCCAGGAAGCAGTCAGCACAGGAGATCCAGAGATGGTGCAACTGGTGCTCCAGCGGCGAGATTATCTTAAAGCCTCCACTGCGCTCGGTGGAGTCCCTGAGTTACTGTGCAAGATCCGTGAGGTGCGTCTGTTGGATTTGTTTATATTTTTCAAATAATATCTCATATACTTACCCAGACTGCACTGTTTATATCAAAAATACTAGAAAAATTGTGATATTTTATTACAAGTTGAGAAGTAATTGCATTAGATTTTTATTTATTTATTCATGTAATGTCAAAGCTGAACTTTCAGTACATATTAATTTAATTTTTAATGTTGTGTGAGCCTTTAGAAGTTATGATAATAGGCTGATTTTGTGCTCAAGACATTTTATTATCTTTCATTATCATTGATGAAGATTTGTGCTGCTGAAGTGATTTGTGGAAACTGTTAAAAGTTTTTTTTAGGATACGTTGACTAATCGAAAGTTAAATTAAAAGCATTTTATACTTTAGTATTATTATAAGTGTCTTTACTTACACTTTTTTGAATAAATAAATAAATGTGTGCTTATTGAATAAAGTGGTTCATTTGTTGCAAACAAAATCACACAGATCCTTAATGTTTTAATGGTAGTGTAAGTGTTCAGATATGATGTGCTTTTGCACTGAGATTGATCTGTATTAGGAAAACAATTGTTTGTATAAATGTCAATATTTAGCAAATTAGTTTGACATTTCATGGCATTTATCTTCCTAAGCTCAAACATTTTACCTTTCACTTTTACTTTCATTTTTACTGTTTACTGTGTAGGCTTCATTGTGTCCTAACAAGCTCATAAATTTCCCTTCCGTGATAATTTATTTTATTTCATTGAAGTCAGAATGGCACATGACCCTGGTGTCGAGAGGTGCTCTGAAGCCCTGATGTGAGTCATGTGAAAGGGCCTGAAGTGTAATAACGATGAACCTTTTTTTTTGTCTTGTCTTAGTCTCCAGATTTCTACATGGAGATGAAGTGGGAGTTTACTAGCTGGAGTATGTGCAACATTTCCTTACTTTTATTTAACGTAATGTTTTCATAGTTCATAGAACAATTCTCATCAATTTCTCATCTATCTCTTCTGTTCTTATTGCAGTTCCTCTCGTGTCCCGTGTGTGTCCTAGCGACGTGTGCCGAATCTGGAAGAGTGGGGCCTGTCTGAGAGTAGACACCACCCTGCTGGGCTTTGAAAACATGACCTGGATCAGAGGAAGAAGAAGCTATATCTTTAGAGGAGAGGGTTAGTTACTCTTTCTGCTTTACTATTCAAGTCAAGTCAGCCATTCTGCTAATCTGTATTTTAAAGAGCACCTATGACGAAAATCAACTTTTGTAAGCTGTTTGGACAGAACTATGTTGGTATAGTGTGTCCACAGTCATACTGGAGTAATAGAAACACAATAAGTCTCCTTTTTTTAAATTTCCTGACGTTAAAATAGGATCCAAATCTCTCCCATTTTGAGGTTCACCGCAACGTGACGTAGGAATGCGGTTTCCCCTCCCACCGAATTGATTGACAGTCGTGTATTAGCATGACTCCACAGTAACGTGTATAATCATATCCGGAAGATAGGACAAGCGCAAAGCAACTGGGATTTAAGGATCTGTTCAGTTCGCTGTTATCATCTGCGCCTCAACAATACTTTTTAATAAGTTTAAAACGTTTTTAAAACAGTGCATGTTTGTAATCAATACATTAAAATCACTACGTAGTTCAACACCACAGCTGTAAATCAGAACCAGAACTTAAATCAGGTTTATTTTGTACATTAACGGATGTCCATACAACAGTATATTAACTTGTATCCTGTCACATTTGCCATGCAAAAACAGCACAGAGCTTTTGTGTGTGTGTGTGTGTTCATGAACTTTATAACCACATTGTGTATGACTCATCATTACAGAAAGGCTTATATTAACTCTAGGCATGGGCTGGTATAAGATTCTGACGGTATGATAACCTTGGATAAAAATATCACGGTTTCACGGTATGACGGTATTGTGTTTACTGCTCTAAAATATATTCTTTTTTAATGTCTGGCTAAAAAACAAAACCTTTTTCCCCTTTGAACACAATATATTTTATTTTGAGAAACATTTAAAATATTTTGCGGCAGTAAACATGTCAGGCTGAATAATTCAAGTGGATCATCGAGTTCTGCAGTCTTCATTTGTTTTGAAAACACAGATTTCTTTACAATTTACACCTAAAAAAATTTAAATAAAAAAATATTACACATACTTTAGGAACGATATAGCAGAAAATTTTGGCGGTATGATAACCTTGACTATTCCATACCATGGTATACCTTGAAAACGGTTATCGTCCCATGCCTAATTAACTCCACTACAAATATATCAAATAACAGTTGGGAACGTACTTACTGCAATAAAGGATATCTGCTTCATTCTTGTCTGTCACTGTGCTGTTTATCTGTGTGAAGGCTACACACATCAGAGCAATAGGGAGCGATCTCTATGGCTCTGAAGCACACAGGGGATGGTGGGTGGGGAGGGGAGAACAAATTTTCCAGATTAAAAAATGTATAAATAATCTGATAGGTATTTTGAGCTGAAACTTAACAGACACATTCTGGAGACACAAAAGACTTATATTAAATCTTGAAAAATTTAAATTATAAATAACTGAGGTATACAATGCACAGGCGCCACGGTGGCGTAGTGGGTAGCACGTTTGCCTCACAGCAAGAAGGTTGCTGGTTCAAGCCTCAGCTGGGTCAGTTGGCATTTCTGTGTGGAGTTTGCATGTTCTCCCTGTGGTCGCGTGGGTTTCCTCCGGGTGCTCCGGTTTACCCACAAGTCCAAAGACATGTGGTATAGGTGAATTGGGTAAGCTAAATTGTCCGTAGTGTATGTGTGTGAATGAGTGTGTATGGATGTTTCCCAGAAGCAGCTGGAAGGGCATCCACTGCGTAAAACAAATGCTGGATAAGTTGGCGGTTCATTCCGCTGTGGCGACCCTGGATTAATGAAGGGACTAATTCATGGACTTTTTCATATGAATTTAAATTAATTAAATTTATATATCCATGCACCCTCCCTTTAAATTCAAACTCAAACTACTTGTAATAGAAAGTGTCATATAGACTGACTCATGGACATTTATGGTAAAACATATTCTTTTTGGACTGCCCAATTTTTTATATAATGAAACATTTAGACAAACTTTAAAACTTTTAATAGGTTGCTAATTTAAGATTTTCTAAAGTTGTATTTATGTTTTTTGTTTTAATCATCTTATTTTATTTAAATGCTTTTATATTTATTGAAGTTACACTTGATGGGGTTTGTCTTGAACATTGTTGTATAAAAAGTTAGTTTGTAGTGCTTTCTGTTTGTAGTATTATGTAGTTAAAGCTTTTAATGTGTGTCTGCCATTCAGTAACTAATGAAGCTGGTATGGCAAGAAACATAAATAGTACTACTATTAAAGTCTTGAAGAAGTTCACATTTGCATGTTTACTAGCACACTTTATTCACGCGAGAGCAAAATGCCTGCTGTTTATTTGTGATTGATCGGTATCATGTGGACTTTGCTTACAGACAACTGCACTGAGCTAATGGAAGTTAATCACGAGGATGAGGTGGTGGATACGGAGCGCTTTGATCTGTCCCGTGAGATAGAGGACGTCACACTGGACTCCATGCAGCCTGCCGAACAGGAAGTTGCAAAAAGGCTGACAACATCCATTGTCAACACATATCTGGACACAAAGGACATTGCTTTTGAGAGGTATGGTCCTGCATAAATGTTTTAGACATGGATAATGCACTACCACTCAAAAGAGGTCGGTATGACTTTAAAAAGGTTTAGAGAGCATTATCTGTGCTCAATTAATTTTTGTAAGAGTAATTTTTGTAACTTAATAAATGTATTTAACTTGTCATCAATAAATGCTTGCAAAAAAGTTGTAATTTTTTTTTAACAAAATCTTAATGACCTCAAAATCTTTCATTCCAGAATGATATGCAATTTGTTTTTTAAATGTTAAGACAGCCCGTCTATTTATAAATAGAAAACCCTGATATTATTTTACCACAAAGATTTCTCTCCATGAAAATAGCCGTAGAAGCTGGCATGACATTAAAAAACAAACATACTCTAAAACTGTGAATAATAGCATGTCAAAAATCTAACACGCGGTCTTGTGAACACTGGCAGTCTGTCATACTGAATAAATTCATTGAATTGATTCACAGAAATGAACTGTTAAGGCTGTTTTTTTTTCACTGCTGATGTTTATCTCAGAAATGCTATTAAAACCTTTACTCATTCTGTCCTCAGGGCGAAATCTGGCATCTGGGGTTGGAGGTCAGACAGAACAGAAGTGGTAAATGGATATGAAGCCAAGGTAAGCAATCGACCAGCTGATTATGAGCTGTAATGCTATTGAACAATCATTTAAAGGAGCGATTGTGCTACAGAAAACTGAAAAGTGAATCCTCAGAAACATCAGGCTTTCTTTTTATAGCTGTGGGTTTGAGAATAAGGCAGTCTTTGTCCTATGGGTGATGATGCTGCTTTTGGCAGGTTTTTTCAGTGAACAATGTGAACGTTGTGATTCGCACCAGGACGGAGCACCTCACAGACGAGGAGAAGGCAAGGATAAAAAGTAATTAACCCACTTTAACATTTACTCTATAAATATCGTGCATGCTTTTTCACTGAAATGAAGCCGAGGCTATTTGAAGCTGTGTTAGATGAGCTGAAGTTATAAAAATCATTTCACATATGTTAAAAATAAAGTGGAGAATGACAAGTAATATATCTGCCAACTCAATGTTTATCAACGCATCTGTGTTTCTAGTGTAAATCGTATCTATGTGCAATCTGTTACTATTTGATTCAGTTCTGCTTTGTTTTAGTCTTGCCAGATGAGGTTATTGTTTTGAGAGCTTCATTCATTGCAGACATTACATTGTCCCTTGGCCTTGTTATCAATTTTTAGGTTGTAGGGGTCCAGTTTAAAACCAAATTTTTTTAGCCTTTGTCAGCTATTCCAGCAGTGGAAACATGGTATGGTTCCAGATTGGACTCTCTGGCACCCTGCTGCTGGTAAAGGGTCAATAGGCAGTTCCCTGCTGTTTCCTGTTATGTTAACTGATTAATATTAATCACTGATGCTTTTGATCTCCACAGGTGAAAGGAATGTTCTGGAATCTTTACTGGGCACAGTAGAACAACAGATCGGTGCTCAAGGGGTAAAACAAGCTGTTTTTGGACACTTAGGCACACTTACAAATGCTATTAAATTGTTAAAAAAAATCAAACCATGTGACTTTTATACAGTTTGTGGCTTTAATGTTCTGCTGCTTTTTGGTAGCACTGTATTTTAGCAAGCTTAAAGTATTCTGGATTGATTGTAGGACATGACTATGGAGTTTGCCACTGCCACAAATCCCACAGCTATTACTCCAGAGGAGTACTTCAACCCCAACTTTGACCTGCAGGGCAGAGACATCGGCCGGCCCATAGAGCTCACCATTAGAACACAGAAGTAAGACTGGTCATTCACTCTGCCTTGTCACCTTGTTCAATGTTGACCAAAACGATATTTATACAGTATTTGGCCTTGAGTGTTTTTGTGGTGCTACCTTGAGTGGTTCAGTTATGTTATAGATAAACAAAATTTTTAATTAAAACAACCAGTAGGTGGCAGCAAGTAGCTCTTAATGAGTTATTAATCCTTCCAAACGATTCACTCAAAATAGCTTCAAATATTTCTGAAGCGCTGAATAAAGAGAGAGATTTTTTTCAACACACTTTAAACAGTAGTTTATATATATAATTTTTTTTTCATTGCCGTGATGACAGTATATAATATTTTACTAATTATTGTCACTCAGATTATTGTATTTAGCTTAAGGTGAAATTTAAAGGCTTAACTAGGTTAACTAATCAAGTTAGGTTAATTAGGCAAGTCATTGAAAAACAATCTTCTATAATATTCAATTCAGTAATGTTGACCTTAGCCTTTTGAAATTCGTTAATGGAAATACCTTTTTTTTAATCCAGACAAACTGAATGTAATGAGACTTCTAAAAGAAAAATAAAATATTAAAAAACGGGTGGAAAAATTCCTGCTCTGTTAAACATCACTTGGTAAATATTAGAAGAAAAAATCTTATGAAACTTTATTAGATGTGTTAATAATTTTGTCTTCAGCTTTAAATAGTGGGGAAAATAATAATTATGCCATAAATTTAAAAAATAGTCAAAATGTTGCATTCATAATACAGTTTAGAGAATTTTTTTTTGTGGTTGTGAAGTAATTATTTAGTCAAAATTAGTAGCTACTGACTCAAGAGTATGCTATTTAAAAATATATATATATATTTTATGAATGGAACAATGAATCATCATTTCAGATGATGTGTTCAAATACCGATTCATTCAAGAATAAAAAATTTAAAAAAGCTAGCGTGTCGATACTGTAGTGTTAAAATTTGTACTCTATTTTCATGGTCTAAATATTTTCATGGTCAGAGAAATCTAATCGAATCAAATCAAAATAGAAAAAAAAACAATATCAAATTGAAAATGTGAAAAACCGAGTGACACACTTGATAATGTCGGCTTGCACATAACTAACACTTTTGCTGTTTATCAAGTGAATGCATGTTGTCTCCATATAAAAATATGTTCACACTTTATTTTGATGGTCCGTTTGTTGAATTGAAGTTACATTACAACTAATTCTCATTAGATAATAAGTAGACTGTTAGGTTGAGTATAGGGTTGTGTAGGCTTAGTGTAAGTTGACATGTACTTGCAAAGTTACTTATAGTCAGCTAAATGTCTGTTGAATGTCAGTATCAACATATCAATGGACCATCGAAATAAAGTGTTACCCAAAATATTCGTTTCTTTCAAAGCTTGATATGAATAGTTTTGTATTTTTGTACCCTGTCAGGTTTAAAGGCACGCTGTGGATGAGTGAGGAGCATCCTCTGTCTCTGGTAGAGCAGGTCACTCCTATTATTGATCTGATGGCTCGCACCAGCACTCACTTTGCCCGACTCAGGGACTTCATCAACCTCAGGTTTCCCCCTGGCTTTCCGGTGAAGATCGGT
>CAIGQQ010006766.1:1810042-1848024 GCA_903798035.1 Danio albolineatus | reverse complement strand
TTTTTTTTTCTGTGTTCACCTCTAAATGTTCTGATTGGTTTACTAGCTCCTGCAGGACCTGCTCCATTATTCCAGGTGTGTCCATCTGTGTTTCTGGCTCCTGCGCACTATCACCATCGAGGAGGCTATCGCCACGCCAACCCACGCCAGTACAACCCAGTCAATCACGATGAAGAGCTGCTCCAGTACGCCATTCACCAGAGTCTGCTGGACTCCAGTGTGCTCAATTCTCAGGTCAGAGAGGAAACGTCCTGCGAGCATGTCTTGAACATTTATTATTGTTGTTTGTTTCTAAAGTCTGGCACACTTTATGTGTGATTTAGGACACTTGGAGTGATTCTGATGGACAGGCGACACAATCCATGACAAACCGCTTGAGTGATGGGTAATGTTTTTACATTTTTCTAACAATGCATCTAGTCTGTGATCATAGGGATAGGCCTGTCACGATCTGTAATTTTGGTTGATTAATGTATTGCACCAACATTTCATTGTCATTTTAGGCCACTCATTCTGTAATGCCAGAACAACAATATAATAGCATACTAATAATGCAAGTACACTCTGACACAATTTTATTCTTAAGAATATTTAATACATTTATAAAGAGAATAGGGCAATTGCACAAATAATAAACTACATAACAATTAACCCAAAAATAAATGAAAGGCATTTAGCAATTTATAAATTTGAGACCAGGCATGAACAGACTGTCTACACTAGATGTCGACTTGGACATTCTAGGTTGACACATTTGTATTTACTTAATAACGAAGACCCACCTAAATGTAGTAACTGCCGGGCTGCTCTTAATTTCAAACATATTTTGTTTGAATGTGAAAGTTTTGATACAAGTAGACAACATTTTTATAAGGAGACTACTGTGATTGACATTTTTTTAAAAGTACCACCAAGAAGAGTCTTAAATTATTTATCAAAAATTGAGCTGAAAAATCATATTTAACTTTGAATATATTTTTGTGTGAATTTTATTTATTTTTATGTATTTATCTAAGTAACTTTTTATTGTTATATGAATTTGTTTTTATCATATAATATTTTTATGTATATCCATCTTGCCATGAAATAGCCATAAGTTGCTGATGTGGCAATAAATAAATAAATTTAATACATCTATAGTAGTTTTAACAATTTAATAGTTAGGCAATGGAATCAGAATGTGGAAATGTATATCAAGGTGTCTGCGGGGTCATAAAATGTCTTAATGTCTTAGGTCTTAAACAGGACTTAATTTTCCAAAATCTATGTAAAGCTACCTAATCAGGCCAACGTCCATCCAGTCACCGACAATCCATTTTGATAAAACCTTTAACAAATGTTTTTTTTTATTAGCTCAATTAAATTGTAAAGGTAAATAATCTTTCTTATAATAACATTTGTTTAAATGTTATTTGTGTAATCATAAGTACCCAGTGAGGACATTGACCTGGACAGACTGTTGTGGATAGTTTATTATAGTTTTTAAAACTTGTACATTTTGTAAAATTCTTGTAGTTGTAAACAGAGGAAAGTTATGTCAGTAAAAAGTGTATGTATACAACCAGAGTTTACTTGTTTTGACACGTTATTTAAAATATGTGACTAATTACTTATTTAAAGTAAAACAAAAATCCAACCTTGGTGTTTTGTCTGAAATTTAATTCATAACGGTCTTAATATTTCTTAAAGTCTTAAATTTGACATTCTAAAACCTATCAATCCTAAACAAACAAACAGACAAATTTAATATAAATTTATGTTATCAAAAACGTGCAAGGTAACAAGAACTAGAACCTTTTTTTGTCACCCTTGCGGACACCTCGAACAGAGATTGGATGCGATTACAGAGGCTGCACAATTAGCTAAAATTAGCTGACAGTGGTTTTTATATATGGGCAATATATAATATATATAATATATTATATATTATATATTAATATAATATATTAAAATATAATATATATAATATATATATATATATATTACATCACCAAAAATGATTTAGGTCATGTCCATGCCCGTGCATAAGTCGACGTATTGATTATTGTAACAGACCCACATAGATTTAATAGGATTTAGTACTGATTATACAGTGATACATTTCCACTGAAAAGGTGTGGAAACAGAAGATTCCATTTTAGACACAATCATTACTGGGAGGAGAGCATTAAAATGAGTTATCTGAGTTACTAAGGTTTGCTGTGTTCAGTTTACTGGTATTTATGATATTATATAATGCTCCAAAAAGCATTTGTTAGCCTTGAGTTGTTAGTAAATCACACAGACACACACACACACACGCACGCACGCACGCACGCACACACACACACACACTGCCTTTTTGCAGCCCAATTTATGCTACATTCTGCACTGTTGTGGCTCATTCACGGACCAGTGATAGAAATGTTTCTTAGGTAAGACTTGCATGTTCAGGCTTACATATAAAAATGACAGAACATTCCACTCCCATTGACACTCTTAGATGTTACAGTTTATGCAGTTAAGTTGTTTTTTTTTTTTTTAAGAAATTAATTATTTGAATTATTTTACTTAATTAAAAGTGATGAAAAGTGACAGTAATTTTCTTTTCAAATAAATCCAGAAACAAATGCATCACCCCAGCAAAAAATAAATGCATTTCTATCTTATTAACACTTTAACATTTTAAATGCATATGTTTCAGCAGTACGCTCTTCATTCATTGGTCATTATTTACCAATGGCAGGATGCATAAACTGTTGCACTGGGTATCATGACATGTTAACAATTTTAACAGCATTTATTCATCTAAACGTCTAAATTAGGGGTACTCAACCCTGTTCCTGGAGATCTACCTTCCTGCAGAGTTCAGCTCCAACCCAGATCAAACACACCTGAATAAATTAATTAGGACCTGAACAGCACTTGATAATTACAGGCAGGTCTGTTTAATATGGGTTGCAACTGAAATCTGAAGTAAGGTAGATCTCCAGGAACAGGGTTGCGCACCCCTGGTCTAAATCATGTTCAATTATGTTTGGTTGCGAGTTCTTGTTTGTTTGCAAAACATTAATAGTGGTTTAATAGTAATATCTAACATATTGAAATGTTAAAATACACTACAGTGTACGCTTCTGCCCAAATGCTTTTTTATTTATGCTTTTAGAAAGTGTCTCAAATTGAAACGACAGCAAATAAAATGTTCAGTAACACTTTAAAATAATGGTCCATTAGTTAATGTATTTACTAACATTAACAAACAATTAGTAATACATTTATTACTGTATTTATTCATCTTTGTTGACATTAGTTAGTTTTTTATATTTATTATTTATTTATCATTAGTTAATATTTAAGTTAAATAATGTTCGTTTATGTGCATCAACTAGTATTAACGGGCAAAACTTTGGATTTGAATAATGTATTAGTTAATATTGAACTGTGATTAATAAATACTTTACGAGAATATTAATACTTAGTTAATGTCAGTAAATGCATGACCTAACATTAACTATGGGCCCATTATTCTAAAGTGTTCCCCAATGTTCCAAAATATTTCTTTTTCAAAAACTTGCATCATGATCATCAATCTCTTTTCAACATTGATAATGGCACACATAATGTTTCCCGAGCACCAAATAATCATATTAGAAGGATTTCTGAAGGATCAAGTGACACCGAAGACGGGAGTGCTGAAAATGCAGCTCTTTTTATATTTATAACATTTTATAAACTACTTGTAAATGATAGTAATAAAAAAAACATGAGAAAATATAGCTTATTATTTTACTTTTTTTAGTAAATGCATTGAATTCTCCTAAAAACAAAATGTGTAAAAATGGCTAGCAGAATACAGTAAGAACAGGGTGATCTTTCAAACGAATCTCTGTCCATTCTGTTTTCTCAATGATCTCGCTCTGTGACATCACCACAGGTCTGGTTCTGAGGGAGTTCTGGTAGACCTCAGCGACACCACGCCCTCCAGCTCTGGCTCCGCCTCCAGCCCAGACACTGACCTGCGATTAGCTATGGAGCTCTCTGCCCGCGCGCAAGAGGAGGAGGAAAAGAGGAGGAAAGAAGAAGAAGAGGAATTAGAGAGGATTTTACAACTCTCCTTAACAGAAAAGTGACAAAGTAAGCAAGGGAAGGAAAGACAAAGGGAGTTCCTGTTATTGCCATAAGCATTAAATCTTTTTTTATTTATACCCTTCTTATAATTCATGCAGTTCTGTTTGCCACTGACATAAAATCACACATATTTACATAACCAGTTCAGAACTGGAAGGTTCTGCCTCCTTATCCAAAACGAAATTACGTTTTACGATTGCTCATCCTTTCCATCTTGCTTTTCCTAAGGTGATTTTACATGAAATCCAGTGCTGCTTTTTTTTATGTGATTGAAAGGTTGTGATGTTCTTGACAGTCCTGCGAGTTGCTGACTAGGCGGTTTTTCATTTGAGGTAACCGAAAAGATGGTGGATTTTTGCATTAACGTTAGCTTTAGGTTTATATTAATACTATATCTCAGGGTTCAACTGATCACCAGTTGTCGCTTCCTTTGAAACCATTTTATACACAGCCAAGGAGAGAGATGAATGTTTTTTTCACATAGCAGTTAGGACAGCACCATCCTCAGCCCGTGTGCTTTCGTCAACTTTCTGGCAATAAATCCCACCGCCGTGCCTCGCCAGAGTGAGAGGCACTCATTCAGACCGGAATATTCCTGAAACGGGCTGTTCGATGTAAGAGGATACGCCTCGAGCTTTTAGTCTGCCTGATTTGTAAAATGATACGATAAAACTGCTTAGATTGCCAAGAGTATGTTGTAATGCAAAGCATGAATGTGGCAGTACTGGGTCACTTTTCTGGCACCAACCAAACCTCATGCTACACTAAAGGACAAGGGGAATGTGTGAGAAGAAAACCAGCCGTTTTTGGATTAAGAAGTGGATGTTAATGGGATAGTTCTCCAAGAAATGTAAATTTACTCATTATTTACGCTCCCTCAAGTGGTTTCATACCCTTTATGAGTTTCCTCTTTCTGTTGAACACAAAAGAAGATATTTTAAGGAATGTTGGAAACCTGTAACCTTTAACTTCCATAGTAGGAAAGACAAATACTAACCAAGTCAATCGTTACCGGTTTCCAACATTTTTCAAATTAATCTGCTTTAGTGCTCAGCAAATTTAGAAACTCAAACGAGATTGAACATAGAAGATGTTTTGAAACATGTTATAAACCTGTAACCATTAATATCCATAGTAGAAAAAACAAATACCATAAATGTTAATGGTTGCTGGTTTCAAACCTTTTTCAGAATATCTTCTTTTGTATGCAACAGAAATACTTTATGGGTTTGAACACAAAAGAAGATATTTTGAAAAATGTTAGAAACTTGTAACAGTTGACTTCCAAAGTAGGAAAAACAAATACCATTGATGTCAGTGATTACTGGTTTCCAACATATTTTAAAAGAATCTTTGTGTGCAATAGAATTGGAAGCTTAGACAGGTTTGAACACAAAAGAAGAGATGTAAAAAAAAATGTTAGAAACCTGTAACAATTGTCTTCCATCAAATGAAAAACAAATACTATAGATGTCAATGGCATCATTTTTCAAACTGAGCTGAAACAACATAATTTGAGTTTTTTGGGGGCAACTTGGTTGTTTTGTTTGAGTTAACTTAATCGATTTGTGTTGGGACAACATGAATGAATTGAGTGGAAGCCTGCATTTTCCTTACAGTGTAGAAACTCAATGGTTTCAATAGTTACCCGTTTCAAACCTTTTTCAAAATATAATTTTTTGTGTTCAACAGAATTAGAAACAGGTTTGAACACAGAAGATATTTTGAAAAATGTTGAAATCCTGTGTATTAGTATTTATTTTTTTATTTTGTTTTACTATAGAAGTCAATGGTTACCGGTTTCAAACATTTTTCAAAATATCTTCTTTTGTGTTCAACAGAAAACAGAAACTCAAACAGAAGATACTTTAAAAAATGTTGGAAACCTGTAGTTATTGACTTCTGTAATTGTTGTTCGACTTCCGTAGTTGTTCACAAACAGTAGTAGTATTTAAGCTTTCTTCAAGCTATCTTGTTTAGCATTCTACAGAATAAAGAAACCTAAATTGTTTTTACCACTTGAGGGCGAGTAAATAGTGAGTACATTTTCAGTTTTGGGTGAACTATGCCTTTAAAGTGATTGTTTGAGGGAATGTGTGCGGTTGGACGGCATTGTTTGCTGACTGGGGTTCTGATGTGATAAATGTGGAAGAACCTGCCCTGCTCTGTTCGGGAATCTCGCTGTTCCTTCCTCTTGTAGCTGACAGCGCTATTTATTTAGTCAAAATGTGTTGATTTATTTTTATTTTTTTTCTTGATGTCTTGAATGATCTTGTCAGCTTTTTTTCTGTAAGTGTTTTTAAAGGAGTGTTGACTTCCAGCTTGCAGTATCTCTCTCACTACTTTTTGTATGAACCAGTGTGTGCTTGAACCCATTTTTTCTATTTTATTAACATTATCCTCATTGTATGCCATTAATAGACAGAAACATATTTTGCTCTTTGCTCTTCCAGTAGTGAACCAGGATCTGAGAATGGTTAGAGCCACAATCTTGCATTGATTTATTAACAGGAGATAGATTTTAGTTTTTTTATGCTGTGTTTAAATAACAAACTGAAGAAAAAAATACAAATAAATTCTGGTAATGGTTATTCACACGTCATTAATCCTGGATACAGAATTCAGTTTCATTATTTAAAAGGTAATTTAACTTTTGGTATTTGGGTGTAAGTCTTAACTCTAACTAATTGCCAAAATGTTTATTGGTCTGTGTACCGGATCAGGGTTTAGCGTCGGTTTGATTCTCGGTTAATTGTCATGCTGTAAGATCAAGTATCCTGTTATGAGCATGTTGAAGAAATCCTGAAGGCATTTGTAAACTGTGATGTATGTATGAAAAAAACACACAAAAAATGTTTTTACTTAAATAAAAGCACTTTATTGACTTTATGGCGCTTTAACTACAGTATGTGACAGTCAAATATGAAGTCAAATAAATAATAAAAACAATGTAATCTGATCAGTTGTGTTTAAAATTCTCCGTCAACTTCTTGAAAATTATTAATAGCTTTTTCATGTCACAATATTCTGTTTTAACATTCATTTTTATCATTTTAACAATCGTTTAATGACTATTTTTCATTGTCAGTTGGGTTTTTCAGACACACACTACCTGACAAAAGTCTTGTCGCCTATCCAAGTTTTAGGAACAAAAAATAATAACTTGACTTCAAGTTGATCATTTGGAATCATGAATGCGTAATATAAAGGACAAAAGATTAGCCTCTAGATTAGTCTTATTTTACCTAAATAAAATATGATCATGCCTTGATTTCTTTATTATTTAATGAGGACAGTAAGGTCTGACTTTGCTTAGACAAAAGTCTTGTCACTTAACTGAAATAATGTACAGTATAGAATATTAAGTCATGGTGCAGTGGAAAAAGAATTAATATTGCGCATGATTCCCATGAGCTTGGACGACTGCATCCATACATCTCTGCAATGCGTCAAATAACATATTAATAAAGTCACCTGGAAAGGCAAAGAAATACAAACGAAATTCTCCCACACTCCCAAGATTCTTTGGATTCATCTTCTATGCCTTCCCTTCATCTTACCTCAGACATGCTCAGTAATGTTCATGTCTGGTAACTGGCTGGTCAATCCTTGAGCACCTTGACCTTCTTTGCTTTCAGGAACTTTAATGTGGAGGCTGATGTATGAGAAGGAGCTCTGTCCTGTTGAAGAATTCACCTCTCCTGTGTTTTGTAATGTAATGAGCAACATAAATGTCTCTAAATACCTCAGGCTGTTGATGTTGCCATCCACTCTGCAGATCTCTTGCACACCTCCATACTGAATGTAACCCCAAACCATGATTATTCCTTTACCAAACTTGACTGATTTCTATGAGAGTATTGGGTCCATGAGGGTTCATTTAAGTTAAGTCTTCTGCAGTATTTGTGATGATTAGGATGAAGTTCAGCAGATGATTCACTGGAAATTTATCTTCTGCCACTTTTCCAAATGATCAACTAGAAGTCAAGTTATTATTTATTGTCGTGTTATTATAGTCAGCTTTTGTAATAAGTATTATTACATGTAATAGCTTAAAATAGATACCTTTTTCTGATTTCACTTTTATAGATAAAGTTATACAAACAAATAAATAAATACTGTAAATATCTATATATGACAATGTATTTTCACACATTCTTTCTACATTAATTGGAATTATTTTACAGAAAGGCACTGATTTTAATAGGGGAAACTACATTACAGCAATTATTGCTTCATTAAAATCTAGACTTGCGTTAGTTTGCGACGATTAATGCATTGTCAACTAGCGTAATTTGGTTTTAACAATAAGAAAAATGATAAATTCCATGAAAAGATATTGCTTATCAATGTGGCAAATGAACAAATTGGCAAATGAACATTTCCTGCTTTTTGTCATATTCATAAGAGGCAATGCAATCACGACTTAACATTAAAACAGCTATCTTAACATTATTTATCAATATGTGAACCTATTTCAATTCTCGGAAGCTGTGGAAATTAAAAACGTAAAACAGGAAATACGTTATGACCATTGTTCCCCATTACGCCGACAGATGGCGCTGTTTGGATGCTTACCGGTTTATTTCTAAATGTATTTATGATAACGGTTTCCAAAAACTATTCATTTACTTCCTGTAAAGTGTGTGGTTCTGTTTATCTCTCCCACACTAGACTTTATTGTTAGAAGTAATATTATTCTAAAAGGAGAGCATTTTCATTCTTACTGTCGGGTTAGACCTATGGGTTAGACGAAACGTGAGTAGTTTATTTCACAGGCACACATCGAAAAGTAGCGAAGGTTGTTTCTTCAAACAAATGTTGTTTTTTCCCCATTGAGAACAGATTTAGTGAACGGCTGTGTGGGCATCTGAAGAGCCTTGTGTTGGAAGAGGAAAAACAGTACAGTATGTCAGCTGTGGTTTGAGGAGAATTGCAGTGAATCTGCAGGAATGAAGTCAGATCCTTACATGTGGAGGTGAAGAAAATAAGGGATTTCATGTCAAATTGCATCAAACATAAAAAAGGAACTTGTTTTTTTTTCAAATCCTTTTGGGATTTTTCTGCATTTTTCTCTTTTATCATTTAAATTAGACACATTCATCAATACAATCTTTACACTTGTTAGGCACACCTTACTAGTAGCTACCTAGAACCTTAGTTATTTCCCTTCACATAAAGATACTTTAAATAGTTTTTGTTACTCATGCAGAACCGCTACAGTAATGTCTGCATATACTGTATAAAGAGATAGTCCACCGTGTCAATACTTACCAGTTCTTCTAATAGAAGGTCATGCAGATTTGAAAATGAGATGAAAGCAAATAAATTATGAACTGTCCTTGCCCACAAAGCAATTTTGTTTAATATACACTCACCAGCCATTTTATTAGATACACCTTACTAGTACCGGGTTGGAACACTTTTGCCTTCAGAACTGCCTTAATCCTTTGTGGCATAGATTCAACAAGTTACTGGAAAATTCCTCAGAGATTTTGGTCCATATTGACATGATAGCATCAAGCAGTTGCTGCAGATTTGTCAGCTGCACATCCATGATGCAAATCTCCTGTTCCACCACATCCCAAAGGTGCTCTATTGGATTGAGGTCTGGTAACTGTGGAGGCACTTTAAGTACAGTGAACTTCCTGTCATGTTCAAGAAACCAGTCTGAGATGATTCGCGCTTTATGACATGTTGCGTTATCCTGCTGGAAGTAGCCATCAGAAGATGGGTACACTGTGGTCATAAAGGCATGGACATGGTCAGCAGCAATACTCAGGTAGGCTGTGACATTGACACGATGCTCAATTGGTTCCCAAAGTGTGCCAAGAAAATATGCCCGACACCATTGCACCACCAGCCTCAACCGTTGATACAAGATAGGATGGATCTATGCTTTCATGTTGTTGAGGCCAAGTTCTGACCCTACCATCCGAATGTCCCAGCAGAAAGAGACTTATCAGACCAGGCAACGTTTTTCCAATTTTTTGCTATCCAATTTTGGTGAACCTGTGTGAATTGTAGCCTCAGTTTCCAGTTCTTACCTGACAGGAGTGGCCCCTGGTACCACTTCTGTTGCTGTTGCCCAATGTTCGACTTGTTGTGCGTTCAGAGATGCTTTTCTGCATACCTCAGTTGTAACCAGTGGTTATTTGAGTTACTGTTGCCTTTCTATCAGCTCAAACCAGTCTGGCCATTCAAATCCCAGTATATCGGCAGTTTCTGAAATACCAGCCCGATTTGGCACTAACAACCATGCCACATTCAGAGTCACTTAAATCACCTTTCTTCCCCATTTTGATGCTCAGTTGGAACTGCATCAGTTCTTCTTGACCATGTCTACATGCCTAAATGCATTGAGTTGCTGCCATGTGAATGTCTGATTAGAAATTTGCATTACAGAGCAGTTGGACAGGTGTACCTAATAAAGTGGTCGGTGAATGTATGTTGAATTTTCTTTTTTTCTAAAGCCTGTTGCATTTATGTTCAGAAAGCCATGCATTTTTGTGCAACTGTGTTTTTAGTCCATTAAAGATACCAAGCAGCATCTATGCAAAATTATTATTTTTTGTTCAAAATAAGATTTAACTTTTTACACAATGACATAAATGAATCCTTTTTATATATTTACAAACCTCATGGAGTTCCTTCATAAACTCCTATTTGGAAAATACGATATAAAGTTTACAGAGTAGTTTACAGTTTTTTTATTTTACTTTATTTTGATATATTGACAAACTCGCTGTTCCTCTTTGTTTTATTCATTTTAAAGATGTCCAGAATGGGGTCTGCAATGATATCCTTCTCAAATCAAAGTGATCATAAAAAAAAGTCACCCGAATACATTACATCAATTATGTAATGTGATTTTTAACTACAGTTTTAATAGTTTATTTATCATGTCTACATATACTGTTTGTTCAAAGCAAGTCATTTTTGATAAATTGCTAAATTTGTAACGTGGGATTGGTTTAATAGTAGGCTATAGCAGTGGCTGTCTGTTTTGGCTTGTAACCACATGTAATTTTCTGTACATTGTCTGCTTAAAATGTCTCATAGGGGCTGATCAACTTTAATAGCAAGTCTTTATGTCAGTTATCAGAATGTGTATCAGAAAGATCTTGAGTCACCTGATGCAAAAACAGTAAGATCCTGAATGTTGTGTTGCTTCAAAAGCCTTTAATTATTTGTACAGGAAACTGTTTCCTTCACTCATTTGGGTTGCTTGACTTAATCAGCTCAAGTGTCTTGCGCTACAGACCAATTACTGGAAGCAACTTTCTGTTAACCATTTCATTGACTTCAGCACAGCAGGTGCTTTACTTGTTGGCTACCTGCGAAAAAATGTTACTTAAAATGTTACATTACATGTCACTGGATTAGAATGATATTTCTCTAAATGCACACAGGAACATGTGAGATTGAGGCGATGACAGAGAAGAAAGCGATATGTAGTGCAAATGTATGTCTAAACTGTGCTACTGACTTATTGCATTTTGATGATGTAATCAGATACAGAATATTCACATTTATAGGATGGCCACAAAAATGCCTGGTAAAAAATACGTCCATGCTTCTGAGATGGGGTAAAGCCTCTCAACAAATATGTCAATGTATGAAACAAATAATAAACATTAAGAGTTAAATTGCAAAACAAAACTGTTTTATTTCAGCTAGAATAAAAGCAGTTTTTAATTTAAGAACCATTTTAGGGTCAAAATTATTAGCCCCTTTAAGCTAATTTTTGTCCAATAGTTTAAATGGAATAAAAACAGATTTTATGGCACATGTTGTACAGATTGAGGCTTTGCCTTTCATTTATTTGTTCAGACATATCAAAACAACCTTAAAATAAATACAATATAATCAAATAAAAAAATAAATAGTATAAAATCATACATAAAAATCACACTGTAAACAATTTAACAGCTTAGCAGCAAATAATAAAATAATCCTAAACATGTTTTTAAAATAGTGTTTCTTTTAAAAACTTAAATTATAATGTTTAACTACGTTAAAAGTTATACTCTCGTTTGATTGGGTTTTATGATTGGTTTGATTAATGTATTGAGGTAAAGAAGTTTCTATTTGTGTTTTTAATATTCATTTGGTCGAGCTGACGTTGATTCGTAACCTTCCAATAGTAAACCTGAGTCCAGAATATCAAGTCATTCACGTTGACGTTACGCTGTTCGTGTCCAATGGCGAAAGCTTGCCTCATTAATATTCAGAAGCAGGCCTTCGCCATAGTATTGGTCAACTCCCGGCGTGTTTAATCCACACAGGACCAGTCAGTCAGCTGCGTCGGAGAGGTTTGTAGACGCACACTGCCATACCAATCATGAGCACCAACAATGTAGACAGAACACTTAGTAGAAGAACTGCAGGAGATAAAAAGAAACCAATTATAATTCTTTTCAAATATAACGTTAATATTATTACTGTTTTTAACGGAGACTCTAAATTAGCATGTAGCCTACAGCCTGTATAAAACTGACTCAAAGGCAGGTTCACCCTTTTGTGGATGTGACAGGCCCGACACACTGGTTTATTATCGGGTGCAATTTTAAAATTCTTACCCAGATTTTGCCTCAGCAGGACTTCATAAGGTCTGGCGTTCACTTTAGACTCTCCTAGCTGAGCATTCCCAGACTGGAAAAGCGTTGTGCAGAAAGCGATGAGGGAGATCAGGCGTGCTGCTGACATTGTGGCGAAACGGCGAGCAGGATGCAATACAATCAATCCACACACGCACACACATACGTCTCTGTGAGGTCCTAACGCCGTCAGATCACCGACATCACATCCCTGTGCAAGGCCACTGTTTTTCTTTTCCACATCAGTTATGCATTAGGCTACATAACTGATTATTTGAGACAGATTTTAAAAATGTATTTATGATATTTTCTCTTGCTGATCTTTTGAAGAACGTTTTGAATAGTTGCAGTGCTTGAATTTGCTCAGTATTTTTTTATAATCACAACACAGCAAATTTGCCAGTGTACATTTTACACCACAGGCGTTGAATTTAACACTTTTCTGGTGTCTATACGAGTCCCACCAGCCAAGTGTCCAGGTTGCACTTTCAAAAGTTTTACATTGCATAGGTGTATATACTCAACACTTTTAAAAGTGTAACCTGGACACTTGGCTGGTGGGACTCGTATAGACACCAGTAAAGTGTTAAATTCAACGCTTGTGGTGTAAAATGTACACTGGCAAATTTGCTGTATACGTTTTCAAATTCACAAGTCAGCAAAAAATACTCACTCAAAGACAAGTATATCAGTAATTTTACTAAACACATGATTGTCATCTTTCAAACAATTAACACCCATGAGGAGTATGGAATGGCAACACCAGAAATGCGTACTGTTAAACATCACAATTTATCCCCACATCAGTGTTAAAAACAGTAAGTATGTACACATGGATTTTAACACTATAACACTACAGGGGCTTACACCAGAAATTCAACACCTCATAATTTGCTGTGAAGAGATTTCTTAACGCATAATACATGCAGGAAATTCTACATTTTAGTAGAAATTCATACAGGAAAAAAATACTGCTGGCATTGTGAAGCTCAAGTCTGTGTAAGGTGATTGTTTCACTTCGCAAGGGCTCAATATATATCATCAGATGCCATGTATGTCATGGGAACAATTGTTGTTTTGGCTGGGCATAATTATTTGACTCTCACCGAAGTGCCCGTTGTTGCATTTATGAATCACCAAGAAAGACGGTTGCATCTAAAAATCTTATTCAATGTTCTGTTGAAGAATGTCACTTACATCTTGAATTGCTTGCGCAGAATGTTTTTTTGGGGATTGAACTATCCCATTAAACTAAATCATATTTCGTGCATCCTCTCTTAACAATGACATCTTTTTAACAAGTTTGCAAAGATTTTTTTTACATCACGGTAACTTTCAGTGGTTAGCATTGTTGCCTCAATGCAAAGAGGTCGCTGGTTTGAGCCCCGGCTGAACCAGCTGCATTTTTTGTGTGGCTGGAAGGGCAGCTGCTACATAAAACATATGCTAGATTAATTGGTGTGGCTCATTGCACTTTGGTGACCCCTGATAAATCAGGGACTAAGCCAAAGTATAGTGAGCGAGTGCGTATTTTGAACAATCGATAATTGGATTCATGTTAAATTTGTATGTTTGTTTGTTAAAGTGTTAGTTTACTCAATAATTATTGCTCACTATTTACTCACACTCAAGTGGTTTTAAATGTTTATGAATTTGTTTCTTCTGTTAAAACCAAAAACAAGATATTCTGAAGAATGTTGGAGGGAAAACAGTCATTGACATCCATAATAGGAACATATCAAAGTCAGTGGCTGCTTTTTCCCTTCAAATAAATTTTTCACTATATCTTCATTTGTGTTCAACAGGTGAAAGAAACCCACACAGGATTGGAAGAAGTGGAGGATAAGTAAATAATGACAGATTTAAAATAATAATAATAATAATAAAAATGAATGATAAACCCAAAGTGTATGCTCAATTATTTAAATTGCATCAAATTAGATGATTTAACCAACGACAATACGTCACAATCGAATAATTTCACAACAGTAATAATTTTTATTTCAATTTATTTTTAATAAATGTATATATTATTAGTTTTTTATCGCCTGTTAATGAACTTTAATTTGTTTAACCATTTGTTTGCTAAACCATTGTTTAAATTTCCCCAATGCCTCGACTTCACCTTATATGAGACCCTGTTGTTGCAGGTCAAATGCAGTGTGTCACTCACTACACCCTTTTCCACGCAACTCTTGGTCTTTTATTTTGGTAATTAACAGAGGAGCACAGAGCCTGCAGGCCTTTTGTTAGGCTCCTCTGTAGTTGAATCTGTGGTCCACCTCTCCTCCAGTCGCCTGCACTGAAGCCTTTGATCCATTCTGCGGCCTCTGCTAGAAGTGGCTGAATGAGGAATAGCATTATCTTTTCTCTATTCTCTCACCCCATACCTGAAACTGGCACAACTGAGCGCCGTTTCCCAGAGCTGTGATTGGTGGCGATTGAAGATCTAGTCTTTAATAAAACATCTCATTTAAATGCCTGACACAATGCTGTTCTCTTGGCCCTTGTGTGTTTACAGATGCTGGATACTGCAGCTCGATGCAAATCAACATGTTAATTAAAGAGCAACTGTTCACACGAAGAGAGCGAAGGTGGGAATCACACACCAGTTCATATTTGATAGATAGATAGATAGATAGATAGATAGACAGACAGACAGACAGACAGACAGACAGACAGACAGACAGACAGAGAGATAGATATATTATTGATGGACCAATGGATAGATAGACAGACTGACTGATGGAGGGACGGATGGGCAGATCATAGGAATATTCAGAACAGCTTTATTGATTTTCCAAACATTATACATACAAGCAAAACTCTCTGCCACAAACCTACAGTGCAGACATAGTATATGAACCACATTTATCCATAAATGGACATTCGTAGCAGTGTATTATTTGGTCACATCCAGAGTTCAAAAACATCCTCAGTTGTTTATTTGGACGAAAATGTGGGAAGAAAAAAACACTTTACACATAGCTAGGTGCTGGGTTCAAGTTTTGTTTGAGAATAAACATTTCAAAACAGTCATGTAGTGTTAGTTCCTAAAGAGGAACAGAAGAAACCCTTGTTTTTGTCTTTTTTCCTTTTTTTTGGTGAGGCACGATATCAATACAGGATTTACAAAGTTTTGACATAAAGAAGCTACGATATTTAGGCAGAGTTAAGGCAGAAAACACCAATATAATTTAATCTTGACAACAGTAATATATTTTTAAAAATGAGTGAGAAATGTGTATTTAGTTCTCGCTTCTCATTTTCTCATTGGCTGAATTTCTCACAATGAGGTATTCTCACTTGCATGTATTTTTAAAAATAGGACCTGGACGGTATATTTGACTGACAATGTTAAAATAACACTCGTATAACTAATCTTTAACTAATAGTTCACCTCAAAATTTAAATATGCTGTTTATTTACTCACCCTCAGGCTATCAGAGATGTATTTGAATATTTTTGATTTGTATATATTTTCATCATTAGAACAACAGAAAAGGATTCCTAGCTAAGACTGTGGAGAATCCTAAAATTTAAGCCAACAGCTACTGGCACTCATTCACTCAATTCCTTCATTTTCCTTTTGGCTCAGCCCCTTTATTAATCAGACGTCGCCACAGCAGAATGAACCGCCAACTTATCCAGCATATGTTTTACACAGCAGAAACCATTGGTCTGTAGGTTACCAACATTATTTTCTTTAATCCACAGCCTCGACAAATGTATTACTTTTGTTTTGCCTCTATATGATTTTTTTGGCTTTCAAAGTTGATTTCTATGAAATCATCAAGGACTATGGTTTTTGCAAAAAAAATAAAAATAAATAAATAATAATAAATAATATTTTAATGAATAATAAGTCATGAATTTCTAGGGTGGCCTGAGTAAATAAACAGCTAATTTCAGCCTGGGGTCTGTTCTTCGTACCTCGCTTAAATGATCTAAGATGATTTGACAGATCCTGGATCTTTTGATCTTGATAACTGATCTCTGGCTAATTTGGTTCTTCAAACAAGTTTGCGAATCAGATTAAAATGTCTGGATGAACTGATCTGAGATCGCTGCGTGTGTTGTGAAGGACAGATCTATCAACCCTCAAAATCATGATCAGCAATGCAACGATGCACTGACATCATCTGATTATTATTCAATTATCCATGTGAGCAAAATTCGTAGTTAAGTTAACAGTCTGTTAAATATGATACTCAATAACTTGACACCTTTGTTGTGGGCTGCAGGCTTTACACTTTCATGTGTTGAGAGTATTTAGCAATGTATTTACTTTTATATTTTAGATGGGATTTTCTTCATTATAGTAGCTGTGGCCTATTCAAGTTTCTTACTCAGCATAAGGAATTTACATAAATTTTGCATTAATAAGCATTTTGCTATCGGTAAAGGTGTCTGCAACGTTTGCGAAGCATCAAATCACAACAAACAAACAAACAAACAATATTGTGCATGTCTATTATCATACAGAAATTGTACTAAAGCTGGGTCGGTACCTTAAAATGGTACACGTTTGTGTCTAAAAAGTCCATAATAATAAATGTTCTCTTTTATCCACTTAGTTTTTGTACAGAGTGCAGATTGCAAGTTTTATTTATATATATTTTTAAAAACTTTTATGTATATAAACATAAATATTATTAATAATTTAATATTAAATATTATTAATTATTATAAATTATAAATGTATATATATTTTATTTTATTTTTTCCTAAGTGTATGTAACCTATTGGTTACTACTGCAAGGAAATATCAGTATTTGGTACATACTTTCAGTATTATCTTTGCTTGAAATGACCCAATCAAATCCTGTCTGTTGAAATAAGCCTGCTCCTTAGCAGGTTTGAGCTACGAGAAAAGTTGCTATGACAACAACTCTCGGATGAGCTTTGAAGAACAAAACGATCTTGGATCGTGTCAAACCGTCAATAACCAAATCCAGCTAATTGAGTAATCCACATACGAAGAACAGACCCCTAATCTCACAAGGAAATGTAAATATTTGATGTATTGTCAGAAGTGGCTAATTCGTACTAATTCATACAATTTCACTCATATGAAAACGTGCAATTTTTAAAAGGAAGCTTGCTCTCAAAGCCCACCCCTAACCCTACTCCTCATGAGGGATGAGCAAATTGTATTAAAATGTACGAATGAGATCGTACAACTTCATACGAATAAGACACTAAATCAAAATGTTACAAACTCCCATCAGATTACAATGAAAATATTCATTTTTAGGTGAAATACCCCATTTAAATTAAAGCAATTGCACTGCATGTTAAATTAGGGACCATAAATTTACATACATAAAACATCGTATTTCAGATTTAATATTATCTAATCAGGGGCGTAGCAACCAGGGGGGAGGGCAAGGGGAATTTTTAGAGACAGACCACTTAGAAACAGCTGATTAAAAATTATATGAACATAAACTTTCAAAAACTTTTGATCTCATTCAGCTGTCCCCCTACTTTAAAAATGTCCACTACGCCCCTGAATCTAATCAATTCTAAATAAATCATTTTAGTTTCAGGGATTTGTCCAACTGAAATGATGCAAAAGTTGTTCTTTACCCTTATAATAAATTCTTAGTTTTCTGTGGCTAAGGTACTGGACTTAAACCCATGCCGTCGGTGTGGATGTCTGGCAGTGTTCTTTCAGGTCGCAGACACACAGCAAGCCGCTGAAATTACATTGAAAAGAGCTATGAAAAAAAAGCTTCACCAATATTTAAGACATTCTGATAGATTCCTCCTTTAGATCTATAAGAATGTTTATCAAGGAGGAATTTACCAAGTAGCTGTTTATTTATGAAACGAATGCCTCACATGCATGTCTCACCTGTTTAAGAGAGCCCGGAGTCCAAACAAGCTTGTAAACCATGTAGATTGGGATCCATATGAAGGAGGAAGCTCCGATGATGTAGCCGACCGTGATGCTCCAGTCGGGGAACTTGTAGTCGAATAGCGTGAGCGGTTGAGGGTTCAACAGTGAGCTGATAATGATGTACTGAAGAAAATATTAAGGTGAGAAATGATTTAATGAGTAAAATAGCAATGTATAAATGAATTAAACACTAGTGCTGTTTCCATCCACATTCCATACACTGTCAGAAATATCCGTAAATTAGCAGTTTTCCGTATTTTGTAATTCATTTTTTCCCCCATTTATTTATGCTTTTAAATTGTATTATGGGACCTTGATCTCTCTTCCAACAACTTTTAACCTTGAAAAGTTAGTTTTTAATAGTTTAAAGTGATATTATGTATGGGTTGGTGTTGTATATTATGGTACAACCTTGTAACAAACTAGCAGTGCACGTTCTGTTATTTTACAGACTTATTTCTCTATATATTATTCCTTATACATTATATTATTTCAAACTATTAAAATGTCAATAAATTTTTGGCATCAAAATTCGTCAGAGCGGAGATCAAGGTCCCATAATGCTGTGCAATTTACATAAAATCATTAACAATGTAGCATGAAAAACACAGGATGTAAATGTCAATGACATGTTAATAAGGCGGTGAAAAAACATTTGTTTAACTGAGGCAGATATTTTTTATGAAAAGACAAAATTTTTATTAAATAAAACATGTCAGAGCCATTTATTGAATCTCCAAAAGTACTTGTTTGGCAGCGACAAAATAACAAACGTGACTTTACAAGCCAGACCATGTGATTATCAAGTGCTAATGACTGATGCTCCGTCATGGCATGTCAGAATTACAATAACATATGAGGATTTATTTAAGCAAATCAATCAGTCTGTAGAAGAAACTTTGGCCTGTATAATTTCTTGCTTTTTGTGACTTTCAAATTACTAGTAATCATTGATTTTTCGGACATACAGATTATACGTCACCAAGACTGGTTTCATCAAAAAGAAATGAATTCCATTCCCAATGGGAATGCTGACTTTTGATGTTTAGTGGAGTTTTGGAAAAAAAGAGACAAGCTTTTATTTTGAAACCAATCTTTATTTCATTAGTCTGTATCCATGTATTTGCTTTATTCATTCATTCATTTTTGGCTTAGACCTTTTATCAATCTGGGGTCACCACAGTGGAATGAACCACCAACTTATCCGCTGCCTGTAAGTTACTGTAAATTCTACAAGAAATTGTTAACAGCGTAGCTATTGATAACTTGTGCCTATTTCAAAGGAAAGTACCATTTTTTTGCTTGTGATTACATGGGATGGAAACAGTACTTTAGTTATTTATTATTTGAGCAATAAAATACTTTTTTAACATTATACTATTTCCCAACCGTCATTGAGGGACAAGCTAATAATACTAAGATGTGATGAGATTGATATAAATTAGCCACTAGGCCTAAAAGTTGCAAATTGCTGCGAGATTGCATCGGTTATTTCAGCTTTTCTCGCCTCCAGATAAATTCTCATTGGATAAAATGAAGTCCCACTCTACAATTCTTCTTGTTCAAGAAACTATTTCGCTCAGCTACAAAGCAAGTCACAAATGTGAAGAAAAGGCTGTCGCAACTTCCATTTCATGTCGACTCGGTGAGTTTGGTTGGATTGATATGTCTGTGAATGCCCTTAGATCAAGGCTCTGATCATATTATTTTATATTCAAGAGGTTTATATTATCCTCTAAACCTCAGACATCCCTACTCGCTCTGCAGAGACCAGAAAATTGTCGAGCGATGGCCTTCGTGTCTTAAAGCAACAATGACAAATGTCTTCTCTCCAGCATTTCAAATAATATCTCCAACACTGTCTCTGGAGATGCGACAGGCAGCCGTTTATCATATGTTTAAGGAATGAAAAAAATAAATAAAACCGGAAAATTATGAAAAAATGATTGTGGAAATGTCAGCCGTGTGTGCCAGAGCAGGCCTGTTGAGATTAGCTGTAATGTGTGCTGAGTTATCAGAGGAATAAGGCTATAGGAGTGCATGCGCTTTGACATTTGTGGATTGTCAATTGTGACCGTGTGGACAGGTGAGGGAATGAGATTATAAAGGTAATAATAAGGGTGGAAAGGAAGTTGTGGGTGCTTGGATAGGCTTGTGAGCATGAAAGATGACTTTAACATTTCACAAACTTTGCACACGGTGTCTTGAGAGTGCGTCGGTTTAAACTCACAGCGAGAAAAGCTGGACTGATGGCAACCCAACACACTTTCCAGAAGAGTCCTGGAGTATAGCCCAACATCGACTTGATGTCGTTGCTGAATCTGTTAATACCTGCAGGAAGGAAAATGAATGAGTTTGGTGTTTCGATAACATTATAATCCAAAATTAAATAAAAGGTGCTGGGGTAATTAATGTGTTGGTGCTCTTTGGATAAGGGATTAACAGAAACCAAGTCTAAGGCATTCAAAAAATCTTTATTAACATAGCTATTATTTTACTACATTTTTTTAAATAATAGCTATGTTTATGAAAGCTTTTTATTTTGTTTTTTTAACTTATTTTTTAAGTGCCTTGGACTTTCACACTTGAAAAAATATGAACTATATGCTATATGCACACTGTTAAAATAGTATTTAATTAACAGCTGCCTGTGCATCGTGATGTATGGGTGTATATTCAGTCTTTAGACTTTTAACTTACATTATAGGAAGTGGACTGCTGTTCTGATGACTTTTAAAAAGTGATTTGTATTGATATTTTTAGGATTTTAGGAAACTATATATTCTATGGGATGGTCAACTTTTAAAGAAATATAATATATTCATTCAAACTACTAAAGGTGTGGATTTGTTAAAAAGTTTCAACGTCCAAGTTGTCAGAACCAGCTTAAAATTATTTTATTTTGTTGAAAAAAATTGAGATACATGTTTTTTTCATGAATTTTCAGAAGAACAGCATTTGTTGAACAGTGCTGTCAAATGATTAATTGCAATTTATTGCATTAAAAGTTCATATTTATAAAGTATATTTGTCAGTACTGTGTCTATGTAACTATATGCATGTTTATATTGTCAAAAATATTAGTTTACATTTATATCTATAAATATTCAAATATAATATGATTTATTTTTGTATTTTATGTATAGTATGGTTTCCCAGAGATGGGTTGCGGCTGGAAGGGCATCCGCTGCGTAAAACAAATTCTGGATAAGTTGGCGGTTCATTCCGCTGTGGCGACCCCGGATTAATAAAGGGACTAAGCCGAAAAGAAAATGAATGAATGAATGAATGTATAGTATGGGTGTGTATTTATGCATATATACACCAATATACACACATGTATTAATATATGTATTTATGTACAATATATATATATATATATATATATGTGTGTGTGTGTGTGTGTGTGTGTGTGTGTGTGTGTGTGTATATATACAGTATATACACAGTTGTAGTCAGAATTATTAGCCCCCCTTTTAATTTTTTTTTGATGTTTAACAGAGCAAGGATATTTTCACAGTGTGTCTGATAATATTTTTTTCTTCTGTTTTATTTCAGCTAGAATAAAAGCAGTTTTAAATTTTTTAAAGACCATTTTAAGGTCAAAATTAATAGCCTTTTTAAGCTCATTTTTGAGCCTTTAAATGTCACTTTAAGCTGTATTAAAGCGTATTGAAAAATATCTAGTAAAATATTTTTTACTGCCATTATGGCAATGATAAAAGAAATCAGTTACTATAAATGAGTTATTAAAACTATTATGTTTAGAAATGTGTTGAAAAAAATCTCATCGTTAAACAGAAATTGGGGGAAAAAATGAACAGGGGGATAATAATTCAGGGGGGGGCTAATAATTCTTAAGACTTCAACTTCAAAAAGACTTCAACTGTGTATATATATGTGTGTGTGTGTGGGGGTGTGTGTGTGTGTGTGTGTGTGTGTGTGTGTTTGCAAATACAAACTTTACTTTTTGATGCAAGTAATCATAATTAATAATTTGAAACACCAATTTGAACGTAAAAAGTTAAATAAATCTTACCATAAAACCAGGACACTGCTGTGGCCTCCAGAAAGACTATAGCTATAATAGAAGAGCCAACTCCAAATTCTTCAAGTAACTTTACCACATATGCACCACCCTTGGGGGGAAGTTACATAAAAAAGTGCACAAGCAATTTCATTAATATTACGTTTTTCACATTATGTTGAATCTTACAAGATAGGTAAACAATTGTAATACTGTATACTTTTTTATTTGCATTTTTGTTTTGATCTACAAACACAGATCCAGAAATTCACCAAGACTCACTTTAGTAAGGGTGCTGAGAGAGCCCAGAAAGCAAACAACTACGAGTCCCAGAACAAACAGCTCTCTTCGATGAGAAAAGACATCTGGATACTCGTCCATTACAGCTGTGATTATGGCCTCCAAGCCACCAAACTGAAAGCACATTCAGTCACAAAAAAAGAGAAAAATATCTCATTGAATTGATCAAATTAAAATGAGAAAAATGATTTTATATGCAGGTAAAGTTCTACTTAATGTTTCAAACAACGTTTGTGAAAATGAAATGTCAAAGTATGTGTGAAAAAATGTTCCATCATCTTTCAGTAACACCTATATTTTAATAAAAATAAAACTAAATAGGCGGCACAGTGGATCAGTGGTTAGCATTGTCGCCTTACAGGAAGAAACTTGCTGGTTCGACTCCTGGCTGGGGCAGTTAGCATTTCTGTGCATGTTCTCCCCGTGTTGGCGTGGGTTTCCCCCACACCCAAAGACATGCGCTATAGGTGAATTGGGTAAACGAAATTGGCTGTAGTAAGTGAATGTGAGAGGGTATGGGTGTTTCCCAGTACTGGGTTGCAGCTGGAAGTGTATCCGCTGCGTAAAAACATATGCCGGATTAGTTGGTGGTTCATTCCGCTGTGGTGACCCCTGATAAACATGGGACTAAGTCGAAAGAAACGAAATACTTCATCTGACCATATCTTACAAATAATGAGTATTTTTGAGGCTGCACTATGATGCTTTATTAGAGACTTTTATTATGTCATCAGAAAAAGTTTGCTCTAAATATGCATGGCAAGATTAAATAAACTATTGTTACACTGAATGACATTCTAATCATAACAGAAATACAACAAGCACAATCTTTAATTTAGAAAAAAAAATATGTTAGGACATACAGTATAGTTGATCATTTCAGGCACTGAAGTTTGGTTTACTATTATGTCACAATGGTATACATCAGCAATGAAATCAGTGCTACACAGTTTTTTCTTTTCTTATGTCTATTTAACCATCTTATGTATGGCAAAAAAAAAGATCTTTCTTTAAATCACATTTTGAAATATGTTTGTTTGTGCATGTTACAGGTGTGTATGTGTATACATACTGTGCTGTCCAGTCCAAGAGTAATCATCATCACAAAGAAGATGATGGCAAAAAACGTCGACCCAACCATGTTTGCGATGGCTTCTGGGTATGTGATGAAGAGCAGACTTGGTCCTAGAAGAGGTTAAGAAAGTCAAAATAGGTAAAAAGGAGAGTTGCTTTATTTTTGGTGGCAGATTTTCTCAAAAAAGGCATCAGTCATAGCATATATTTAGATATGAGAATCCAGCGCACTTATAATATAATCCAGAGTAAAGTAACTGATGTTAAAAGCAAACAGGAAAACTCACCTTTATCCCTGGCTACATCCTCAACGTTGACATTTCTCTGTTCAGCCATATATCCCAGAACGGTAAAAATAACAAATCCAGACACAAAACTTGTCAGGCAGTTCACCAGACTGGTCACAATAGCATCTCTGTATAAAAACACAAAAAAAAAGTCATTTAAGAACTGAATTTTATGAGGTACTTGATTGGGATAAACAAAATGTACTCTGATTGGTTGCCAGGTAGTTATTATACAGTTGTGTTGGTTCTCTGATTGGTTGCTTCCCAGCAGGCACACAATGTCATAAGATGTTAATATTAGGTTAAATTTAGGTTGTGACGTCAGGTGACCGAAATCGATGTTATTTTGACGTCAAATGACTTTGATATTTGGTTGATTTTAGGTTATTTTAGGTTGTGTTGGAAAGTGAACAAAATCCAACGTCAAGCCATCTTATTAAACCAATGTCATATTGACGTCAAATACTGACATTTTATTTTTTAAGTATGGCAACCAAAATGGTGAGACGTCATTGATAGACGTCATAGTAGTATCGTCCACACAATGTCAAGCTGTAACATCATTAGACGTTGATATTTGGTTGACTTTAGGTTGGACTTTGGACATTGACGTTGGGTTCTGACATTAGCCCGATTTTTGTTTCCAAATAAAATGCAACATTGGATTACAATGTCAATCTGACGTCATGTTGATGTCCTGTGCCTGCTTGAGTCCATGCAAAAGATTACTCAATTGAATTTAAGCTTACATTAAAAAATTATGTTGTTATCTACACTATAAAACAATTAACTCAACGCAACTTGCTACAGTCAGAGTTGACTCAAAACTTCTAATCCTAGTAATATAGTTGAATCAGTTTAAGCTGAGTCAACTAAAAAAAGCTCTGCAGCAAATTGCCTTCAATTTTTAGTTGTTAACTTTTTTTCAGTGTATAAAGTTTAAAGAGCCCCTATTATGGATTTTTGAAAATGACCTTCCATGCAGTGTGTAACAGCTCTAAGTGAAGTGAAATATCCAGCTAAGGCTTAAATCTGAAGGTATGTCGTGTTTAAAACTATTGATTTATCTATAAAAAAGTCGACTCAGAGTGGTTCAAATGAATCGCTTCAATGAAGTCTTTAGCTGTGTCGTGTAACGTCGATACGAAACTCAAGCCCGGCCCATTTGTTCTGCACAGGACAATTTATAAATATATATATATGTATGTATTATAGGTATTATAGCAAGTAATATCTGGCACACTATACTGTATGTTGAATCCTCATTGCAAACTATGTCTGTTCTTCTTTAGATTACCATCATGCCTCCTCACAGTCTTACAGTAGCACAATTCAATTTCTTCTATAATATATCCTGCTCATTCATCTCGTCCTACTGGCCACAATTCTCAGTTCTAATCTTGTTTTAATATCATTTACCCGAGGGTCAGTGCATTTGTTTTGGGTTCATCAGATGATGCATCAGAGTCCAGTTCATTTTGATGCCTTTTCTTCTCAGTTAGCAGACACAGGGCTGAATGTAAATAAATGGCTAAGCTATAGATAGAATGTGAATTGAGAATGAGTGGGAATTACATTGGCATGAATTGGCAGGCTTGTTTTGTTAGTGATACACCTCAGTTTGAACTGCTGTTGTTTGGTTTATCAGAAAAAGCTTTTCAGCAAGGAATCATTACATTTAAAATTGACATTTAAAGCTGCGATCACACTTCACTTTTCGCCCCATAGACTTATAAAATCATACGCATGCAAATGCAACAGTCCGGAAACGTAAGCTCGTTGCTGCTTTCGAAAGTTCAAGCTTGGTGAACTCTGACCTGCAAAATCACATCACATGATTGCGTGAGACCAATAGAAAATAAAATCATTCACTTTATCAATGTCTAATCATCTTGTTTAATCCCGCCCCTTAGAATTTCACAAGCTCAAGCTCTAGTGTGACCAATTTTAAAGGGATAGTTCAGCCAAAAATACAAATTTACAGTTAATTTACCCTCAGACCATTAAAGAAATAGGCCACTTTATTATTATTATTACTATTTTTTACCATTAAAGATGTTTTTTAGAATCTGTGAAACTTGGTGATTTGTATTATGCAAGTCAATGGCAACCCATTTTTTTGATTAAAAATAAACACATACAAAACAGTCCAAATCAATCCCAAATGAATCTAAAAAGTCATTATCATTGACTGCTGTGGACTCAACTAAAACTGTTCCATAATTTTCAAGAAAAAAGTCATGTAAATCTTGGATGACCTGAGGGTGATTAAATTAACAGGATATTTAAACTTCAGGTGAATTATTTATTTTTTTGAACTACTTTAAATAAGTTTTTTAAAAAAACAACACAATTTTTTTTTCATGAGCACAAGTTCAGCATATTAGAATTAGGAATGCACCGATATGGATTTTTTGGACAGTATCGATAACCGATAACTAGGCCCACACGGAATCTGCACTCGTAGAATTCCGCAGATTTTTAGCCCATTATTGATTCTGTTTATTTACTTGTGTAAATGTGTGTAAATTTATTCCGTTTTCAAATTAATTTCAGTAATAATATTGACTATTATGAAAATATTCATATGATTTATTTACAATACAGTTTGTAAAGTACTATTTTCTGTCCTTTAGTTGAGATTTTATGTGAGAGACTTGCTTTGTTTACAAAATAAAGTGGATCTAATTGGATTTACATTGTAAACATTAAATAAAAGTTAAAAAGGTGTTACTTTTTATTTCCGCAGATTTTTAACAAAATACTCCGCAGAAATAGCAAAAAATGTCCACAGATTCCGTCTGGCCCTACCGATAACTAAAGATTTGGAGGCCGATAGCCGATATATTATAGCCAATGTGCGCGTGCTAACAGCCATCACACGCGCTCATTATAATCATAAATATGCAGATCAAACTGAAAACAATCTTACATCAACAACACATGGCAAATAACTCATTGATAATAACAGATAATCATATTAAATTACAAAAAACCCAATCAGTTGTTTAGCACGTATGCATCGTTGCTATTATGTTTACGCATTTAATATTTTTCCTGAGGCTATTTAAACCAAAATACACTATGACACTCTATCAAACATATCAACAATGATAAGGAATATGGTTACTTACTGAGTTATTAATGCACAGCAACACCACACAAAGAAAGGACAGACTTTAAAGGCATAAACAATGTGAGCTAAGCTCCATTATAGTGCACTGGACAAGTCTGAACAAGTTCCGCCTATGCATGAGGCAGGTAGTTCTGTACAATTCCATAATCGGCTTAAAGGTATTAGCCTTTTTTTGACATCGGATCGAAAACAATAACATTAAAAATGGCATTTAACGGCCGATAACGATATGGCCGCCGATATATCGAGCATCCCTACTTAGAATGATTTCTGAAGGATCATGTGTCATTGAAGAATGGAGTAATGATGCTGAAAATTCATCTATAATGCTTCTGTTTTAAATAAAATGAATTTGTCCAATAAAAATCATACCAATCTCAAACAGTAACTGTGATTTCAACAAAAAGTGAATAAAAATATATTGATATAAACAACCATGAAGAACTCATTGCAAATGCTGATGAACAGAGGTTGTTGAAAATAACAGTAGATCAACATATCCAAAATGAAAATGCTCATTGTGTACCTGTAACAGTTATTAGTGAAGGGATTGTAGCTGGACAGAGCAAGCAGGACCCCAAAACCAGGACCGAGAGAAAAGAAGATCTGTGCAGCGGCATCAACCCATACCTGCAAAACAGTACATACTGTACAAATGTGCAGCTTCATACAAAATCACGAAGACAGTCATTACAGCAGAAATTTGAATATCTTAATGTTGAAAATTCATTTCAATTTCGATTTAAGATGCATTAGGAATAGTGACAGCAGAGACAGAATACAGGCAATAGTAGGTGCTTGCTCACATCTGAAGATTAGTGTGAAGAGAAACGTGTGTGTGTGTGTGTCAATGAGTATGAGAGCCTTTCATGATGGAAAAAAAAATTCTAAGCCAATTACGCATCTCATTAGCTCCTAGTGCTTTATTTTTGCTTCTCATCACAGTTCTCTTCAACACTGCGTCACCTAGCAAACTGTATTGAGCTCCCACAGCTAGAAATATGGACGCACTGTTTTCATATTACCTCCACTGAACATTTATATACTTAAATATTCATTTATTTGATTGAGTTATCTAAGCATTTATTAAGACATATGCTCTTTATGAAGTCCATTTGAGTCAGTTCAGCTGCAGGTGATGCATGCGTTTCATGTCTAAACGCCTCGGGTCCTTTTTATTACGGCATGAAATAAAACACCCTTGGACATACATGCATGGTGCCATCAAAACATTATAGCGGCACATTTAAAAGGGTATTAAGACGAGTGAAGAAACAGCATAACCTAATTTAACTGTAAATCAATGCTGGACCCAAAGGGAAAAGAAGCGTTGAGAGAAAAGCACTCACGCTGGTCTCCTTCAGTTTCTCCCATTTGGGATTGAGGTAGAAAACCACTCCTTTCCAGGCTCCGGGCAAAGTGGCACCTCGGATCATCAGGATCAGCAGCACCACGTATGGCAGGGTGGCAGTAACCCATACTACCTGAAGACAAGGGGATCCAACATACTCAGTGGTCAAAATTACATCAAATTGAGATTTCCGACAATAAACATGTCAAAAATGCTGATCAATTTGATGGCAAAACCTTGACTTCCTCACATTGATCCTCGTTTGACCACCAAAAATAACAACACAAAAAGTATTATAATATAAAGAATATATTGAAAGTTTCAATTCCAAATTTACATCAGATTTTGTATCTCTACAATGCATGTAAATTACCTTTAAATTACGCCATCAAATTGACCTTGAGGACAATAAATGTCAAAAATGCTGATTGATTTGATGTCAAAACTTTGGCGTCATTTTGACATCCACACATTGATGCCCTTTTGACCACCAAAAAACAATTCAAAAAGTATAATATAAGAAAAGTATTGAAAGCTTCAATTCTATATAAATAGAGATCAAAGTCTAGTTCAGAGAAGCCCAAAATAGAGCCCACGGGCCAAAGTTGGCCCACTGTTACCTTTGATTTGGCCCACCATCCCATCTGAGAGGAGAGTGAGCATGATGGAGATGGTTAGGGTGAATGCCTTTAACACAGAGATCGTCATTTCTAATTTGACAATCTTTTTTGTTTTTTTAATTGCTGAGCTACAAAAAAGCAAACTGAAAGTAAAGTTTCAATCAAATGCAAATGTTTTAAAATGTATATACTGTTACTCGACGAATAGAGGACTATGCAGAAGACATTGCCAAGCAAATCAAGGCAAAAACTAGTGTAATTCTGGTATAAATTAGATTGTTTTTCTTTTACTGCAATGAATTCAATGTACAATGTAAAAATACTGTATTAGTTGATATAAAGCAATGTTTTCCATCATTTGCAAACATTATTAAATAAATTATGAAATTACCCATGGTAAATTTTCCCTTCTATATTTACCTTCAGCCCACTAGCCTTAGTCAAGTTTGGTTTTTGGCACTTCGTAAGAAAAGGTTTGGGCACACCTGGTCTAGTTGTTACACATTGACATCTTCTACATGATAATGTAGTAGTGACTACAGATTACAGGACTGTTCTGTGATTGATTTTGATGTGTTTTTGATGCCAATGTTTAATGTCGTTTTGACATCAAGGTGGTCAATTTACATTTTTGACGTATTTTTGACGTTTATTGTTGTTGTTATAACGTCAAGGTGCATAGTAGGTATTGTAATACTGAACAATTAAATTAATTAAATGTTTCCTTCACTCAAATATTAATGAACGTCCATTGTATTTAATACAAATGAGTCACGTGAATTAAACCTTTCATTGCATTAAGCTGAACTGGCTTAAGCTGGCTCGGTTAAAACAGATTTTTAGTTACCAGCATGCTTTGCATCAGACTGTATAAGGTAGATTAATGTTTTTTTTTAAGTAGACAGTAGAGAGAATTGACAAGAAAGCATGGGGAGCAGAGAGAGAGGGGAAGGATCGGCATACCGCGAGGCAGAATCGAACTCGGGTCGCCGCGAGCACCGGAGTGCATGTGTCGATGCACTTACCACAACACCACTGGCGCCGACAGGAAGATTAATGTTGAAATTAAATGTTATTATGCGCGTTTTTTGCACAGGAAGTCATTCATCAGTCTTAATTGTTGAACTGTCTTGGGATTTATAGAGGTTTATATGTTCAAATTTGTAGGGTTAACCTTGTGGTCAAGAGAATAGCCTACAGTATATGGTTAAGTTGAGGATGGGTTGAAAAAAACAATAGGATGATAGGACTGCATGATTCAGTATTATAATCATACAAGTGTAAAAAAAACCAAAAGATCTCTTTAATAGTTACATAAGCACAAGCTATTGCTTAATAACTAATACTGAATCATAATGATTTGAGTTATTCTGTCATTTTTTTAACAAATTAACTGCACATGTAAGTTTATTCAGTATTACAAATACATTTGACTTCATTTAAGTAAAGAATGCTTTTAATATATTAGTAAATAAGACTTAAATTCTGCTAAAATAAGGCAAAGAGTTTACACAATTTAATGAAGTAAACTTAAATAAGGGCAACCGGTTTGCACAATTGAATGAAGCACCCTTAAATGACTTTTTGCAATGCAATGAAACATGTTTCCCTTAGTATTTTTGGACCTTTCCTGAAGTCTTGACTCCTTTCCACAGGCTGAAGTAGACAATGGTGAAGATGAGGAAGAGACAGAGCATGAGCTGCCAGCGAATGTATCCCACATTCCCAAGCCCAGAGGATTCATGCACGGCCAGGACGTTCCTCCTGTTTTGAGGTGCATTTAGAAACAGTTAATGCAGTTTTTGCCACTTATCTACAGAAATATCATCACTTGTGGCATCACAAATATATATGTGTGTGTGTGTGTGTGTGTGTGTGTGTGTGTGTGTATGCAAAATCTCTCATTTTGGTGTCCAAAATAATTTACTTTTACTTTAAATGTATAAAGCATATTAAAATTACAAGTTCACTTCTACTGCAAGATAAAAAAAAAGATGAACGACTGTTTATAAGATCAGTTCTTACTGAATATAAATGTCTAGTCAGTGATTTAGTTTGAAGTTTTTTTTTACTTTTATCTGATAAGATTATACTTGCGACCTCAAATCACAGAAATACCATCTACTTTATTGTTTAAAATAATTTAAAATACATAAAAGAATAAGTGTTCAGTGGTTTCAATTAAGGATATAGAAGTATACAGATTTAAAATGATAATTAAGTCTGATAATATATGTTTTTTTATCTTTGTAAAACTGCACAACAGTATTTTTTTTTCTTTTACTTTAACATACAGAGCTGTCTCACCTTTGCTTAGATCCATATTTGCAACATGTTACAGTATTAATATAATGCTGTTCTACCCTTTGTAATTTCTTATTACCAAATCATTTCCTTGTATTTCTTCCTATTCCTGCTTCCATCTTTTTTATCTGCCATATTTGCCCCCTTTCACTGCAGCCACTTACATGCACTTACGTGTAAAACTCCTCGGCAGGTGAACGTGAATAGTTGGTCCAGGTCACGTTGTCTTTGCCGAAGTAGTTGGTGCAGTTTTCGGTGTTCCAGTCATTATCACAGCTGGTCCAGGGCAAAGTGCTGCTGAAGGAGGAGTAGAAGTAGAACAGAGCCCAGGCGATGATGGTGTTATAGTAGAAGGACACGTACAGTGCAATGATGCAGATGGCGAAACCAATACCTGTGGGGAAGGGGAAATGATGTGAGCGATGAGATGTTAGTCTTGGTCTCTTTTCTTTCATTTTTACATGCATCCAGATTTTAAACATAATGACAAATGAGTGTTTATAGGGTTTTAATGCAGAGACAATTTATATATTGCATAAATTACACATTAAATAAAGATTTGTGGTTGCCTTAAATGAAGTTATATCAACTTATCCTTGAAAGTCATTTTAAGTTACATTAAACTGACCTACAAAGTGAAACGTACACTTAAATTAACATTTAAGTTAAATTAACATTAATAAATATGTTGTTGTGACTTATTTGGTCATATAATACTTTACAGTGAAAGATGCTGGGTTCCACACAATCGATTTGTGTTGGGACAACATGAAGAATAAATCATACGTTTTTGCAAATTTAGGTGGATTGGACATGAAAACAATTAAGTTGTCCCCAAAAAAAAAAAACTCAAGAAATGTGTTGTTTCAGCTCATTTTACATCTGTAGTTTGAACAAATAGCAAACATCATTTTTTGAGTGTATTAGATGCAATTACTGTATCTTACCTTTAAAAATAGGGCAAATATGTTTCCATATGGATATGGCACCCGTTCTATGGAACTGTCCCAGAGCTAACTCCATGTAAAAAAGTGGCACTCCACCAAATACAGCCATCAGGACATAAGGAATAAGAAATGCACCTGTAGAAAGCAATTGTAACAGGTTTTAACATTATAACAGGCGTTATTATACTTGCGACCTCAAATCACAGAAATAGCATCTAATGTTTCAAATAACTTTGTAAAATATCAAATTACTGGTGACAATGTTCAATCTTCATCCAGCTAAACAGATAGACTGCTCTGGTATTGTCTGACCTACTCTATACTTATTAAAGCACATTAAATAATTAAGTGATCAGTGGTTTGAATTAAGGATATATAAGTTTACAGATTTAAAATGATAATTAATCTGTGTTTTAGGACTGCACTTTGAGACTTGTAAAGTCTGGTAATATGTCATCAAAGAATTCTTGTTCTGTAAATATTCCTGATAATTTATGTTTTTATATAAACTACTAGAAATCTTTGTAAAAATGCAGTACAGTCATTATGTTTTCCTTTAACAAACAGAGCTGTGTCACTTTTTCTTTGATCCATATTTGCTATTATGCTTTGGTAAGTTCCATTTGATATCATTAATTTCAGAAACTAACAGGAAGGCCATGTTTAAAAGAATAGGGTGAGATTATCGATATATAGTCTGACACCTGTTGATCTCAATATCTGCTGTTTAAAGCATGAATATCCTTTACATGATTAATGACTGCAGCTGACATTTTCTGCTTTGCAGATGCAGAAGTTTAAATATTGTAATAACAAATAATATGCATATTTCATATATTGTAAATGCCCCAATTAAATGAATAAATAGTAAAAACTTAAAATCATCAGATTATAACCTCCTGCTATAGTGTGGGGAAAAAGTCCCCATCTTACAGTAACGTTTTATTTTAGGTTTGCTACATAAAAAGGTTAATTTTAAAAATACAAATACCACACTGAATATTTTATTCTGTCTTAAATAAGACACTGTAAAAATAAAAGTAATCTTGTAAATGAATGGAAACTAAATCTTTGATCAATAGAAATTTTCACATAAAAAAGAATTGTTATTTGGTCTCGATTAAACGACTTTCTCGATTAATATTTTTATTTTTATTTAAAAAGTTGACTTGAACTCGGTTGTTCATTTCACTGAAGTTTGTGGCGTTAGTATGACTTTGATTTTCTTTTAAATGTGTAAGTAAATTAACTCGCTAGTTTTAGAGACAAAAAATGTTTAGTTTAATAAAAGAACCAAAAATTATTTTGAAAAACGCTTGAAATTAATAATCAGCACCTTGGACAACTCATCTAGCCTACCTAACAAGACACCTGCCTTTCCACATTTAAATTCATTACTTTATTTAGCCTAGTAATTTTACATTTAAATGATCATCAAGTGTTTAAAATTCTTTTAAAATTGCCATGAAGTAAAAGTCTTACCGCCGCCGTTTTGATAGCAGATATATGGAAATCTCCAAACATTTCCGAGGTCTACCGCAAATCCAATGACCGATAAAAGAAAATCCATTTTTTTGCTCCATTTATCGCGGGACTCTGTCTGAATGATGACTGGCACCGGGTTGCTGTTGTACCCGGCGTTGTTTGGAGGACCCGGGGCACAGAGGTTCCCGTGAGCGATCACCTGCTCCTGGTGGGGCATCTTCGGTGGTCTGGTGACTTGGCAAACTGCTGAAGTGCTCGAAAACTGCTCAAGAAATGGCTTTTGTGAGTTTGTTGAAATGTTTTTGGCGGGGTTACGCTCGGCGTGCCGTCGAAAGAGGCAGTGCGGGGTACCGCGACATGCTGCTGTGTTGATTTCCCTGCTGGTGGGAGTAAAAGCTTCAGGATCGAGCAAGAGTCCCGCACCTGAGCGCGAGAACTGTGACTGATGCGCGCGACACCATCACTCACTCCTGACAGCCCACTCAAGTGGAGAGCGCGCGCCAGAGTCCTCCAGAAATATTGCCCTATTTGTCAGTGTAATAATGACAATATTAAGAAGAAAGGAAAGAAATGTATGGTCAGTGTGTACTTTCTGTATAAATAGTTGATTATGAAACCCCATATATGTTATGAAAGTTATTATTTGACTATTTCTTTTTACATTTTTCTTATATTCTTTTTTTAATCTGTTTGCGTCGTTGTTTTAAACTTGTCTAAAGTCGGTGCAAGCTTAAATAACATGTTGGACTTATAACAAACCCCTTTTGACAGACTTAAGACTAGATAATCTATGTCCACTATCATGTTATTTTAATATTAAAGCTTTAACCCACTGCCTTTAGATTTTGGACAGACTCTTAACTGTTAAAGTTATAATATGCAGTCATACTGTTTCATAGCATTTTCCAAACACTGTAAAAAAGAAAGAGAGAAAAAAAAGCTTGACAACTCAAAATTGAAAGGCAACTTGCTGCATTGTTGTTTGAGTTGACTCAACTTAAAAAAAAGTTCATTCATTCTTATTCTTTTCGGCTTAGTCCCTTTATTAATCTGGGGTCGCCACAGCGGAATGAACTGCCAACTTATTCAGCATATGTTTTACATGGATGCCCTTCCTGCTGCAACCCAACATTCATACACACTTATTCACACTCATATACGGACAATTTAGCTTACCCAATTCACCTATACCGCATGTATTTGGCCTGTGGGGGAAACCGAAGCACCCAGAGGAAACCCACATCAACACGGGGAGAACATGCAAACTCCACACAGAAATGCCAACTGACCCACCCGAGGCTCAAGCTAGTGATCTTCTTGCTGTGAGGTGAACGTGCTAACCACTGCACCACCGTGCAGCCCACTTGAAAAAGTTGTGCAATTTTAAGTGCAGTCAACTATTTTTACAGTGTTACACTTTGAGGTTTTGATAAAAAAAGGGAAACATGGAGATAAAATAGGTGTAATAGGTCTATATTACATATAATACACATACACACTCTATTTAAAAACTTTTTTAGTGGTTCCATAAAGAACCGTTGACATCTATGACCTTTAAATTCCATAAAAGGTTTATAGTCAGAAAAGTGCTTTTGTTAAAATGTTCTTCACACTAGAAACAATGGCATAATTGCAAAATCTCTGTTTTTACATGTGCCCAATATAACATTTCCAACCTTAAACAAAACCCAGAGTTTACCTTTTTAAAATTATTTTTTTAGGGGCTTTTCCTCTTTATTAGCATTGTGGGCAGAGAGAGGGGAAGGATTGGCAAGGGACCTGGAGTCTGGAATTGAATTCGGGTAGCCATGAGCTACTCAGTGCTGTATCAGCACATTTAAGCACTAGGCTATTGGCACTGATTAAAACTCAGAGTTTCCAACTCATAATTATGTTGACAAATTATATGAGGGGCAGCAGAAAACAGAAGTAGATCCCGGTCCTATTTAACACACAAGGATCAGTTCAAGGATCTCCCTGTTTGAGAGCTTATGATCTGAACAGTAAGGAAGATATGAAACAGAAGAAAAAAATGTGTATATCTACAGTTAATGTGAACGAAGGCACATGATTTAGATAGATTTTTTGAAAAATCTTTAAACGCTCTCAGAAATAAAGGTTGAAGAGCTGTCACTGGGGTGGTACCTTTTCAAAAGGGACACATTTTTACTTCAAAAGTCCATATTGATACCTCAAGCATATTATTACCTAAAACAATTCAAAATGTAAACATCTGTACTTATGTACAACATATGGACTCTTTAAGTACAAATGTGTCCCTTTTAAAAAAGGTACCACGCCAGTGACAGCTCTTGTACCTTTATTTCTGAGAGTGTATAGCATTGAAAAAATACAGGATTTTTTTAAAGGAAAATTTTCAATTTAATTCATTCATTTATTCATTTTCTTTTCGGCTTAGTCCCTTTATTAATCTGGGGTCACCACAGCGGAATGATCCGCCAACTTATCCAGCATATGTTTTACGCAGCGGATGCCCTTCCAGCTGCAACCCATCTCTGGGAAACATCCATACACACTCATTCACACACATACACTACGGACAATTTAGCTTACCCAATTCACCTATACCACATGTCTTTGGACTGTGGGGGAAACCGAAGCACCCGGAGGAAACCCACGCAACCACGGGGAGAACATGCAAACTCCACACAGAAATGCCAACTGACCCATCCGGGGCTCGAACCAGCGACCTTCTTGCTCTGAGGCAATTGTGCTACCCACTACGCCACCGTGGTGCCCAAATTTCCAATTTATGGTTACAAAATATTTTGAATCAACTTTTAAATATGAATTATTCAAGTAATCATCCTCAAGTATCAGATGTGATGAAACTAATCAAAAGTAATAAAAAACTGATACTCTCTAATTTATATTTTTGTTTTTGAGTGCGTGTTAAAAACAGACAGCTATGAGAGATATATTTTTGTTTGCTCAAGTTGTTTGTTGTCTTGACCTGCCTTCTACACCTTGCATTAAGCCATATTGGATGAAGAATGGATTGTGAGGCTTCGGAGCCATGTTATTTTGACAGCAGAGCCGTGTGAATAACATTTTGAGTTTCCCTGGCTTCCTGAGCAGGCAGATGTAATATTATTTGCTTGAGATCCAGGAGAGTGTATCTGTTCTGTGGTCTAACCGGCCTCGTTAGGTAAACCTAATAAAAAGAGTTTGAAATCAAATCCACCGCTTTTAGCACTGGCTAATCGAAAAAGTCCTAACCAGATATAGAGACTGCAGTAATCGTGTAGGGCAGTGGCCAGAGAGTGCAGCAAATAAAGTTAAACTCACCAAATGGAAGCCTCTGTGAGGTCTGGATCAAGCCCAAGTGAAGGAGAAAAAAAGTCCATTAATAACTTCATCTATAGGACAGGTGCGACTGCATACTATATGCACATTTGTTGCCATCTGTTCTGATTATCATATACAGTGGCATGGTGGTTCACTGGTTAGCACTGTCACCTCAGAGCAAGAAGGCCGCTGGTTCGAGTCCTGGCTGGACCAGTTGGCGTTTCTGTGTGAAGTATGCATGTTCTCCCCTGAGTTCATATGGGTTTCCTCTGGGTGCTCCGGTTTCCCCCACAATCCAAAGACTGCGGTATTGGTGAATTGGATGAACTAAATTTCCCTTAGTGTACCATATCTGATGGCATACGTCATCAGATGGCGCCACGGATGGCTGCCTCGGTGCGGAGCTCCCCAGTCTTTTACCTCATGAACAGTTAGTATTACCTCATGAACAGTTAATATTACCTCATGAACAGTTAATATTATCTCATGAACAGTTAATACTACCTCATGAACAGTTAATATTACCTCAT